>VDFB02270651.1:450242344-450288983 GCA_007258455.2 Sequoia sempervirens
ATATATATATAGAGAGATAATGAGATATAGTAAATAAGAGAGATAAATCTATAGATAGGGAGAGATGAAAGGAGGAAGAGGGAAAGGGAGAAATAGAGATAGAAAGTGATAGATAATGAGAGAGGGAGAGATGGAGATATAGTAAGATAAAATCTACAAGTGTTTCATTGGCTTACATTGCGCGTTATTATGACATACATATTATTATGAATGCATATATATATTTAAACGTTATTATTACAGACAACGAGACGTGACAGATGGATTTATTATTTAAGCCATAAGACAGACAACCCACGCGACAGTATTAATGCCAAACGGAGCATGGAGAGGAGCAGCGATTGCATACATATTACACATACATACATATACATACATACATACACATACATACAGCTACAACATATGGAGATAAATATAGGTAGGAGGAGAGAGAGAGAGAGAGAGAGGAGAGAGAGAGAGAGAGAGAGAGAGAGAGAAAGAGAGAGAGAGAGAGAGAGAGAGATGATCATTCTTTATTGTCGATATTTTTAATAGATCACAAAAGGCTTTTTTCACCTTGGCAACTCTATTTGATTGAAATCTATCAAAGCATAATAGAAAGAGATGTCACTGCACTTTAACTTTTTAGTATGTGAGGATGATTTTATATACAATTTATTTTTTAAAAATACATAAAATTCAGGAAAATTAAAAATTTATTACATTGCAATCAAACATGGTAATTAGTGGGTCATCTACATGATTTATTTTTTAATTGAGTATCATATTTTATGTATATTAAATATATTATATACTTAATAATTAGTTGTGTCCCTTATATATAAAATTAATATATGAACTATATTTATTATTCTCGATTATGTTCTATTTAATATACTTTATTAAATATAAATATAATTTAATATAATTAATGCAATACTATTTACACATAATACTAATTAAAATATTATATTTATTATATTTTATGTATTATTTAAAAGCACATTAAAGTTATTAAAAAAAATATTTAAATTGTATTTATTTTTATATAGAATTATACATTATTAAATTATAAATATTATATAGAATATATTTCTCATAGATAATATTAATTAAATATAAACATAATATATAATATTTTTAAATGTATATTATGTAAGAAATATATTGTAAATAATAGAATATATAATAATAAAAATTATTATGATATTATTTTAAAAATGGATTTAATAATTTACATTATATATAATAATAAATATAATTATATTATACATAATTTAATGCATACTATATTAAAAAGATACTATACATTAATTATATATTATATTATATTTAAATTTAATAATTTTATTATAAATAAAATATATAAATATAACTATAATATTATTATTTTAAATGAATTTACATCATAGAATTTTGTGTATTATTTAAAAGCACATTAAAATTATTAAAAAATAGTTAAATTGTATTTATTATTATATAGAATTATACATTATTAAATATAAATATTATATAGAATATATTTTTCATAGATAACATTAATTAAATATAAACATAATATATAATATTTTTAATGTATACTATGTAAGAAATATATTATAAATTATAGAATATATAATAATTAAAATTATTATGATATTATTTTGAAAATGGATTTAGTAATTTACATTATATATAATAATAAATATAATTATATTATATATAATTTAATGCATACTATATTAAAAAGATACTATACATTAATTAATTAATTTTTTATATATTTTATAGGTGAGTGATGTGAAGGGGACAGCTCTTATAATATAAGATTCAAAAAAGAGAATAATTGCATGTCCTATCCATCGGGGGTGCAACAACACTAATAAAATTGTACTTTCCAAAACCAACCCTTCTAACCTAATAGAACATGCATCAACCCAAAAATGGGTGTGACCACAAATTATGCCTCCAAAATTCCTTCTTTCTTTGAGGATCTTAGGGACAATGGATGCTTTTGCTTTGAAGATGGAGTTTTCTTTTTCTTCACCTTTGTCCAAACCTGTTCAACAACCAAGGAAGAATGTTGGCCCAAGTATGAATCTGCCAACAACGATGAACCAGGATTGCAATCAACAGTAGTAGCCATTGAAAGAGAAGAAGAAGCAATATTGGAGACCTTCAACTATGGAGAAGTAATGCAAGCATCGTCTTGCTTTGGATCTGGCGTAGACACATGAACATGATAGTCTTCCATGGCTGATTGGGAGGGGACAAGAGCAAGAACAATTTTCTGAAGTGAGGGAGTGCAGGCACTAGCATTCTTTATAGAAGGAGAAACAACATAATGTTTGGACTCAACCCCAACCCACCATGAGGGGTTGTTGTTTGGGAGAACCCTAGCATTCTCCCCAAAACATCTTTTACCGCACTGTGTAGTACCATGACATGTAGCAAAGAAAATTTTACATCTAAATGTTATCTTTTCATAATCTATTGGTTGGCCCCAATGTCTTTTTCAAACTTTGAGAAAGATTTATGTTGGGAGACCTTTTGAAACATCCATTTCTACACATAGGTGAGCAAAAGTCAAATTTTCATAGTTGATTTTTTCTTTGGAGAGACCATGGTATTTCCCCAAACCATTGTCAATCACTTTCAGACAGTCAATTTCCTAGAAGTCTAGTGGGAGGTAAGGTAAACGAACCCATAAAAATGCATATGAGAATGTCTCTATGCATGGATCAAATGAGGGGGACCAAGGTTTCATGCACGGAAAATCCCCTTGGAAGAACCAAGGTCCAGTTTTTAGCACCATTTCTTTGTCATCCACATATTCAAATTCTAGGATAAAAAACCCTTTTGCACACAGGTAGATGTTAATTTCATCTTCTAGATAATCCTTCCAATTTGCATCAATCCATGAATGGAGGTCGCATAATGTAGGCCAAACCTTAGTAAATCTACATACCAGGGCGTGATCTTGCAAATATTCTTCTCTGTCACAGACAAGGCCGTCCAGACTGATCTTAAGGGCAGAGGATTGACGAACAAAAAATGGAGGACGCATAGAGGCTCTGCCATGAAGCATAAGAGGCTCATACTTTCTCTTGGTAGGGGACAAAACGATAGACAACGAGCCCAGGGAGAACCCCAACCCATGAAGACCCTTACGAGAAGAGGAAGGTCAGGCAACAAGGGCATCAACGAAGCTTTTCCACCTGCAGCTAATGCCATCAGGGAACGGATCCATCGTTCCAACCATCACATGATTAATGATACTAGCATTGCCTTCTGTCAGACCCAAATTATCAGCTAATGGAGACCTAGAAATTTGCTCGGGAATGCCATCCCCACCGTACACCAGATCATGCATAGTTTGAGAAATGGCTAAATCCGTGGTTGAACCAAAGCCAGAAAATGTCCTCGCCCACTTTGCCCCCTTGAGGGAACCTTTGCCATGTTCGTTCGCAGAGTAGGGCTCACCAGAAATCAGAGTAGAAGCGGAGGTTTTCAGAGAAGACACCATTTTTTCAAAATATTTTTATGTTTTTTTTAATCATACTATACATTAATTATATATTATATTATATTTAAATTTAATAATTTTTTTATAAATATAATATATAAATATAACTATAATATTATCATTTTAAATGAATTTACATCATAAAAAGTATATCATATAATAATAATATAATTTATATTATATAAAATATTATTTGAAAGATTGATAATCTACTAATAAAGCTTTCAGACTTACTATTTTTTTTAATATTCTACACATATTATGTCACACTATCATTGATGCAGATGAAAAAATGGGCATTTAAAGAAAAAACTATTTCAAAACCTTATTAAAGCATATTTTTAGGTTAAATCATCCCTGCTGCTTGTGAATCATAATGGTGCATGCTACAATGGACCACTTTTGATCCCATATCACTGTTGTCAAAAAGTTATGTAGAAAAGTAGAGTGCTTAGTTGAGCATTCAGTTGAGAGTATAGGAAGGTGTGGTTGAGTGGCACAACAATCACACAGGTTTGGTGTGCAATGGGTACAACGAAGAGGTGTTGAAGGTCAATTAGGAAAAAATGGCTTATTTTTGTAAACATTTTGTAGTACATGAGTTTAATTGGTAGACCATTTAGAAAATGATGTTGTATGCACAACAAAGGTCTCAATGGAGAAGTGATAGCTTCAAATCAACTATTCATCCTTTTATAGGGATCTAAACATGACTAGAATAAAACCTTTGAATGAGGAAGATAATCAAGCTCGATTACCAAAAGACACATGTTATGTTTACAATAGAGAGAGAGGGAGAGATAGGGATAGAAAGAGGGAGAGATAGAGGGGGGAAGAGCGAGAGAGAGAGAGATGGGTGTAAGAAGATAAGATGAAAAAATAGAGTGAGACTTAAAGAACAAAGAGAAATTGAGAGAGAGATATACAAAGAGGGGAGGAGATAGAGAGATAAGAGGGAAAAAAGGAAATATATATTGAGAGAAGAGAGATTAATAGTTAAAATTGCATCTATAACATCTAAAAAAACCTCCTTCCATTATGTTGTAAAAGATGTCATATCCTATTATAGAGCCTCTATTTCTACACCAACATTTACAACTACAATATTTGACACGTCATTCATGATTGTACTAATTGGAAAGGTGGAATTTCTATAAGAGAGAGGGCCAAGGGAGGAAGCCACTTGGAAATTCTCTAGGGCATGTCGTTTTTCATTAAATATGTACTAAATTATAAAAGTTTTTTTGGTTTGAATCCCTTGTGATTGACCCATTATATCTTTTTTCTCACTTTTCTTGTTTACACTTCTTTCTAATTTTTGGGAGTCTTAAATTAAACTATGCCATTTTTTTCCTTATACCCATTCTTGCTTTGCTCTAGTTTGACATACAACCTTATGACTATGTAGATACTATTTTGATTATATGTTCTTGAATGTTGATACATTTTGAGGCTAAGTCGTCCTAAGGTCCATGGAACCTCACACCCTTGTAATGACTCTTGTGTATTGATAATCACGTTTTAAAATGGATTAACATTATATTTATTTTTCCATGCAACAACCATATTAAGTTTAATTTAATCTATTTTCTCTATTGTATTTATGCATTATTTAAAAATTTAACTTGAACTAAAATAAATATTATTTCTGTAATCTTAAAATAATATTAAATTAATTTTAATTTTTTATGTATTATTAATTTAAAATTTAAATGATACTTGATTACTATTTTAAATATAATATATAATTATATAATAAATAATACTTATTTAATGGTATTATATAATATGCAATAAATTTTAAATAATATTTAGTATCAATTAAAAAATTAAATATAATATAATTATATAATAAGTCAACAACTGAAAATATGTATCCAGCTATAGCATGTAGCTATCATACTCATATTCGACTTTGCATATAACGTTTAGCTTGACTCGAGGTGGCTATGATTCTTGCCTATGGGTTGGTGTTAGTGGTGGAAGATCTTCACATTGGACCAATGCTTAGGCATAAACTGCTTAGTCATACCATTGTTGTATTTCCACTTCAATATGAACATACATTTGGACATAATGGAAGCTGAATTTTTCAGTAGTTATAATTGTAGTTTCTCAATAGATTTGATTATGAAATTTGGAATTACAAACAAGGTATGCAAACTATTTGATAGAATTCCTCAAAGTAAGGTGCTCTCATGGAATGCCTTGCATGCAAATGTAAAGCCACTCTGTAGTCTCTGCTAGCATTCTCATACTATATCAATACTAATGGCAGATGTAAATTCAAATTTGTAGCCTTTACCAATATCCTCAATGCTTGTGTCAAAACTAAATCCATGGATTGGGATATAGAGGTCCACCAAATCCTATCTTAATATAGTAGGAGAGAGAGAGGGGCATAGATAGAGAAAATTAGAGATGGAAGGAGGGAGGGAGGGAGAGAGAGGAGAGACTTGGAGAGGAAATTAGAGATAGGTAGGGATGGAGAGAGAGAGAGTTAGGTAGAGAGAGGGAGGGGGAGATAGAGAGAAGGAGAGAGGGAGGCAAAGAGGTGAGAGAGAGGTGAGATGAGGAGAGGGAGGTAGGGAGAGAGGTGAGATAGAGAGAGTAGAGAGAGAGAGATGGAGGGATGGAGGAGTGAGAGAGACAAGTGATAGAGAGATGTGATAGAGAGAGAAGAAGAGAGGCAAGGAGGAAGGTGGAGAGATTGAGAGAGGGAAGGAGGGAGTGAGGGAGAGAGAAAGAGGTATAGAGGGATAGGTTATATAGAGATAGTACAGAGTGAAGGTGAGTGAAAGGAGGAGAGAGAGAGAGAGGTAGTTATTGATCTCAAGGGAGAGCCAAATAAAGGGATGGAGATATTGAGAGGGAGAGGTCTAGAGCATAAGAGATGAACAATGAATGAGATAGAGAGAGAAAGATGATACAACTTATTGATTACTAAAACTTGACCTCCTAATTACTAAAATTTGGCATGCTGATTATTGAAATTTGACTGAAAAATTATAAGATCTTCCAAAAACTAGAATTTGCATTATAACTCCAAGAGATCTAAAACCAATCTCAAACATCCTGAAATTATATACATGAAATATAACTTAAAGTATAAGAAAGTAAATTTCCACTTATACTTAAATGTTCTTTACATGTATATAGTTTCGCTGGCAGAGAAAGACAAAGACAAAGACAAATACAAAGAAAAAACCAAAGAGTTCAACAAAATGCATTCTAAAAACTCATCATTCACATTTGGCAAGCACCAAATTTGGTTCTCGCCAAATGGATTGCATTGGGAATACCAACCCAAAGGGTTGGACGACCATTTCATGCCAAGGACATGACTTTTTGAAAGGGTAATAAAATTTCACACATTTTTGGTCGTGCTCTCCATCAGGTTTGCACGTGCTTCAATGTAAATTTATAAGATTACCACAATGACATTAGGCTCTCTCTTAGCTATCTAACCATATATTTTTTTATGTTTTGATTATGTTAAGGTTTTCATCTTTAACTTCTTTTGTTAGTGTCTCTATTTTTTTGTTAAAAACCAACATGTGCTAGTTTGGGTATAGTTTTTTACTCATTCATCAAATTTTGAAACAAATTACATTTTTAGAAACTAGACTCCATTCTACACATATTGAAAAATAATAATTTTTTATTAGTTTTCAAAAAAATTAGGGGGGAGCACGCTCAAATTTATGCTTTTTAGGATGTTTCCACTCCCAAAATTAGTAAAATATCATATATTCATTAAAAAATTATCCAAAACAATTGGTATAAACTACATGGTGTTAGCTAATTTCTCACCAAAGAGGTTTTTGAAATTCTAAAAAAAAAGTTAACATTTTAGGGGGAGACAATAGATGCTATGCTATTTTTTTTTATAAAAATAGGACCACTTTGTGTGCTCCCCCTTTTTCAAACCCTTAATATTCACTATTTAAAAAAAATAGTAGTTTAGAAAGTAGATTTAGCGCAGTACAACTCTTGTTCTTGTTGCATCTTCAAATTTTGACCATAAATATCTTCATTTTCTCATTGAACATCAAACTTTGTTGATTTTAGAAAAAAAGTAGCATCCTAAGGATCATTTTTGTATCACAAATTTTTGCACTTACCCCTATTGACACATGTTTATTTTGTTAATGATGTTGGAATGTTATATTCCAACACCTCCTCTTAATGCTACAAGATCGAAATAACTAATAACATAAAAATAAAAGGAAATACATTATGCATAAGCTGATCTTTGAAAAAAAATCTAAGACTAGTGAGAATTCTTTAAGCAACTCCCCAACTGCAGGCATAGTCATCTAACTATCATCCCAATTCCCAACATCATTGAACACCATTTGCACATGAAGTGTCTCATCACCCTCATAAAGGTATGGTATTGATCTTCCAGATTTTGGATCTCCCTTGAACTATTGGACACCAATCCTCACGTGTATGTCTCATAACCCCAATGAGGTATACTTTATTCGATCCACAAGCATTTCAGACTAACATCTATCTATCCTCTACTACATCCTTCATAATCTTCAAAGTGTTGGCATCTTCAAAATAGAAAAAACTACTTCATCTTCAATGAAGTCATCATCACTACCATCTAATGGTTGTTCAACAATGGCTAACATTCCCTCAACTTTTATGATTGCAATAGGTTACACAACATAAAGCTTTTTTTTAGAATCCTCCATAACACATAGCATCAATCTTGACACACAAACTCATAGCTACAAAACCTCCCATAAGCTTTGATATCAAATTATAATTTGGAATAGAAAATAAACAGTCATTGCTCATTATTCATAAATAGGGATTACATATTTATAGGAGAACAAGATGCAATAGTCTTCCTATAAAATAGAAAAATATTTTGGCAGTTGACCGTAGGTGTTAACCAAACTAGACCAAAGACAACACACTAAACTTAACAAATAACAACTTGGACACCTCTACAATAGTCTATTAACACATGTTTATTTTGTTAATTATGTTGGAGTGTTATATTCCAACAGAGGGACCAATCTCCCACATTAGCAAAAGCAACATTAACATAAGCATCTAAAATATGGAAATCGATGGGTTCCCCCTCCAAAACCACTTCAAATTCAACCAAGGTAAAATCATTTTTTTCAAACAGGGGAGGAAGAAATAGGAGTTAAACTCGTGACAGGCTCCTAAGCATCTTCAACAACCAGAGATCACACACCAATATTTTGGGAGAAGAATTAAGGGTTTTAAAAATGATCTTATCTTTGCAAAAAGTGCTACATTTATGGAAAGGGTTTGCATTATTCTTATAGGCTACATATATTTGCATATTTTAATAGGGATTGGGAAACATCTGGGCAGAGGCAATGAGTTTTTGAGAGAAAGAAGGAATAATATCCTTCTTCTCACCAGTCACCAAAGGGTTGAGAGGGTTGAAACCCAAGCATTGTTGTCTATTTGGAACAGTTGCCATAATAGATTGCCTACCATTTTGACACCTTTCACCAATATTTCCATCTGCTACACCTTTTGCCTAAATATACTCCTTGTGTCACATAGTACCAAAACTCCTTCAAACATGATGCCTTGCTCTTTAGTTATTAGTCTTATACTATAAATATGTAATTTTATAAATATTAGTTAATTTATTATTTAATTTTTATCATGTAATTGATAGTTTTTAAAAAAATAAAATTATCCATGCAATATAATTAGTTTTGAATGTTTTAAATTAATTTTTTATTAAAAATAAAAAATGAAGTATAAATTAATTATTAAAATTTTAGTATCATATAAATTTTAGAGTTTATAAATTAACTTTTAAACTTTTTAGGTAAATAAGTTATTTCTTAAATTTAAAATATTTTAGTAGTTTTTCAAGTCTTAATTTTACTTTAAAGCTTTTAAATTTTAGATGTAATTCTAGATTTAGTATTTTATTTTTAATAGTCTTTTAAGTCTTAATTTTTTCTTTAAATTTTATTTTATCTTATTGTGTAAAGAACTTAGCATTAATTTTCTAATACATAGTGAATATTAAACAAAATTGAAATTGAATTATTCATAGTGTTCAATATTTATGGTGTTTCTAGTTCATGTTTACAAGTTTTGAATGACTACATCTATCACCTAATATAGTTGCAATAAGGAAATTTGTGACATCATCCTTATAAATCATTGAGGATTAATAAGGAATCATCTAGATATTCAATTAGAAGAACAAAAAATCTTCCTTAGATAACTAATGTTAGTCTAACATTAACAAAGATAAATAAATTATTATTTTATATATTATTTTCATAGAAAATTTAAAGGTATTTTACTCATAGGGAATATATTTTTTAAATTATTATATTCACTTATAATAACATGTTGAAAGAAACGTTATTTGATTAAATGTATAAACCTTATTCAAGATGACTAAGTACTCTATTAGGACTAGGATTAGAATTTAATTGTAAACAAGTACTAGTCAATGAGACTAAACTAGTTAATAAGTTAATACTTCCCTTTGTGGGTAGAAATCATGGAGGAACTGTCTAGGGAAAAGGGACCTAGAGAGGGATATGTACCTACATTTAACAATTTGCATCAAACATAGAGTAAAAAACATAACTACATATATTACACCTCGATTATGTTTGAAAGGGGGTATGTAGGTAGTTTGAATATCAAAGAATGTTACTAGTACTCAGGTTTTCAGGGCAGGGTTAGGGGATAAACCAATCCATGCTTAACAATTAATAAATACAAGTAACTAAATGAACCACTTAAGAAAGAAACACACTAAAACTACATAAGTAAATCTTAAACTAAATTTAAAGATAAAATAAATTCATTATATACTCAAAAGAATACCAAATGGATTTTCTTAACTCCTTGAGGCTTTAAGCCAATTATTTTTTGGTGAAAATCAAACCTTTTTATTTTATATACTCATAAAGATGAAAAATTATATGCACTTCCATTAGGGGAGTGTAGTCTTCAATAAGAGACTTAGGACCCAAGTAGTCCCAATGAGTAAATATTTGGCAAAAGTATTATCTATCCCATTTAGATAGATGGTTATCTTGTATGGATAGACGATTAACCCATTTGGATGGATTGTTGTCTCATATGGATAGATGATTACCTAAGTATACAGTTGAACGAAAACATGTAATAATTTAATAAATGGATACATTTTTAATGTCTTATTGAATGTTTGGATGGATTTATTTCCTATAAGGATGGATACATATCATATATGGATAGATTATAACCTAAACTAAACAATTGAAATAACACCTAAGAAATTAATAAGTGGATAAAAAAATTTATGTACAATTTGAGCGTTGTTACATGTGGTATCAAAGCCAAGTTTGGAAGCTAGGCCTTGAGATCGATACGACTTGTGTTAATTGGAAATGATTATGAAATTTTTTAATCACTAATGATAAATTTGGATAAATTATAATTAAGCATTATCAAGTATTGATTAGAAACATATGGTTTCATGACATAATACATGAAAAAGGCTAGAGCATCTCATGCTAGAAAATAAGAAAAATAAGAAAGGATCTCATTGAATAATACAAAGAACCTAAAAATAATAATGGTGGTAGAATTAGTGTAATGATCAATTTTTTAACTCAACAAAGATATAAGATTAGTTTTTTGGAATAAATAGTAAATGATTGTAGAACAAGGCAATCCAACATAGAAAACATGGGGGAACAAAATTTGAAAACCTTATTAAAGAGGAAATTATTCTAGAAAGAAGGATGATTATTGTCGTGCCTAATTAGGACTTAGAAATTAGGGAATTATCAAAGGATTTGAAAGGATCACCCCTCCAAAATTTGATATGAAATAATTAGGAGCTGAAAATTTTGTTAACATAAAAGGGAAAGTACTTTGAATTAAGGGATTACACATAATCAGTTAAGCCTTATGGGGGTCTTATCAAATAAATGAAGAAGTTGTAATTTGGTGTACCAATATAAAAGAATAAAATGATTATACTAAGGAAAATATTTCATTGGAACAATATGTGCAAAACGTTGTTTCCAAAACTATTCCTTGATGAGAGGATGACATAATTTCATAACCTTAAGTAAAGTTCTTTAATATTACAACAATATCAGGATAATTTGTAAAACTATTAAAATATTTTCTAATATACCAAAAAATTGAAAGGAGACAAACTAAAAAGTATCTTATTAGAACTAAACAAAAAGATATAGCAAAGGTGGACATGGTTAATCTTGAAAAGATGAATGACGTATTAAAGATATTTTTGAAAAAAAAAAATTACAAGCTCTCACTATAGAAAGATAAATTTTTAATTACAATAGGATTCAAACTATAAAAAACAAGACTTAAGGGAAATTAAACCTCCAAAAACCAAAGAACAAACATTTCAATTTAAATTCCTATGTTGAAACAAGAGTGAGCACCCATAAGATTGTATGATGTAATAATTGGAAATCCTATAAATATAAAAAAATTAAATCACCAATTTCTATCATGTATGGATATATGATTAATTCAAGTATACAACTAAACGGACACCTAATAACTTAATAAGTGGATAATTTTTTAACAAAAAAATGGGTGAAATTTTTGAGGTACAACTTGAGGGTTGGTACATAAAGGAGTATGAGGGAAGAAAGATCAAGATTTTTGAATTCTCTAAAATTTTTGTAGGTGTTACCTTGTTGGTGTTGGAAGGTGCCACCAACAAGTCAACTGTTCTAAGCCACAACAATGAAGGTGACAATCTAGAACCTTCTAGAAATGGATGTAGAAAATAATCCAAAGGAAAAGATGCCTCCTCTAAATGACGCTCAAGGACTCCAAGACAATGCCAAACTATAAAAAGTGATCAAGTGGAGAAATAAAAGGAGGGTTATAATTTTATCTCACAATATTTGAATAAGATGATGCAACTCCATAAGAGATAACATCAAAGAGGAGATGAGTATCCTCAATAGTGTCCTCCAAGTATACAAGACAGGACTCACAAAGAAAACATAAATTTTTTGTCAAGTACTTGTACCAAATAGTATATAGAAGAAAATGAATATCATGTTGTACTAAATCATCAAAATTCATACATGTAGCAATAGTAGTCTCATCAGAAGTAATAGCAGATGGAGTTGAGATATATGCATTTAATTTAATTACCATCCTTGACTTATGTGTCCATACAATATGCTTGAGTGTGAATGTCAAATGAATCTCTCATTGTTAGATTATTAGAGTATTTAGCCTCAAGATGTTGACTCCTATATGAAGAAGATGAACCCTCTAAATGTTTATTAAAATCTATAGAAATTGAATTCTTAATAGAATTATTTATAGGAAGAGAAAGAGAATTTGTAAGTTTATGTCATCATGACATTCAAGATCTTACCATTCAACAGGCATTGTAATTATTTTATGATCATATGGTTGAAACACATCAAGTGGAACAAAATGATCTACAACAAGATACTTAAGAACAAAGGTTAATTTGAGTCTCCATACAACTCCCAAAGTGTGGTCCAAAGGTCACAAGAGCACTCTCCTTGAACATTCGTAGATTTTGGGATCAAAACTTACCCTAGCTAATCAAATTAAATTATTAGTGCATATTTAAAATTTTCTCTTCTTCCTTTGATTTTTTGAAATGGTGTTAGTCATGGAGAAGCATATGGTGGGAAGGGAGTACAAGATGAAGTATATGTCACAAGAAAACTTGATTCATATTGTAATGCCCTGTCTTGTAACCTAAGGAATGTTGCAATTGTCAACGAAAGTGAAATAAATTTTTTTTTAAAGTATTAATATTAACTTTATTAGTTGCATACATTCTCTAAGTTACGCGATGACACACTACTTGAGAATCCCATAGACAACTTTAGTATTTAGCATTGCATGTATTTAGTTAACATAAACTTAAAAGTAAACATTGCATAACATTTGAATTCCATTCATGAAAGTATATAGTTCAAATAAGATTCTTACATTGCATTTGAAATGACATTACAATACTCATTCTTCAGATGAGGTAGATCAAATAATAGTTTACAATTACATATTACAAATGTTCACCTCATAACAATTGAGGAAGGTTACAAATACAATATTTCCAATGATACAATTAAGGAAGTACACATATGTCCAAATATGAGCTCTCCATCCATGAAGCTCTCGTTGCCATGATCATAAACTGGGGACCCAACAGAGTAAGGTGCACATTCCACCCAACCATGTGGTACTCGTAGGTCCACCCCCCGTGCTAGGAGACAGTAATAAGGTTCCCTAGACATAACCTACAAACCCTAGACACAAGTAAAACCATAGACCAATCTACACAAGTACATACTTAACTTTTGGTTACATTGCTTCCAGATTTAGGAAAATCAAATATACTAAGTTCACAAGGTAAACTGTTATTTTAGGTGGAGTGTCATCACAATGTTGCATAGGTTACCCTAGTGTTTCTTCCTAGGTTTTGGCCCCCAACTTGGGTTACCCTGGCAACCTCTTACGAAACCCGGTCCCACATGCAAACTGTTGCAGAATCGAATATCTTTTAAAGTAACAAGATATCGATTTTCCATTCCAAGCCTTCTCAACTTATACTCAAGATTGAATTAGCCCTTGAGTCTATAAGTGAGGCTTATTAATCTAATTAAATATTTTAATCTATCTAATGTTTTGTTTAGTTTTCACTGGCTTACTAACTCCTCGTAAGTTACCCTGGCACCACTTTGTGTGCTGACCCTTACACAGAGCCACTCCCCTAAAAATAACATAAGGAATCTAAGTTCCCTAACTAAGGTAAACAAGGTGCACAAGAATTCAACATATAATTCTACACATTTCATAACAGACATCAAGTCTATGTTCATAAAACAAGGTGTCTAAACACCATGCAAAACCATGTGCACAACCTTAGTCAACACAAGGATTGTATCTAAACAATTATAATTTCCACATTAAAGACAAACTAATCTAGAAGACTTGTACTTCTAACACATTCCCAATTTTCCCAATAAAAAGAAACACAATTTAAAGCAAATCAAAACATAAGGAATCTACATTAGGATTTACTAAATCCAGTCAAACAAAACATGAAGTACAAAATTAATCATCTAGGATTTAATTCATCTTCTATTCAATACGAAAATCAAATCTATAATTTGCCCAATTTCATAACCACATATTATAATAAATTTTTTGATTTCTTTCCTTAATATATTTCATTATAAAATGACCATTAATACTTTCCATACACTAATTAACAATATACCATTCATTTAATTATATGCATGTCAAATTAATTTAAATAAACATTTATTTAAATATCTAATTATATATATAAATAATTATTCTTATTTATCCAAATAAGAATTATATTTACTCATTTCAATAAACACAAATTGAAAACTTGCATATATATAATCATATTTAAAAACTAAAATATTAAAAAGAAAATAATTTAAAAACTTATAATTAATTAAGGGTAGGGCCCGGTTACTCACACAGCCGAACCCTCCATGGGAGGGCGCGGGTGTGCAGGCAGTGCCGACGCTACCCACGGTCGACTCTCCTATGGGGGTCGACCGTGGGGTAGCCCCGACCCTTCCCACAGTAAGAAATTAAAATATATTAAATTTTATTTCTATAAAATTCTGAAATTTCTTCCGCGTTCCTGTACGAAAATTCGCGTACGGAAATTCAAGAAAATAAGGAATTTCTTTAAAGAAATTTTGTTAATCTAAAAGATTATATATATATATATATATCGATTTATGTATATGTATATCTTTCAATTATACATATACATATATTAATATATAGATAATTTTATTTAATAATTAAATTACTCAGATAGGCAACTAATTACAACAAAATTTGCTACAGGTAATTGAGAAAATTATCATTGTACAAAATTATTTCCTCATAAAATTCCAATTCAACCACAATGGGTTTCAATTCCATTTTAATAATAAACAATTTCCTCCATAATTTAAAATACTCAAATACTCTAAATATTCTTTTCTGGTAAGATCTTTCAGAGGCTTCTTTTCACCAACTATTAGAGAAATACTATTTTACAAATCTACAGAGCATACATTTGTTTCCTTTTGAATTTCTTGTATTGTTTTCTCTGATTTCACTATATATATCCTTGTTTTCTTGAAATTCTCACAAAAGTCAACAAGTTTCTACAAAAAGATTTCCGGTAAACAATTTACCGAGAAGAACAAGGGTTTTAACAAAAATTTCTTCTAGAGGTAATTTAAAATTCATTTACATAGGCAATCTTTCCAAAAGAAATAAATTAAATTGCCAAGAAAATACTTGTATTCTGTAGCTTCAAAAACTTGTCTGTAGAAGAGAGACTTTGTTGCCTGTTGCATGCAATCCTCCAAAGCTCCTCCAAAAAACCAATACCCAGAAGAAAACAAATACTAAACCAAAAAGCTTCTTCTAGAAAAATTAAGCAAATCCTAGAGGAAATCACAAATTTTCACAAAACAATATTTTATTTCCAGAACCCTGTTCTTTTCATTTCCCGTGAAGTAATTTTTCTGTTTTCCCCAAATCCATAAAAATCTTCCGAGAGAATCCTCAACAAGAAACAATTAATTTAACTACCACACATGTCAAGAAGAAAATATCTTCTAACCACCTCTCAGATGATTCTTTCTTTCTTATAAAAAATTGAATGCATTTCAAAAATTAAAGAATTCAAATTTTAAAATACAATTTCCCCTTTTCCTTATTTAATTTTATTTATTTAACAATTAAAATACCATTTCCCACAAAACAATATAATTTAAATTAAATCTATTCACACAATTAAAGTAACTTTAATTTAATTTATTTATTTATTTAATTAAATAAATTTAATCTCAGTGATTAAATTACTTAACCAAACAAACTAATTTAATTAATTAAATAAAATATAAAGCTTTTATTTACAACATTTAAAAATTAATTTTAATAAACATTAAATTAAAAGAATATTAATCTATCATTAAATTACGAAATTTGCCAAGTTTCATAATAAATAAACCAATCAAGCACAAACGAAACCACCAAAGACACCAGACTAAACTACGACATACTATGACTGGGTTTAAGACTAGACTAGGATTAACCTTGTTACTACCTCCCAATCAACATTTCCATTGAGTCTTGACACGCTCAGACCTGAGAAACCAGGTGGAGTCAGTGTCATGTACCTGCAATCCTGCAATCAAACAAATAACATACATATACATATATATATAATCCATTATACAAGCACACCGTGCGGAGAAAATCACGGAAATCATAGGGCACTCACAAGCAAGTGATGCAACTCTGTTCTCCACACCAATACACATCACATCAAACTGACAAACAAAATAACAGTTAATCTACCATAAACATATATATAGCAATAACATCTGAAGGAAACATCTACACTAATATAAAGCATGTCAGAAAATCAATTATCACCATACAATGTTTCATCATGTCACAAAACGAATCCACTATTGCTCAAAAGTCAGCGATCAAAATATCCAAAACAAAGTACCAAAGTCTATCAATGTGAAAACATGCTAACATAAAACATAAGCAAAATGGAGGGGTACTACACATATGGAGATAGATCTTGAAGAGGTAGATATGTCAAGGCTTATGTTCTACTAGGTTGAGTAAGGGCCCTCACAATCATTTAATGGTTTATCACATATTTTTTATATTCTATGTGCATTATTTGAGAAGAATATATAATTTTTTTAATTGATCTTCTAAGTTCTTTATGATTTTCCTTAGGCCTCTACATCTTGGGTGGATATCCATAGATTATATAGGCCAAGGTGAGACATAGGAGAACATAAGATTATGGCATGTGTCTTAATCTTATGACTTGAGATATAAAGTGATAATGCTCTAAGTAAACTAGTGTAAATAGGACCTAACAAATTAACTAGCTAGGTAAGATACCCAATTCATACAAAAAATAATGTCCTCACCCACATATGAGCATCTCATTTTCTCCACTCCAAAATATTTGTGGATCATATTGTAGTGTCGTAAATTGTTGCCACCTACAATTTCACACTAAGTTTAGCACTTGGTTTTGTGAACATGAATATTATTTAGGCTAAATACAACTGAAATAAACAATCAAATCAATCAATTAGACTAATTAACTCACAAATTACCAATGAAAAATTTGAAATGCTAATTAGGAAACCATTAAACATGAAATTGTAAGCAATTAATAAATGAAACCTAATTAAACACTTGCAAACCTGATCCCATTAGGGGATTAGTGCTAAATTGATGTGGAATGATCAGACCTTTCCTAATCCCATTGTTGAAGCAAGCTTGAAATGATGCTTTAATGGAGAAATGGATGCAAAAAGGATGAATGCTCTCAAAAATGGCTATAGTGTAATTACTCTCAAGTTTTGTCAATGAATTACTCATAAAATGGAGGCTATTTATAGGATTTTTAGGTGAATCAATGGCTAGGATCAATTTGGTTAATGAAAGGATAGAAACAGATGAGAGGAAATGACATGGATCAATGGTCAAATGAAGGATCAAGATTGAAAGATCACATGGATTGATAAAGTTAATCAAGGTTTGTAATTGATCTCAACAACACAAATCCTTAAAATTAGGAGGAATGAGCAAGATATTTCCATGTGGGAGGGAAATGTTTGAATTTGAATTAGAGGAATATTCCTTAAAATATTCTCTTGCAAGTGGGAGAAGTTAGAGGAACTAGAAGATATCGGTCAATTAAATAATTAAGATTTTATTTAATTGTGCAAGATGATAGATTTAAGATTTTAATTGAACAATTAGCTCATTTAACTAAAAAGAGGAATTGATGATATTTAATTAAATAATTCAAATTATTTAATCAAATGAGAGGACTTAGGGGACTTAATTAAATATTTTAGATTATTTAATCAAATAGGATGAAAATTAGTATGGAAGAGGTGAATTAATCCAATAGTGTTGATTATCTGATTAATAGAAGAAACTAATGAATTTAATTAAACAATCAATATTATTTAATTAAACGATTGAATTAGGATGAAAATGGTGTTAGTAATCAAATCAAATGTGTGATATTGATCAACACAACTTTAAGTGTCTACATTTTTTCCCTCTTTGAAGCCAGGTACCTACTACATTGGTTCAAAGAACTGATGCTTCTCAGAATCAACATTGTTGCTCATATCAAAAAATTTAAAAAATTATGATGCCCCATTGTGCCCCTGTAGAAGGAATAAATGTTGGTAAATACAACTGAAATGAACAATCAAATCAATTAATTAGACTAATTAACTCACATTCCAAAAGAAATCTTTGAAAATCTAATTAGGAAGACATTAAACATAAAATTGCAAGCAATTGTTAAATGAAACCTAATTAAACACTTGAAAACCTGATCCCATTAGGGGATTAGTGTTGAATTGGTGTGGAATGATCAACCCTTTCCTAACCCCATTGTTGAAGTAAGCTTGAAATGATGCTTGAATGGATAAATGGATAAAAAATGGATAAATGCTCTAAAAATGGCTATAGTGTAATTAATCTCAAGCGTTTTGGATGAATTACTCATAAAATGGAGGCTATTTATAGGATTTTTAGATGAATCAATGGCTAGGATCAATTTGGTTAATCAAGGGATAGAAATGGATGAGAGGAAATGACATGGATCAATGATCAAATGAAGGGTCAAGATTGAAAGATCACATGGATTGATAAAGTTAATCAAGGGTTGCAATTGATATCAACAAACACAAAGCCTTAAAATTAGGAGGAATGTGCAAGATATTTCCCTGTGGGAGGGAAATGTTTGAATTTGAATTGGAGGAATATTCCTAAGAATATTCTCTTACAAGTGGGATAATTAGGAGGAATTAGAAGATATTAGTCAATTAAATAATTAATATTTTATTTAATTATGTAAGATTAGAGAATTTAGGATTTTAATTAAACAATTAGCTTATAAAACTAAAAGAGGAATTAAAGAAATTTAATTAAATAATTTAGATTATTTAATCAAAAGAGAGGACTTAGGGGATTTAATTAAATAATTCATTATTTAATCAAATAGGATGAAAATTAGTATGAAAGAGGTGAATTAATCCAATAATATTGATTATTTGATTAATAGAAGAAAATAATGAATTTAATTAAACAATCAGGATTATTTAATTAAATAGTTGAGAATGGTCGAATCAAGATGAAAATGGTTTAGTAATCGAATCAAATGGGTGATATTGATCAAGACAAATTTAAGTGTCTACATTTTTCCCCTCTTTGAAGTGAGGTACTGCTACATTGGTTCAAAGAATTGATGCTTCTCATATCAACATTGTTGTTCAAGTAAGAAATTTTTAAAAAAATTGATGCCCTAGCAAAAGGAATAAATGTTGGTATGCTATTTAGGCTAAATACAACTAAAATGAACAATCAAATCAATCAATTAGACTAATTAACTCACATTCCAAATGAAATCTTTGAAAATCTAATTAGGAAGCCATTAAACATGAAATTGCAAGAAATTGATAAATGAACCTAATTAAGCACTTGCAAACCCGATCCCATTAGGGGATTGGTGTTGAATTAATGTGGAATTATCGGCCCTTTTCTAATCCCATTGTTGAAGCAAGCTTGAAATGATGTTTTAATGGAGAAATAGATGAAATGGAGGCAAAATGGATAAATTCTCTCAAAGATGGCTCTAAAAATGGCTATAGTGTAATTACTCTCAAGCTTTGTGGATGAATTACTCATAAAATGGAGACTATTTATAGGATTTTTAGATGAATCAATGGCTAGGATCAATTTGGTTAATCAAGGGATAGAAATGGATGAGAGCAAATGGCATGGATCAATGATCAAATGAAGGATCAAGATTGAAAGATCACATGGATTGATAAATTTAATCAAGGGTTGCGATTGATCTCAATAAACACAAAGCCTTAAAACTAGGAGGAATGTGCAAGATATTTCCTTGTGGGAGGGAAATGTTTGAATATGAATTGGAGGAATATTCCTAAAAATATTCTCTTGCAAGTGGGAGTAGTTGGAGGAATTAGAAGATATTAGTCAATTAAATGATTAAGATTATATTTAATTGTGCAAGATGAGAGATTTAGGGTTTTAATTTAACAATTAGTTCATTTAACTAAAAAGAGGAATTAATGACATTTAATTAAATAATTCATATTATTTAATCAAATATGATGAAAATTAATATGAAAGAGGTGAATTAATCTAATAGTGTTGATTATTTTATTAATAGAAGAAAATAATGAATTTAATCAAGCAATAAGGATTATTTAATTAAATAGCCTAGAATGGTTGAATTAGGATGAAAATGGTGTTAGTAATCAAATAAAATGTGTGCTATTGATCAAGACAAATTTAAGTGTCTACATTTTGCCCCTCTTTGAAGTGAGGTACATGCTACATTGGTTCAAAGAACTGATGCTTCTCATTTCAACATTGCTACTTAGATCAATTTTTTTTTTTAAATTATAATGCCCCACAGTGCCTTAGCGGAAGGAATAAATTTTGGTATACTATTTAGACTAAATACAATTGAAATAAACAATTGAATTAATCAACTAGACTAATTAACTCACATTCCAAATGAAATCTTTGAAAATCTAATTAGGAAGCCATTAAACATGAAATTGCAAGCAATTGATAAATGAAACCTAATTAAACACTTGCAAACCTGATCTCATTGGGGGATTAGTGTTGAATTGATGTGGAATGATCAACCATTTCCTAATCTCATTGTTGAAGCAAGCTTGAAATGATGCTTTAACAAAGATATAGATGAAATGGATGCAAAATGGATAAATTCTCTAAAAGATGGCTCTAAAAATGGCTATAGTGTAATTACTATCAAGCTTTGTGGATGAATTACTCATAAAATAGAGGCTATTTATAGGATTTTTAGGTGAATCAATGCCTATGATCAATTTGGTTAATCAAGGGATAGAAATGGATGAAAGGGAATGACATGGATCAATGATCAAATGAAGGATCAATACTGAAAGATAACATGTATTGATAAAGTTAATCAAGGGTTGCAATTGATCTCAACAAACAAAAAGCCTTAAAATTAGGAGGAATGTGTAAGATATTTCCATGTTGGAGGGAAATGTTTGAATTTGAATTGGAGGAATATTCTCTTGCAAGTGGGAGAAGTTGGAGGAATTAGAAGATATTAGTCAATTAAATAATTAAGATTTTATTGAATTATGCAAGATGAGAGAATTTAGGATTTTCATTAAATAATTAGCTCTTTTAACTAAAAAGAGGAATTAAGGACATTTCATTAAATAATTTATATTATTTATTCAAAAGAGAGGATGTACAAGATTTAATTAAATCTTTCACATAATTTAATCAAATAGGATGAAAATTAGTATGAAAGAGGTGAATTAATCTAATAATGTTGATTATCTAATTAATAGAAGAAATAATGAACTTTTTTTTTTATGAATAGGCAGCTATCTATATAAATGTAAAGATAAAGTTACATATTCACAAAAAAAAGGGTGGGTGGTAAGAAGGCACACCCCGAGAGTCATATGGGAAAAGCCCAGAAAATAAAAAAACCAAAGTCACATGGGCCAAGCCTAGAAGTCCATAATCATAACAATTATAAAATAAAAAGGCCATCGAGCAGCCAGAGCAGTGCCAACAGAGCTAGGAGGGTCTCTGTCATCCAAGTGCTTCCCCCATACATTAGTGGGGTTTGGAGTGACATCGAGAGGAGGACCCCAACCATCATCATCATCTTCTTCCTTCTCTTTATCTTTATCCTCGAGTTGGGGCGAGATTGCAAGTACAAGCTATGAAATTTTTTTACTAGATTTTGGCCAAATAGAGTTAGAAGCAGGAGTGTCATCAAAGGGCCACCTAGAACCACCACCCCTAATCCTTGTAGCGTCACCCCTAGCCAGCCCGTAGAGGAGGAGAGAAGCTCTGCCAAGGAGGGAGGGAACCATGCCGAAGACGAGGCTAAGAGTGAGGGCGAGTAGAGCCACTCCACTACCAGCCCCGAGATGATGACCAACCGCGAGAGGAGGTGGGCTAAGCAAGCACCCGAGCAAAAATACACGAGGCATTTCCCCAATGATCCAAAAGAACCTACAGGTGAGCCACCTCAAGTGCAACTTTATTTGCCCGAACCTAAATTTGTAAGAGCACATTAGAACAAATAATAGCTTTAGAATAAAAAGAAACATTATTATCAATTTGTGTTTTAGCAAAAATGCAGGCATTTATGTCTTTCCAGATATTGAAGAGGATTTCCACCCTAAAAGTGTACCAAAGCTGGGTATATTTAGTAGGAATTCTAGGTGAGTCTCCCAGCAGAATCATATGCCAGGAAAAAGGCTCTGGTCTAAAGGGCCAAAAGAAGTCATGAATCCAAGTCCAAAACTGCTAGGCTCTAGTACAAAACTAGAAGAGATGCTTAAAGGACTACTTGTCCACAGAAAGGGCAACAGGGGTCCTAGACTGCTAGGTGAACAGGCCGAGCACCCACAGGCAAGCCTTGGAAAAGAATACACCAAGCAAAGTGGGCAAGTTTCGACTCAACACTTGTAGACCAAGTGGCAGAGAATCCTTTTTTGCTAGACATGAGTGGGAGATTGAAGAAGCCACCTCTGGTTTAGACTTTCAATCATAGGAAAGTGTGGTGAAATCCACCTATAACCAAGCTTGGGCTTGTAATTTTTGAAAGGGTTGTCTAGGTACCACTTCCAGTTCTTCCACGAGGGTTTGGACCCACGAATTCCCACCTTATGAAGCATTTTTATAGGAATAACATTCACCAGACCATCATAAGTAGCATGGCCCTAGTTTTGAAGCCTGTAAAGGGCTCAAAAATCTTTCCACGACATGATGCACATTGTGGGTTTGTGAAACACTTGTTGTAAATTTGAATACCTTTCTTGTGGAACTTGAGTGCCTTAAGCCAAGGTGACTTAGACAAAGGTTGACCATTGCTAGCAAAAAGAGCTGACCACCAAACATTCTATTGATTGAGCGAAATTCCATCACATAAACCAGAGCCAGCCCAGTGGAGCCAAGGCTTAACCGCATCCCAAGCTCTCCAAATGCTCTTGGCCACAAAATTTCCCACAATTTGAACTGGTTCCTTCATGACCAGAAGGGTTTGAAAGCCAATCCCCTTCCAAGCAGGTCTGTGAACAGGAAATCCTGATTGAATGCAATGTCTGAGAAGAATTTTTTAGGCTTCATCCCTAGTAAGGGCATGAATTATCCATTTCACACACAAGGAAGCCCCTTGTCGTTGAGTGGAGAGCAACCCAAGTCCACCATAGTCTTTGGGAAGGCAGCAAAATTCCTAGGAAACACGGTGAAACCCTCTATAGGACTCCATAGAGGCCCAAAAGAAATCCCAAAGCAACTTTTCAAGTTTTCCATAGGCAACTTTTGAAAGGGCCCAACAAGAAGAATAATAAACATGGGTGGTCGTAATAATTTTGGAGCACACTTGAAATTTCCTTGCTAAAGAAAGGGGTTTGGTAATCCAGTATGTGAGTTTCTGCTCTATTCTAGAAAGAACAGCTTGCCATAACTCAGTTGGAGAAGCCTGGAAGGAAAAGGGAATGCCCAGGAATCAAAATATCTCTCCTAGCCCAATCCACTTCAAACCGTACTGCAAAAGCCATGGAGGAGTGGGCAATATAGACTGTTTGTAGCACAAAGTTTTGTGCCACTGAATGGTGGAACCAGACACCAAGAAAAAAGTGTTAAGACAATCCAAAGCCACCTTGATATTATCTTCTTCCTCTAGAAGAGTGAGGAAAGAATCATCAACGAAATGGCCATTAACCAGTTGAGCCTCAGAGTTGGGAAATGAAATCCCTTTGACACGTTGCTAAGAAACCGTGTTGGCCAAGAGATAGCCAAATCCTTTGGAAGCAAGCACATACAGAGAAGGAGCAAGTGGAATTTTAATTAAATAGCTGAGAATGGTTGAATCAGGATGAAAATAGTGTTAGTAATCAAATCAAATGTGTGATATTGATTAAGACAATTTTAAGTGTCTATAGGTTTAAAGTGTCTTTATGACGTACTCACTTTGGGGCTTGATTAAGAAACTTGATTTAGTCCCTTGTTAATGGTCCTTTCAAGGACAAACTTCACTAGGACTCTAGCATCCTACCCATTTTCTCTAAAATTTTAAACTTGGAATGTCAACCTTGTTACATTGTGTGATGCACCTTGTCAGCCTCACCCTCCAAAAAGTACTTGGGATGCATATATAAACAACCTTCTTTCTCTCATTTTATACACATTGACATAAGAATCTATATATCAACAAGCTATGTATCCTTCTCTATAATCTTGAACCTCTATACTTGTGAAAAATTATTATTATATGCACACTAACTCTTGTAGGTTTTCAAGGACACTTATTCCTTTTTCATCAACTCCTTATGGAGACTTGTGATATGACATCACTCTAACAAGGGCTTCACACTTATGGTAACTTTATTTCGTGCTATTTCATTTTTTTCAATCTCTATCATTTGTTTTGCCTCTACTCCCTTGAGAGCACACACTCATTATCATGATCATCATTGTTGTTGTGGAGGTGGGAACGCCAACACTAGTTTTGACTGAGGCAATTCCAATGCAAGTGGGACTACTCCCCTCTCTCAACCACAATTAAATCATAAAAAAGTTCACAGGAAAACCTCTGCTTGAATCCAACAATAAAGTAAAGATTGCAAAAAAATTGAATTTTATTAACTCAATTCATTTTTCAATTTGTATCTCCTCTATTTAGGAACAAGAACCTCCACCAAACAGGAACTCTCTGATTCGCCTCTCTACCAATTTCTTGCTCTTAGTCAAATTTTGGTCAGTAATTCATACCTTTTTCTCTGTTTACATATGAAACTCCAAATCTTGTCTACTCTCTCCCACACGACTTCTTTTCTACTTGTTTGATTACATATACACACATTTACCTATGTGTCAAGGTTATCACTCACCCACACCCTCTCTCTTCTATTCTATATGCACATTCAGGCTATTGCCTAGCCACTACACCTGCGGTCTTCCTTTAGCATTTTTTTATGTTGCATCATTAAACTAAGAACGTGACATGACTTATACGTTATCTGCATTTCAAATTTGACTCAGCCATATCAGATGGCATGACTCATGGGTGGATTTCACATTTATTCTGTGTATTCCCCTCTTAAGTCTTCTACACTGAGTGTTCTTTCTTTCTCTCAACTATGCGAGCTCTCCCCTCTATTCGCCACCCTTCAGTCTTATTTTAAAGTTGCATTCTAAACATAAATAAGAAATATTTAGCACCCCCTCACATTCCTATCGAACCTTCTTTATGCAAAGCATTGACCCCTCTTCTCTTTTCCGCATTTTAATTATTTATGAAGACTTTTAATGATGTGCTTTTTCATCTTCATTTGCTCAATTGTGCAACCTCTCTTCTCTTATGCTGCATATCTCATCCCTTCGTAGCCCTTGGCACCTTATCCTTTCCCAAATCAATTGGCGTAGAGTTGAATTTTTTGTCTTTTTCTTCTTACTGCGACTCTACATCTTCTTTGTGCCCTTTGTTCCTAAATAAAATTCCCTTCAAAAATCAATGAAACCTCCTCTATCTTCTACGAATCACATTTTATTCTTCTCCTTACTAATTTCTTGAAGGTGAAGAGGCACCAAAAGAAAAAAAATGAATTTTAATATTTTAAATTAGAGTCCAAGATGGGTCATGTGCTAATCGATGTTTCCACATTGCATGCGTGTCGACCAAGGAATTTGCAAATACATCCGACAAAATTCCTTTTAATCTTGCAGTTGACATTTCATGTGACATTCAGGCAAATAGTTCATGTACTCAATCTATGCTTTCACACTTTACATATGTGTCTACTAGGCAGTCAAAATTACAATTGATGGATGTCCATTCTCTTCCACCACATTCAGACTGTGAGGATGCTGGCAAGAGTTAGAGGAGATTGGCTTACACTAGCCAATTGGATTTTCGTAAAATATTTTCTATCATCATTTCATGAGACAACATTTCCATTGTCATCTCGTTAAAGCGTAAAATTTAAGAGGTGTAGGCACTAACTGAAGAGAGAAAACTAAACCAAAACTAAAGAAAACAAATTAGAAATATTTTTTGGTCGATGTGGATCACATGTGTGCTTGGGTGCTCCTGCATCAGACATATTAGATAGAAATATTGTGACCATAGGCTCACAATGGTGGATTTGAGTAGTTGCAGTACTCTTCTAGGTTGTCATCAACTTGTAGCAAACTGCTTCACTCTCCAAGTACTCAAGATCAATCTTTCTTTCACTTTTTCCAGCATCGTGCTGGAACACACACCACCACCTCCTTCCAACAACACTAGGTGAAATCACAATATTGTGTCTCACTTTTTGCCCAAGATGGACATTTACATCAATATTTTTAATTGAATCTTCATCTTCTGAGACCTATAGCAACTAAGCCGTTAAGAATTTGAAGATGATGTGAACTAGTGATTTTTGGAAATTTATGTGTAGATTCTAAATATATTTATTTTCAAATTTTTTGAAATAAATCATGAATATTTCAACATCTCCTTTAATAACTAGTTTTAAACAAAAAACAACATTTTCAAAAAGTAACATTTGTGTTGTACAACATAACTTTTTTTCTATAAAGGATTAAATTCTAATTTTTGAAATGTAGATTCTCAACATCAATATCTAGGGAAAGGATATTTGTTCATAATTTTTTGTTGCATATTTTTTTAAAAATTAATTTTTGAAGTCACTGTAACTATAATTTGGACATACATGTGTGTTGTACAACATAACTTGTTTTGTATAAATTGAAATCCATTTTTTCTTTATTGGAAAAAACAAGGACATCAATACCTAGGGAAAGGGTATTTTTTGAATTTTTTAAAAATGGTTTACTACTTTTCCACCTCTGCACAACAAACAGCTTGATGTTTGGAGAAAAACCTACATTTAGTAAAAAATGAAAATTAAATACATGATAAAATGAAAATATATCAAAACTATACTTGTTGGAAAGCTCGTTTCAAGGGTTACAATCTTGCAAAATATAATTTTTAAATGAAATTATTTAATCCCTCAAAATGTAAAGAAAATTTGATTTTTTTCTAGCATTTTGATAGGTGCGAAGGTGACTCCATTGTGGATATGATTTAATACTAGAGGGATTCTATTCAAGGGGGTTTGATCTAAGGGGCTCTTATATATCACTCTTCAATTAAAACCCTTTATATGGAGCCTCTCAAGACTTAAATCATTAGTTTTTCTAAAAAGAGTGATTTCAGGAAAAAATCAGCATGTCCCAAAAGTGAGACACACTTTTATGGTCGTACCCCACTGCATCTTCCTCCTTTTCCCCCTCGTGGAATCATGCCTACCAAAGCTCAACCTCCTCCGCCAAATACTCTATACTCTTTTCTCCTCCTTCGTGGGTTCAAACCCACCTGTAACCATCCACCTCCACTAAAAATAGCTTGCAACATCTTCTACCATTTGTACACACAACCACACAACATATATAACATGCTCTTGCTCTCTATCCATCTCTCCTACTATCGCATTTGAAAATGAAATAACATCACAAAGTTGGTTTACCTCATGTTTACTTGTAGCTACAACATCGAATTTCACTACGACTTAGTTGCAACTTTTTCTTCATCTCCCTTCACTGTAACAACAAACTTTGACATCTATTATTCCTCAATCGCCAACATCAGTGAGAACAAATAATTTTCGCCATTCACTACATCCTCTTCATTGTTCACTTCAATCTTTTCTTCTTCTTTCTCCATGCCTTCCTCATGGCATGTCTCTACTGCAACTTCTTCAATAGGGGCTACATCTTCTTCTTTCCATCTCAGGCTACCATCCTCGCTCTTCTTATCACTTCTCTTTACCACTTTCCTCTCACATTTTCCAATATTATTTTCTAGCTTCTCTATTCATGTCTTGTTCTTTCCCATTTCTTCACAAACCATCTATTCAATCTTTTCAAATATTTTGTCCTCTACTTTCTCCCAATATTGCTCCCAAAATAGTATTCATATGGGTCTTCTTATGACCCAACCCATCTTTCCTGTTGCAATCTCACCTCGTGAAATCTGCTATCAGACTCAATCTGTAAACAAATTCCTTCGCAGCTTCAATCTCTCCACTGCTCAGGACTCCTCTACCTGCAACAACCCTCTTGAGCTCTTCATAACCACTTCTCACACTTTCCTTTAGGTGTGAACTGCCTCATGGTCAATGATCTATTCACACTTCCACTTGCAAGTCTTGGTGGATCCTCTTCATGCTTAGGATTACCCACTCTAATACCAATTGACGCAAGAGGGTTCTACTCCCCTCTCTCAACCATAATTAAATCACAAAACAAATCACAGGCAAACCTTTTCTCAAATCCAACAATAAAGTAAAGATTGCAACAAATTCAATTTTTATTAATTCAATTCAATTTTTAATTACGTATCCTTCCCATGGCCTCTCTGGCACATTCAATTTGCATCTCCTTTGTTTAGGAACAACAACCTCCACCAAACAGGCACTCTCCAATTCACCTCTCTGCCAAGTACTTGCTCTTAGTCAATTTTTGGTTAGTAATTCATACCTCTTTCTCTATTTACATCTGCAACTCCAAATCTTATCCACTCTCTCCCACACAACTTATTTTATACTTGTTTGATTACATATACTTACCTGTGTGCCAGGGTAATCACTCACCCACACCATCTCTCTTCTATTCTATATGCACATTCAAGCTATTGCCTAGCCACTACACCCGCAGTCTTCCTTTGGAATCTTTTATGTTGCATAATTAAACTAAGAACATGGTGCGACCTATACGTTATCTACATTTCAAATTTGACTTGAGCCATATCATATGGCATGACTCATGGGTGGATTTCACCTTTATTCTATGTGTATCCCTCTCTCAAGTCTTCCACACTGAGTGTTCTTTCTTTCTCTCAACTGTGCGAGCTCTCCCCTCTATTCGCCACCCTTCACTCTTATTTTAAAGCTTAATTTTAAACATAAACAAGAAACCTTCAACACCCCCTCACATTCCTATCGAACCTTCTTTATGCAAAGCATCGACCCCTCTTCTTTTTTCTGCATTTGAATTATTTATGAAGACTTTTAATGATGTGTCTTTTCATCTTCATTTGCTCAATTGTACAACCTCTCTTCTCCCACGCTACCTCTCTCATCCCTTCGTATCCCTTGGCGCCTTATCCTTTCCCAAATCTGTCAACGTAGAGTTGAATTTTTTCTCTTTCTTCCTACTGTGACTCTACATCTTCTTTGTGCCCTTTGTTCCTAAACAAAATGCCCCTCAAAAAGTAGTGGCGCCTCCTCTATCTTCCACAAATCACATTTTATTCTTCTCCTTGCTGATTTGCTAAAGGTGAAGAGGCACCAAAAGAAAAAAAATGAAATTCAATATTTTAAATTAGAGTCCAAGATGGTTCATGTGCTAATCGATGCTTCCACATTGCATGTGACATTCGGGCAAATGGGTCATGTACTCGATCTATGCTTTCACACTTTACATACGTGTCTAACAAGCAATCAAAATTACAATTGATGGTTGTCCGTGCTCTTCCATCATATTCAGACCATGTGGATGTTGGCAAGAGTTAGAGGAGATTGACTTTACACTAGCCAATTGCATTTTCTTAAAATATTTTCTATCATCATTTCATGAGGCAACATTTCCATCATCATCTTGTTAAAGTGTAAAATTTAAGAGGTTTAGGTATTGAACAAAGAGAGAAAACCAAACCAAGACTGAAGAAAATAAATTGGAAATACTTTTTGGTCGATGTGGATCGTGTGTGCACCCGGGTGCTCCTACATCAAATCCCCTATATAGCACAACCATATTTCCCTTTCATTTTGTAAGTCTCAGATCATTGTTATAAAAGGAAAGTGTGACATACCAAGCATTTAGGTCATATAAGGTTTGCACAGGAAAATAATTTCATTTTTTTCTTAGATGCTAGAGTGGCGCTCTAGTATGCCAAAAAATTTCCCCTTTTATGGTAGGTTCCTCTCTTCATTGCCATCCCAAATCGTCTTTTGATTTGTGCACATCTTCTTTGAAACTCTTATATTATTGCTCAGATGCTAGTGTAGAGCTCTAGTATCCTCAACATCTTTATCTAGTTTCTGGTAACATGTTCCCCTTTGTCAGCCCTTCTCAAATTTGTGTTCATTATCTAAACTATGATATATGACTATACAATTATTTGTTTAATTAGATTAGGGTTTGTGAGCTCTTAGGTTAATTAAATCACACACTTATCAATCTTTCATCTTTACAATAACGGAACAAAACCTAGGCAGCTTGGCTCTCCTTTGAGGATGTTATCCAAGCACAACACCTTTGTTGATTTATGTTCTAAATTTTGTATGGGAGAAGGATTGATCTAGATTAAATTATTAATTAGTCTAATAGCTTTTTCCCTTGTAACATACAATATTTATCATCTACATAATTAAATTATGATTTAAAAGACTTAGGACTTGCAAGGTGAATGGTACACCTATTTCTAACATATTGGAGTTATGAAAAAGAAGGTTCAATATGTTATAGAGTAAATATTTTCTTGTCCTTTTCATTGGATGGAGCAAGAGAGAGTGATCTATGTATAATAGGTATTTTGGTAGGAACTTAGAGAAGGGTGGTGGATCATGTTGGGAATGAGATGAATGTGAATGTTAGAAATCATTTTTTGTTTGTACGATACAGGTTACATCTATTTTTCCAAGGTTGTAATATGTTATTGTTTATTTCATAACTAGATGAAGGTAATATTAAATGTAACCCAAGAACCCTAAATTGAGGACCATGCAAATTGTCTTGATTTAGTTTAATATTTTGGTTTGCATGTTGTGTATACTCCCCATATATTGAATATTTACACTAGTTTGAAATGATCTAGGTTTTCTAATGAAGTAATTCATTGTAATTTTTATATTTTTACTCAAAGGTTTCAATGTTGATTAGGGAATAATGATGATAGAGTCTTTGTGCAAAAACTTGACATATTGGCACACTTCAAAATGTATAGATTTGAACTCATATACCTAAGGTCTCCTGAGAAGGACATAGATACATTTTGATCTACATGCTAATATTTGTATTGTCCGTAACCCAAATGAAAGAGTTATGATGATACTTCTTAGGATATCTATATACATTCTATTATAGCATTTTAATGCTATGCCCACATATAGATAATTATTTTGATGGGTGCTTATGTTGTAGATGTATTCTTCTATGACAATTTTGAAAGAAAGTAAGGTATGAAAAAAGACTTCCTAATCTTAGACAATAGTATTGTGTAAATTTTAAGATCTTTAAAAATTAAAAAAAGTTTAAATACATATAAAACATAAATAAAATCATACCACAACATAGGTTTATGGAAGGAAAACCCTTTTGAGAGAAAATACCCACACTCTAAAGAAGTAATGTATTATCCAATATTCCAAACAAAATTATAGTACACTTACAGAGTAGGCATTTATAGGAGTGTGACCAACCAAATATTTGGATTAATTATGAGAGCATAAAAATGCCTAAAAACTCATGCTATCCTTACCTCCTTCACAAGAATCATATAAATATTAGTACACAAAACCATCAAATAGTAATTACTGTAAAATCATGAGGTAAAACTACCAAAAATATGGCACCCAAATACCTAGCTAGAAAATCAACACTCAAATCCAAGATGAATTCACAAGCTAAAAATAGCATATTCATTCTGCCAATTATAAAAACATCATAATTCACTTACCAACTTGGGTTTATATTTTGGCTTCTTTCTCTCCACTCAAAGATTCCTTATGATGTGTCATACCAAACATCATAAGTTGTTCAACAAGTGTAACTCCCTCTTAGAACTATTTTCTATATCCTATATGTTTTTATGTTTCTAATGAAAGAGGCCAAACTTTTGAAATCCATAAATTTTGATTCACGAGGTCATTGGGGCCTTTTTCTAATTATATCTATATTGAGAATATTTACACAATATACATCCTTAAAAGTGATTCCAAGCAACCTTAAAAAAATCATTTTTCCTAAGAACAAAGTCTATACCTAGAAACTAAGGATATTGTGTTTTGTAATCTAAAAATTAAATTATTCATACACTCAACATTAGGATCAAGATTGAGACAACTTTACTAAAAAAATGAGAATATTTTGGGTCAATCAAAATATATTCACAACAATTACTATAAGCAATCTCACTAATGTATAAAGGCCCATGAAGGTTATTGTTAAGAATTTCTTGTGTGAATGTAATGATGGGTATCTCAATGGTGGTTTCAAAAGGAGGGTCTTTATTAAAATAAATTATATCAACTATGCTAACCATATAGTTGAATTTGTGGAATACACATTTTGGTCCCTTATATAGAGAATCTAGCTAGTGTTCAAGAGAGGAGAATGTAATATTAATTAGCTCAACATTATTTTAATAATGAGGGAATGGGTTCATGTGTATTTTAGATTTTGACTGGGAGGAGTGACAAAAGGGTTACTCTTATCATTTGCTCCTATAACTAGATAATTTTATCATCAATAAAATATTTCACTTTATGTTTGAGAGTCATGTACCTTCTAGTGTCATGACTAGGAACCCCATGATATTAACATAAAGCATTAGGATTATAGTTTTAATATAAAAGAAGTGAAATAACAAGAGGAAGAATTAGAGGTAGATGAAAGAGGCTTTCAAATTTTAATAGCTCAATAGGAATATATTAGTGCTAAGAATCACCTAAATAGATATGGTTTGAGGGAAATTTGATTGGTAGAAGATAGTAAGGAGAAGGAGAAGTGGTGATTGTTAGCAATGGAGAGGTTGTGGTGACTATGTTAACTACATCCTTGTTGCTATTATTGTTGTTGATAGTTTCTTATATCTTTGTAAACTTATTGGTCAAAAAGTATTTTTTGGTGCTTTTATCAAGGGTTTTATTTTGTTCATATTTGTTTCAAAATTCCTAAGGGTACCACATAAGTTTGCAAAGAATTATATTTTTGAAACATTAACTTTTTAGGATAAATGGTGTGAGATTATCCATGAATACTTTTTGAATCTCCACGTTTGGGAGATGATAGTGAATCTTTGTTAATATGGATTGAAAGAATAAGATGAAGTAACTAAATTTTTCTTATGGGCCTTGTTTGCAAAGTATGCGATCAATAAATATTTCTTCAAGGTAAATTTGAATTTGGAAATGGTTGATTAAAACTTGTATGATTGTATCAAACATGTGGATGTACCCATGAACCATTAAATAGAACCACTCAAGAGCATAATATTTAAGTGACTATATTGAAATAGTTTGCATAAGATGTGATAATTGTATACATAATTTAGATATAAATAATAGTATGTTCTTATATGTGTTGATAGGTCTCCCTTTCTATCATAAAGAGGGAGGTAGAGTCCTTTAAAGTTGAGTGTAAATGGATGTGTGAGAATATAATAAGATAAGGAATTGTGATGTAATTGTATTATGGTTTCTCTTAGGTTGGTGGGTAAGACAACTAATTTTCAATGCACTTGTTGAAGTTGATGTACAACATGTGACATGATAGGGTCCAAATGATAGGATAAAGGATATATGGTAGAGGGTTATGTGAAGAAACTTGGTGACATGAGTGATAAGATGGAACTTGGAAAGGTGAATAATAAGATGGAATTTTTTGGGGTAAAGTAGACAAGGAAAGGGTGAAAAGTAGGTGTGGTACATGCTAATTAGGAGGCAAAGTATAGAAATGATGAGATAGATATGGTGGTGTAGAAGTAGAGGATAAAGGAGAAACAATCATCATAGAGGTGGAGGGTGGGGATGTAGTGGTGATCATGAGAACATGAGTGTATGAAGGGATGTTTGTAGGGTGATATGTAGGTGTAGGAGTAGGAGTTTGTATAAAGAAAGAAGAAATCAATAAGAAATTAAAAGGTGGTATATTATGTTGGAGAAGAGGCTCAACAGTGGTGAATGGAACACTAGATGGGATAGGATCAATGGATGATCAAATGATTGAGGAAACAACATTATATGTCATAGTTTTGAGAGGTAAAAACATGTTGGATTGGGGAACATGCAAATGCACAACATGCCAAATTTTGAAACTTTTCTAACCCAATTATATTATTTAGGATAAGGTTGCCTATGGAGTCAATAAAATTAGATGGAAGTTAGGAAACATCTAGGATAACGACATTCCCATTGAATTTTTGTATCTGAGAGATAATTTTAATTTGATTTTGAAGGTAAAGTTGATCTTATTGGTCAATGAAGGAAGAAATGGACAATGTCTTCAATATCTAAGTGAAGGATGATGTTGATCAAAACCATTGGTGGGTTTAAGAAATGATAGTGATTAGGGATTATTTTTAGAGTAAGGTCTTAATCTTTGGGAAGAGAAAGTAGATGGCATGAACTAGGTCTACCATCAAATGATAAGAAAATGAATTTATCACTAATGCCAATAACAATGAAGTGCATGCAATTAGTACTCAATTTGAAGAAAATCAAGAAGTTTAAATTAACAAACACTAGAAACTACTTGAAATTATTCAAATAAAAAGGAAGAATAGTAAGAAATTTTACATGTAATTATAAAGCTAACCACATATAAAATAGATGAAATATATGTCTATCAATTTTATAAAATGAAAGATCATAAATGATGAACTTTGAATGGTATTAATAGTGGGTAGTATAAGGTTGTTTTAGTGTGACCATGTGTAAACAGATGCAAATTAGTGTTTCCTAAGACCATATTGATAATCTTAATAGTAATATGCAATCACAAGATATGGGTTTGAGAGCACAACAAAAACTATGAAAGAATATACCAAGTGGAAACATAAACACAAATTAGACTAGGCAAGAGGATAGAAATTGACATGAAACGTATGCATCTATATTTTAGTATAACCACAAGATATTGAATCAAGGCCTCTCAAGGAGTCACTAAACCAATTTTTACTTCATTATAAGCTCAAAAAATTTGTGTAAGATGGTGTAGCCTAGTCCTATGTGTTGGGAATTTCAAGCATGATGGAGCAGTTAATTAAACAATTAATCAATGTAGATAATATATGTAAAGAATAGAATAAATTCACAAAGATAAAAAATTTAGCGTGGTTCACCCAAAGTGGGCTACGTCCACAAATAACAGTCCAAATTTATTAATTCACCAACAAAAACAAATTACATTAACCTGTAGCAATATCATAGCTACATGTACACATAAAAATGGCTACACTCTTCTTGTGCACGTACAGTGCTACGTGCTCATTTACAAACTATGCTCTTTTCCCAATGCATTGTTGTGTGTTACTCCAACACAATGAATTGTTCAGAACCACGATATCTTAAACTTTTTTAATTCACACTAATTGTTGTGAGTAACTAACATCTTCCCACACTTTCAAATCTCAAAAAGAAACTCTCTTTTCGAGTAGTTATGAACTAATTTTCAATCAAATTATTTATGAAATTCCTTTAATAAAATGGGCAATTTTTGCTTTGGGGGCACTGCCCTCGAGCTTAGATCTTAGAGGAGGGGCTTTTCCCCCCTGCACTCCCCCATTAATTATTTTCGTGGGAAATTGCAGTTGCTAAAGTGGCTAAATTTTAACATTAAAGTGTGATCAGGCTCCACAGACTAATGATCTCCCACTTGGATACTAATCAAACTCCACACCAAACCATATCCCACTTGGAGACTGATCCTATGGGACCACTACCCCTATAGCTCCCACTAGATTGCATGCTTGGACATAGTTGTTCCTTACTTCCACTAGTTTTAATCTTGAAGACCAATGGAAGTTGAAGAAAAAATCAACTTCTCCTATGTTATTTCCTTTGTAAACATATCTACTAGATTTTCACTTGTATGAATATTCTCCAAATTCAACTAACCATCCTCCAACACAAACCTGATGAAGTGGTACCTCAGTTATGTGTTTTTTTTCTAAATAAAGTACATAATTATTGGCAAGATGAATGGCACTTTGGCTTCTGTATAAAAAATAATAATCAACATGCTACTTGCCTAATTCATCTAAGAAATATTACAATCAAATCATCTCTTTGATAGCTTTAGTTGCAACTATATATTCCACCTTTGTAGTTGACAAACCAATAAATTTTTGCAGCCTTAAAATTCAACTAGTTGTTGTCCCACATATAATAAACACATAACCTATAGTACTACACCTGGTATCTATTTCAACCACCAAATCAAATTCAACATAACCTTGTAAATCAATGTTTGATCCTCCAAAACATAAAGTAGTTGTCCCTCTCAAATACTTGAGAATCCATTTCATAGCATTCCAATTTTTTATTCCTAGATTGCTCATATACCTGCTCACAACTCCAACAACATGTCCAATGTCTAGCCTCATGCATACCATGACGTACATTAAACTACCAATAACTAAACAATATGAAATATTAAACATTACATCTTCCTCCTCTTGTGTCTTTGGACACATCTCCTTAGTTTTAAAATGACTAGGAAAATGTGTGGTAATAGCTTTAGAATTTTAAATATTAAACTATTTCAACACCCTTTCTACATATTCACTTTGAGGTGGAGTTAATTTTTTGTTTTCCCTATCACATGAAATCCTCATACCTAGGATTTTTTTGTCTACACACAAATCCTTCATAGAAAAAGAATTTGCTAACTTCTATTTCAGCTCATTAGTATGCTCCATATTACACCCCGCAACAAGCATATCATCAACATATAATAATAGTATAATGTAACTACCATTATCTAACCTCTTAAAATAAACACAATGGTCAAAATGACACCAAAAGTAACCTTGTCCAACCATAAAACTATCAAATTTTAAATACCATTGTCGAGGTGCCTACTTCAATCCATACAAACTCTTTTTTAATCTGCACACTAAATTCTCCTTACCTCTGACTTCATATCAATGTGGATGTTGCATATATATTTCTTCTTCTAAATCTTCATGGAGAAAAATTGTTTTCACATCTAGTTGTTCAAGATGCAAATCTTCTATAGCCACAATAATTAAAATAGTTCTGATAGAGGTCATTTTTAATATCAGAGAAAAAAATTCATCAAAACCAATACCTTTATTTTGTACAAAACCTTTTACCATGAGTTTGACCTTAAATCTTTTCTTTCCTCCTTTCAGCATGCAAACCTATTTATTTAGCAAAGCTCTTTTACCTACAAGTAGTTTGATTAAACCCCAAGTCTGATTTTATAGCAAGGAATCCATTTCTTCTTCCATTCCTCGCTCTCAATGTTCTTTGGTATCCACCTTCATAGCTTCTTCATACCCTTATGGTTCACCAACATAAGTTAATAAAATTGAATATAAAGGAGAAAATATTTTGGGAGGTCTACTTATCCTTGTACCTCAAAAACTTCTAAATTTTTCAAGGATGATTTAGAACAATCTATTGGCCAATTATTTGTATGGAAAATTGTCCTAGAAATTACCAAAAAGTGAAGCAAAGCAATAAAATAGGTTAATTTCAAGACAAAATACACTATAGATAAGACAAAAATAAGCAATTAGAGAGATACACTTGATATTTTGACACATACACACTAAAAATAAATAGTACGAGCTGTCAAAGATTAAAAAATGAAACTTTAATTAAAATAGATCTTAGGACAAGGCCACTCAATGTAGTCCTACCCTAACAATCTACTATTAAACCTAGTGTAGGTGGTGGACATGTTCTAATATCTTAGAGTGCTTCCAAATTTGACACTAAGGTTTCTCATCACTTCCAACTACTTTTCATTTTGAAATTCCTTAGGATTTTTCACATATTTTCTTGTATTTCACCTACAAGTCAAAAAATTGTGGAAAATTTTACAAACAAGAATTGTTGAAGGGAATATTCCATAGTCAATACCATGTGGGCATCCAAGAATGAATCCACATAGTGTAAAACACTGGTAAATTTTTTATTTTTTTTTAAAGGTTAATATTCTAATTAGTGTAAAAGACAGGTAAACTAGTAAACACCCACCACTAAGAATTGGTCCCTAGGATCAAGGAGGCTTAATTTTCTATGAAAAAACAAGGGTAAAGGGGGATATATAAGGTTTGTGATTATGGTTCAAGAAAACCTTCTAGATACATAATCTAAAGTCCAAAAATATATGATTTTGAATTAAACTTAGGAGATATGATCTAGTTAACTAATTTAGCAAAATGTATTAAGGTTATTATAAGGAAGAGGTAAGTGGAACATGGAAAGGTAAAACACCTATGTGAAGGTAAATAAGTGGTGGAAAAAAATGAATTAAAATATAATACACTCAAAAGGAGATAGGGAGACTTGGGAGAACAAGGAATAATACAAGAAGACCACAAGGGTCAAAAGCATAAAATAGAACATAAGCTAGAGTAAGTACAAAACACGAGAAAGAGAACTAGAAAGCATATAATTTGTTTATATATATATATATATTGCAAGATGGTGTGTCCTTTGGTCTTCCTTGTGCAACACGATGCTTGGGTTTGTGACATGGCTTAACTGCCTCTTGTGGATCTTGTATAAATCTGCTAGTTGTATCAAGCATTAACAAGTCGATCTTTTGGTGCAATGACAACAACCAATGTAACAATTGGTATCAGAGCCAAGGTCACAGGTTCAAACCCATCGCTGGCACTAGGGGGGATTGTTGCAAGATGGTGTGTCCCTTGGTCTTCTTTGTGCAACATGACACTTGGGTTTGTGACATGGCTTAACTGCCTCTTGTGGATTTTGTATAAATCTGGAGATTGTATTGGGCATTAACAGATCAATGTTTTGGTGCAACAACCAACAATGTAACTATATATATCCCTTAGGATATTCTCTTTTTCTTGATTTTTATTCATTTATAATTCAAATTGTGATGTTTTTATGAAGATTTAAGTCAATAATTTTTTAACCAAACTCACTGAATCATATTCATGAGTAGTGGCTCATACAAACCCATCTCTCATGAGAAAGAATGGTCTACTTAGCACTAATTGCATCTAGTGATCCTTAGGAGGGAAAATCATTGGAGGAGCAATGTAAATTCATAGTTATAGTTGGACTTTGAGATGATTTGGAGTTACACTGTGAGCATCACCTATATGCAATGAGTTCTAAGTAAACTATTCATTCTCACAAGAGATTGGTTACTCTGAAACACTACTCATGGAATATGACCAATGATTTTGACTTAAAAGTACCAAAATTGAATCTAAATAAAACAACATAATTTGTTACATAGCAAAAAATCCCTTATTGTTCAAATTATCAAGTTACGATATTAGTTCTAAAGGTTAGAGGAAATTGAGAAAAGTTGACCTAAGTGGCATTGGTTGTGCCCAAATGATGAGAAACAAATGAGTTAAAATATCAATTAAATTTAATATTCATTTGTCACACATGCTCTAAGAAAGAACGATTGAATTTAGAAGTAAAAAATTCAACACAGTAGAAGTGATGAGAGGAGGAAATAAACATGATTGTTGGAGTGCTACTACCCAATTCATCTCTTATATATTTGATGATGGGGGTAATTATCCTACATTGGATGTGTGATTGAGCTCAACATAGTATATATCATTGAACACAAGCAAGAAATGGTGAAGGGAGACTCTCCCTCAATCACAACCTTACACAGACAACAAAATTAAAGAACAAGAAACATGCAACTTTATTATACTTTCATGAAATCATCTACATACATGCAATCAAATGCAATACAACTATCTAGTACAAGACCACTATTACTAAAATATGGGTTGCAAATACATGCAAAAAATTAGACATGCAAGTTTGTGAATGGCAATAATGGCCATTGAAATCCCAACCTCTTTTTTATGCTAAAAAGAAGGAAATTCATTTATCTCCTCATCCAAAATGGATCTATTTCCATTCGTGGCCACTTTATATGATTTTTCCACTTGTCAATGAACTGTCACTTCCATTTTGGCACCAAAAAAATTTAGTTGTCCCTTTTTTGGGCCTAACAAAATTCCTAAATTTTAGTCCAACTTCCAAGAGCCATAAATTTTGACTTGAGGATTTTTGGCCATTTTTCAAGACCATTCAGAATCTCTAGGCACCTCAAAATTGATTTTGAATATTTTTAAAGGGATTTTGAAGACAAAAGTGTTAATATCTCACAAATGACAAATGGTATTTAAGTGTTTTCCTTGCCATTTTTAGACCTTATTGAAAAATTATTCACCAAACCTAATGAAAATCAAAATAAACACTTTTTTAGGATGCAAGATTGCTCTTATACCCTATATGCTCTTGCATCAGACACCAGGGGCAATTTGAGAAGTGACATTGTCACATCTCAAGTGTTGTGAGGAAAACTAATATGGTCAAACTCTTCCTTAGATAGCCATGATGAATCTTCAATAGGTCTTCATTTCCACTTAACCAAGTATTCTTCATATTGTTTGTTTCTTGTACTTCTACCTATGATCATGTGAAAATCCATGTTCCTAAATGTGCAACAATAATAAGAATGCAAGAAACAACGAAGAACACCTAACACCTCAAGATTGGGAAAAATGTTGAACTTAAACAAAGAAGATGAAATGAAACGATTATACCTTGTCAATTTGTCCCTTGGTTGGCCTTTTGATATTTGATGTTGTGTATGCTCCTTAAATGAAAAACCAGATAAAGATGCAAGATGAGCTTGAAAGTGTGATAATGGTGGATTCAAGTGCTATGGTGAATGCAAGATATGCAACTTGGCTAAGTATGGCTTCAAATGGAAAAATGACAAGATTTTGGTATTAAATGCATAAGGTCCCTAAATGAGAGAAAAAAGAGGGTATTTATAGAAGAATTTGAATTTTCTAGAGAATTCAATGGTTGAGATTAAGCCAACAAGGCCAAGATGAAGGGCTATGGTGAGTTGAGGACTCACAATCCCTCACATCTTGAATGTGGAATGTGAAATGGATTAGGAAGTGATGATGTGTAAGTGAGGTGGAATAAGGATAAGTGATGTGGAGGAAGGACAAGTACCTTGGGAGAGAAGAATATTTCCTTAAAAGGAAAGTTCTTGTTCCCAAATGGTTGGAAAGTGACATGAAAGGAATTTTAGTATTCCTCAAAAATCCCTATGGGGAAGAGGAATGTAGTTGGGAAAATAAATGTGAATTAAAAATTCACATGCTTAGAAGAATCCCATGGACAAGACAAGGTTCTAAAAAGGGAAACACTTGTCTACATGTGATTTGATGTGACAAGTCAAAGATTACATGGGGAAAAGTCCATATGTGACTTGATGTGACAAGTCAAAGATCACATGGGGAAGAGAAAAAGGAATTTAATATTCCTTGGAAGGATAAAAAGAATTAAAAATTCCTTGGGAGGTTGATTAGGCTAGTTATTGAAGGATTAGAGGAGGGTTAGGTGGCTAAGAGAGATTAGGGGCCAACTTGCAAAAGTTGGAGGATGTGACACATCCTAATCAAGGATTAGGCATATGCACATTCCTAATAATGAGATTAAGAGGTGGATTAGGATTAGATGAAAATGTGGAGGATGAGACATGTGAGGGATTAAATAAATTTCATATTTATTTAATTCATTTGATGAAAGGGGGAAATTAAGGAGTAAGATATTTAATTATTTAACTAGATACCTTAGGTATTAGAAGAACTTAATAAAATTAATTAAATAATAGCAATATTATTTAATTAATGCAAATAAGAGGATGTTCAAATGAAAATGGATAAATTTGAACAAATGTAAGTGTCCAAATTTGTATGTCTATATTTTTCCCCTCTTTGAGATGGTGTTACAAAGTAGCATCATTTCAAATAATGTTAAAACATAGAACCCGGAAGAAGGTGGTTAGATTTGGAAAGATGCCCTAGTTATTCAAAGTAGTGACTAGGAAGAAAGATGATGGGGGTGAAGATGAAGATTAGGGATTGAGGATTCCCCCTCAAGAGGACATGCGGGTTCAAGAGAACACAGGTGTTCTCTCGAAATGGATGAGATGATGAAAGGGGAGAGGAGGAAGATGATGCAAAGTGATGGGAAAGAGAGGATGATAAGCGATAGGTGATGGGGAAGCACAAATGGATGTAAGGAAAAAGGTGATGTTGCCCCAGTCAAGCTACAAGCCAAAATGGGTTGAGAATAGATGGAGTGTTGCTGATAAGAGAATAAGATATCCCAAGACAACACAAAAAGATAGGGAAGGATACATCCCAATGATGATGAGGAAAGTGTTGATGAGGGAAGGAGACATCCCCAAAACAACACAAGGATAGGGAAGGATACATCCAGAGTAAAGTTTTGTTGATGAGGGAAGGATGCATCCCAAAACAGCACCAAAAGATAGGGAAGGATACATCTCGATGATGATGATGATGATGATTGGATCAAGGCTTGCAACAAGGTTGGGGACAAGACCACGGATGCAAGTAGATGATGTGTGCTAGCTTGAATGGATGAGGATTGGATTGGGATGTGAGATGGATGAAAGGAATAAAAAGGATGGGGGACAAGATGCATAGAAGATGATAGAAGAGATGATGATAAGAGATTGGATGGATAGGGGAGGGAGATTGATGAAGGATTATGGATTGGTGGGGAATTTTGATGGATGAGAGGATGAGGGATACATGCAAGATGATGGAATGGAAAATGAAATGCAATCCTAATACAATTTTCCATCTTCAGAGCACTGATTTTTGCTATAGCATAAGACACCGGACATCAAGGTATGTAAACCAAGACGGATTAGTGTCTAATGCATTAAAAAAAAAAACAAGGTTATCCCAACACCCAAAATTTGCAAAGACCTTGGTCAGGCTAGGTATTGGGATAACCAAAAGCACAAAAGGATTCCCCAGCGTAACACAAGACCTCAAGGATCTTGGTGGGTACTATGTGGGACAACTAGGAAGACAACAACAAAACAAAAAAGATCAAGATATGCCCCTATGTTGACTAGTCAGAGCACACCATAATATGATGGATCATGGCGACCATGACAAGTGATGATAGGGAGTACAAATGATAAACAAAAACCAAAAGTATTAAAAGGTTGCAATCAAATTCAGAATGCCCTTTGCCATAGGATCAAGACGATGGGTGGGGTTGATGAGGTCTGTTAGAAAGGATGCATCCTATTGAGACCAAGGATGAATACTAAACTGAAAGATCGATATGACATGGGATACTCAAATCTAATTAGATCTGCTAATACAAGTGGATCTTGTTTGTTAAGAACCAGCTAAATAAGGCATAGCTTGATGACACAACACAAGAGAGACAAGACATGGGATTGACACATCCTAAAGACCTAGGGGCTTAGGGGCCGATAAAAAATTAGCCTTGCCTACATGAAAGCGTAGAGCCCTCGTAGTTTGATAAAAGGCTAACGACTGACCATGGATAAAACTGAAAGAGGACAATGGAGAACTCGATGGTAGATAACAAAGACCAGACGGACAATAGAAAAGACCAATGATAGATGATAAAGAAAGGATGGACAAACAGAGCCCCGAGGGCAGATCAAATGATTGACCTTGCCTACGTGAAAGCGTAGGGGCAATGTAGTTTGAAAAAGACCAATGAAAAACAATGGACAAAGGATGATGAGATAACCCTGGATAAGGGGATAAAATGATGGGACCGATACGATGAGACAAGATGGACCTAGTGGATTGGATAGGATGATTGTGATCATATGAAGCTCAGGGATGGGATAGTTATCCAAATCATCAAAATGAATTGGGAGGATGATATGATGGGGAGACGAGTGATGAGAAAGGATAGGAGATTGAATAGATGTGCAAAAGAAGATAGATGATGGTGATAAGATAGATGACATTGGATTGCATGGGGAGTAGCCTATAGTTAGATACCAATGACAAGGGATTAGGAGATGGGATGAGGATAGGGATAAATGGATAGGGGGGTAAGGATGGTTGGATAGGAAGATAAGGATGGGGAGATGAAATGGGATGTTGTAATGGATGGATAGAGGGATAAGGATTTGGAGGTAAGTATGGGGAGATGGAAGGGATTCCATGATGGATGGATAGGGAGATAAGGATGGTGAGATGGAAAAGGATGATAGAATCGATGAATGATGTCTCCAAGAACTTATGTCATAAAGGAAGTATATGCCCCCACTCTAGATATGTCATGTATAATGAGCCAGGGGGGATGGAAGATAGAAAGATAGGAAAATAAAGGAGTGATATGGATATGGATAAGATGCATGAATAAGGAAGGGAGATTAATGGTAGCAGGATGGGTGGACAAGGAAGATAGATGGATGTGGATAAGGATTAGGATAATGTATGGATGAAGGGGAATGCATGCCAAGAGGTGTCCAAAGCATGTATGTATATTTTCCCCTATCTATATCAAGATCACAGGGAGGATGGAGGAAAATAGGATATGACAGACAAGATATGTAAGATAGGTGGGATGGAGGAGATGGATGAAGGGGATGCAAGTGATAGATGAAGGGGATGGAGTTGACCCCAAGTACAGAAGTAAAATGGATGAGGATTTACACATGATGCCTATTTTCCAGGTTTTCATCATGGTACTTATCCAAGGCGCTTGTTTGCCAAGTTTTCACCATTGGATGAATTACTTCTCTTTACTATTTTCTCAATTTTTTTAAATTTTTTTTACTTTTTAAATTTTTTTGGATAGCATGCGGAAGGAGATGGATAAGGATAGGGATGCAGATATGTGGATTTAGAAGACATATGATAAGGATATGGATGAAGGACTCAAGCATCAAGTTCCATACGAGGTATTAAGAGCCCATGTGTGAAGCGACTGTTGGATGTTGGTACAACCTTATTACGATAAATGGATTATGGAAGAGGATGAATTAAAGGGATTTGATGGGGGAGATATGCAGGATAATGGATGGGATGCTAGAAAGGGTATGGATAGAATGATGGGGTAGGTGTGTGATGGGGTGGTGAGTTCAGGACCAACATTGGCACATATGGTGGTGTATGTGAAAGAATAGGAGGATCAACAGATGGAGAATGTGGGGATAATGGAGGAATAAATGTGAATTTTGGGCTATAAGGACCCAAAACAAATTTAGGAGATGGTGGATGATAATGATTAGCTTTTGGATTAGAAACTATGGATGTTGTTAAATATTTTTCATTTGAAGGCATTCCATCTTTTTTCTTAGGGATCCACATGGTTTTGATTTTTGTTTTCGTGGGCCTTTATGGCTAATGGGTTTGATTTTGATTTTGGATTTTATTTTTCTTTTCTTCAACATGTCTTTTAGAGGGGACATGAGGAGATTTAGATTCATGTGGATGTTTAGATTGATGCATTTTAATTTTGGCATCCAAAGTGCTTTTAGTAGCAATGGGATGGGTATGATGAGATGGATGATGTGGAGTGATGGAGGTAGGATTTTGAGGATGATATGTGGATGGAAGATGTGTAGATACATGCCTTTGTTGATCATGATTAGGTGACATTCGAGTGGGTTGCTTATGATGGATGAAATGGATAGGTGATGGATGGATAAAATGATGAGATGGAGGAGGTGATTTTTGGATATAAGGGCCCAAAACAGACGTAGAACTTGGAGGAAACATGGACAGAGTAAATGGAAGATGGGAGATGGTGGATGGAGGGATGTAAGGACCCAAAATGGATGGATCAGATGAAGGAGGAATATGGATGGTTGTTTTGAGGTGATATAATAGAGGAGGGGGGATGGCAACGAATGATGTGGTGGAGCGATGGGAGAGCCAACATTTCTTTTGGAAGAGGCTCGTTGAGGAGGTATAGAGGTTGTACCAACATTTTTAGCTTGTGAGTTTTGAGAGATATAACCAAGACCACATGTGTAGTCATTCTCTTGGACTTGGATAGGCTCTAAAATACCTTGTTCATGAAGGCCTAAACCTTTTCCTTGATAGTTCATGTTCTTAAGCATTCAATCCATGACAATATTTTTGTTATT
>VDFB02270651.1:450289083-450336922 GCA_007258455.2 Sequoia sempervirens
CTCTATACTTTAACCAAGATTGGACATGACAAGTAGCTTCTTGGAATCTAAGTTCCAATGCACAACTTTGATAAACTCGTTGGATGGACTGGTTGGCGACTACAAACAAGGTTCTTAATGACAAGACATAGGGGACATGGCACCTTGCGAGTCTCCAACAAGCCATTAAAAGCTTTGATCAATCCTACTAGGGGCTCTTATAATTTTTACGGTAGTAGCCCGTTCTGAAAGACACTGTATAGCTAAGGACTACATACCATGAGGACTTAACAGTTTAGTCTTATCCATTTATATACCGGCCCGAATGAAAAACCGGTTGGAGTCACCTTCGAGTTCTCCTTTCGGATGTGTCTCTTAGGCAGGCCCCTCTAAAGTTAAACAACAACGAGCAAGCACATCTGTAGTTTGATCGACCTTCATTTAAAAACAAAGGGAGAACACATGCGATACACCTAACTCACACTCGCAAGCTTTGTTCAATTTTAGTTCCCAAAATGAAGTGTGAAGGTGATTACTTTATCTCAACCTAAGATCACAAAAAAGGCCTTTTGATTCTCAAGATCGTCGTAAATCACGAGAGAAGTGCATACGTCCTTTTCCATGATGTTACTTTAAGTAAGCAATCACAAAAAAAAAGTTGCACATGTTCATTTTAACCTTTCAAAGCAATTGCGAGTTCTTTTTAAAAGCACCAAAGTAAGTGTGACAATTTTCCTTGTTCAATTTTTAATCCCAAAACAAACTTTAGTAAATTTGAGTCCTAATGTTCTTTTTAAGCTTTTTGTAGCAAAAATAGAAATGTTCTTTTTAGAGCTCAAAATAAATTTGGTAGGTCCTAAAATCTTGAAAGATAGCAAATCCTTAGAAGAGGGATTATAATTTCTTCCCAAAGTGTTTAAAAACACTTGTTACAATGATGTGATAATGATTTTTCTTTGAATTATATGCTCCCTTACCCTTAAAAACCTACAATACAAGCTCCAAATGTCAAATGAAATCAAGAAACAAGAAGATATGAGGGTTAGATAGATGATTGAGCATAAAAACCCTAAAAGTTAGACCAAGTTTCATTATGATTTGACATTAAATGAAAATTTTAAAATTTTAACTCTATAAAAATTGATAATAACCTACACCATTGGATAGCTTATGAAATTATACCCCATTTCAAAAAAAAAATCTTTGAAAAAGACCACAAAATGACCTAGATATGGCCATTTTAAGTTTGGATGAAAAAGTAAGAAATTCCATCGGTTTTGTCTGCGATGGCGGTTCTGTTTAATTTTGTAGCGGCGCTATATGGCGACGCTAGAGATTCAATGGTGCATTTTGTAGTTTTGAGCAATTTTGTATGGCGACGCTGGACTGTGAGCAATTATGTTTGCTGTAAACACCAAAAACATCAAAAACCAAAATTTTTTCTCAAAAACCATGATTTGATCTTTTGGTAGCCCTCCTTCTAGCCCCAAATGTGTGAACCTCAATCCCTATACCTGCAAAACAACATGAACAAACACATTAGAAGATGGAATGCAAGCAAGAACAAGGATTCCTCAAGAAATTTATTTGAATAGCAAAAAAGATAGATAATGAAATGAAGAACACAATGAACTTAAAAAACATATCAAATCCTATTCTAAAGCAAAAAAATCCTAATCTCTTGAGGGAATTGGTGCCAATTTGATGTGAAAATTGGCCCTTTCCCAACTCCAATGATGCAATGGTAATTTGATGAAGAAATTTGATCCACTTTGTTGATGCTTGATGAGTACTCCAATGGAAAAATCAACATAACCTAGCTAAGATTCAATGATAATGGATAGAATTTGCCAATGATTTGAGCATAGTAAGTTTACTCAAATTGTGGATAATCAATACAATAGAGAAAATATCTATTTATAAGAAAGAGTGATTGAAGAATGAAAAATAGGAAGGATGTGGGATAAAAGATGAACCAATGGCATTGTGCCACTTGTCAACATGTGAATGGAGGAAGTTTGAGCACATTTTGATCAATGTACAAGTTTGAAATTTGAATTTGATGAAATGACATGTTTAGGGGGGATGAAAGATGATTTAAATGCCAAGTGAGAGACATGTAAGAGACAATGTAAGAGCTTTAAATGCTTTGTTGGATGGACAAGTCATTTTGGGGGGAGATTTCAAATTTGAAGAATATTCCCACTTGGATGCCTTTTTTGAATGAAAATAGGTGATTTATAAATCAATTAAATTGATTTTCATGTGCAAGTTGCAAAATCTAGAGGATTTGATGGATTAAGACTAAGATTAATTAGGATTTGATTAATTTAAAGGAGATTAGCTAATTTGACCATTTTGACTTAAATTTTAGGATTTAAATAACTCAAAATGAGAAAAGAATGATTTAGACTTAGTTAAAATATTTTTTATTTATTTAACCAAAGGTAATATTAAGACAAAATTAAATGATGCTTTGATTTATTTAATTGGTGGAATTATCTTCAAGTTTTAAATCAAATAATATGGATATTGTTAAAATAAAGATAGGAAGATGAAATGACCTAGCTAATTACACAAAGACAATGATTTAATTAAATTGAGGGATTTATTTAATTAAAAGGAGAATTATGATGACTTTAATCAAATAAGGCTATTCGATTAAATGTTTAGCTATAGGGATAATTCAGGATGAAACGATGTTAGTAGATCAGGATCGAGTGTGCAATATCAATCTGTATATTTTCTATGTCTATAATCATAAACAAGGGTAGAAGGAAACCCAAAACAAGCAATGATATTGTTCAGAAGAAAGATACAAATTACTTCAACATTAGTGGATCAAAGTGGAATAGATTTTACCCACTTCGTGAAGTAATCAATGGATGTAACGATGAAGGTATGTCTTTAAGAAGGAAGTGATATTTTATCAATAATATTGAACCCCCATTTTGTGAATGGCCAAGAAGAGGTTTGATTCTAAATCTCTTGTGTAGGATCTTGAATAAGAGAGTTTTGTTGTTGACATTGAAGAAAATTCTTGACAAAGGCAAAGGATTCTTGCTCCATCATTTTCTAACAGTATCCCATATGAATTAGTTTACACACTAAGTATTTTCCACCAAAATGTCCACCCCTAGAGCTCGAATGAGCTTCTTGAAGGGCAAGGGGTATTTCAGCCTTAGTTCGAAGAAGAAGATCATTATAATATTTCTAATAAAGAACACCAAATAAGATAATATATCGAGCTAAAATATTTTGTATCTGAGTGAGAATTTTTAGTTGTATCATCGAGAAAATTTCTAGTCTTTAGATAATTTTAAGTGTGAGAATACCATTCCCTCCAGTATATGTGAGAACACATGAGACTTTCAGGTTTAGGTTGATTTGAGATAGCAAGAGAGCAAAGAATCTGATCCACAATGTGGTACCATTCTACACCATCTTCCAAAGGTACAAGGGAGGTTGTGCTCCCCATTGCATCTGTATGGTGATTTTCTCTTCGATGGATACTTCCTATCATGAAGGACGAGAAATAATCAAGGATAAAGCCAAATCTTGATACTGAGATAGCTTAATCTTCTTAGCTTGATAAACTCTTGTGATTCAATTTTCAATAAGTTAAGAATCACCATAAATGTCGATATGTTTAATGTTCAATACCATTGTGGTATGTAAACCGATAATGAGGGCTTTGTACTCAATGATGTTATTAGTTTAGTGAAATTATAACTGAAAGGATAGAGAAATTGGCTTACCTTTGAGTAAGATTAAAATTACATTTGGCCCAAACTGGTTTGACATCTCAATCCAACAAAATACATTTCCCACATAAGCTCATGGTCCAATGCAAGCAAATTTTCATCCGAAAATAAATCTAGATTAGGGAAGGAGTGAGATGAGGGAGATTCTACCAGTTTATTGGTAATAACTTGTCCTTTAATTGCCTTTTAAGTCACAAATTTGATATCGAACTCAAAGAGAAACATTAGCCATTTTGCCAAACTTCCCGAAAGATTGGTTCTAGTAATTTTTTTTCTTAAAAGATCACATTTTACAATTACATGGGTTTCAACATGGAGAAGATAATACCATAACTTCTGCATTATAAAAATGAGAGAGAGACATTGTTTCTCTATGGTAAAATATTGAGTCTCACAATCAACTAGAATATGACTAATATAATAGACAGCTTTTTGTTTACCATCATCATCATGTTGAGCCAATAAAGTTGCTAAGGCATGAAGTAGTGCAAATATATAAAGTAAAAAGGGTCTACCTTGCATAGCCAACATCAAGATATAAGATTGGCCAAGAAAATTTTGATAGATTCAAAATATTTGTCACACTCATCATCCCTTAAAAATTAGGCATCTTTCTTCAACAGGCATATGAAGGGAAGGGTACAATCAACCAATTGAGATACAAATCTACAAATCACATGAATCTTACCCTACAAACTATGTAGTCAAGAGATGTTTTTAGGTGGAGGCATATTAATGATTGCATCAATTTTATGTGTTGAATTTGATTCCATGATGAGAAATGATAAATCCTAAAATATTGTCAATATCTCAAAAAAATATTCTCTATTTATTCTCAATTGATCAGGTGTAAATCCATCCATGGTGGTCCTCATCAGCCTAATCCCAAATATGGTCATTAGGTTCACTAATAACGACTATATTTGATATCCAATGTGAATAGTCAATAGGACGAATAAAACTAGATTTTAAAAGCTTTTCTATCTTAGTCTTGACTAATAGGGAAACCTTGGGATTCATCTTGTGGATCTTTTGCTTAATAGGCTTAGCATTGGGATATAGAACGATATTGTGAACCACCATAGACTCATCAATACCAAGCATATCCTCATATGACCAAGCAAAAATATTAGGATAATAATGTAAAAAATTAGCATTTTATTTAGATTCTTCTAAAGAAAGACATTTTCCAATCTTAACGACATTTTTAGAAGATTTAGGATCCATGAAAATGTCAAAAGTATCCCCTTTAAGGAGAGTACTACGGTCTTCAGGATAAGGTGTAGTACCATCATCCATATTAGATAAAGTGGTCTTATCATTGATGCTCATGATGGATTCTCCAAAACCTGCATGTTTTTTCAAGCAATATGGGGGAATCGTTGATTATGGAGATAAGAAGGTAAGTTAGAGTAGACACCTAAGAATTATTCTAGCACTTCATCCAAGGAGAAGACATCAAGAAATCTAGAGGAACTTTCTTAGAGTCTACTTTACTTTCGATGTATTTAGGATGAACTAATTTAAGAGGAGGTTGATTGGAAATCATGTTGACATTCAACCCTCGTTTCACCTTAGACTTCATGTGGTAGTATCCAAGTCCAATCTTATACTTACGAGGATCAAACTCTAAGGGGAATTTAATACCTTGTTCATTACGCCCACAATCTTTACCTCCATAACCAAATTTAGAAAAGAGATTGAAACCTGGACCACGTGTTTGTAATTTCTAGAAAGGAGGAGGATCGATGTAAAGAGCATAATCCTAGCTATACGTATCACACTCTTTTAAAGATCTATTTAGCTTATTTTGTTTGATCTATTTGTTTAATCTTTTAGCTTTGAGATTTTTTGTTTCCTCTTCTTATCTTTTATCTTTTCTCTAGTTATTTAATTATTTATTTTCTTTTGCTCTTCCCTTTTTCTTCTAATTTTAGTGGTTTCTCTTTAATTTATTTTCCTAATATGCCTTTCATCTTAGCTTTCACTTCTTGAACCCTATGCCACCTACTCCCTTTCACTCTCTCTTTTATTTTAACTTGGTCTACAATCTCGCATTTCTCTCACTCAACTCTCTTTTTGCATCCTGATGATGGATCATAGAGTGTGATCCAAAACGTTGATGCAAATAAAATCACATAGTTGAATCCAAAAAATATAGCTCATATTATTTAGTTGTTAAATAAATAATTAAATTATAGTGATTATCGAATACAAATGAATTAAAAAAAATTAGAAATTCATTTTAAAATATTTCAACAGTTACTAATTGTAGTTTTAGAATAAACAATAAAATTTAGATATAAAAGCAATCTTTCTATTTTAGTTTTTCCTCTTTCTACATGCAAATCATTTCATATTCTAAAATTAAATTAAGTTCTAATTTAAAAAAAAAACATAAAACATTTTTAAGCACAAAAACTTTTGATTTATATATTTTTAATAGGTTGGTAAGGGAAATAAACTTCTACTTCTATATTTTTTAGTTGAATTGAATTGTATCTATCTTTAAATTTGAATGATTATTATTAGTTTTAAGTAATTAATCTTGAATCAAGAAAATATTTTCAAAAGCAAGAAAGGATGATCTCTTTCAAATAATATATATTTTCAGATACATATTCTCTGGGAATTTTGAGGATTGAGACAAACCAATTTATCTTCCAATTTGGAATGAATATGTCTACTTTATATTCATTTTGGGATTGAAACATACCAATTTATCTTCCAATTTGGAATGAATGTGTCAACTTTATATTCAAAAGATCAATTGAACAAGGATTATTTTTAGTTTTAGATTCATATTACCCTATCAAGGATGCTTGTGAGATTTTTGAAGATTAGGACAAACCACCATATTTTTAGATTCATATTCTCTATCAAAGATGTGAGATTTTTGAGGATTGGGATAGACCACCATATTCTGTGACTATGAATGTGTCAACTTTGTTTTCAAGATAAAAAAGACTTGACATTAAAAATATATTTGGATTCAGTGATTTGAATTAAAGAAATCAAACTCAATATTTTTGCTTTAACATCATAATTATCACATCCTTCATTCCACTCGAATTTTTAAGTTTTGAGATTGTATCCAATATTTTTTTACATACAATACTTCACCCAGTAAATGTATACCCTATATAAACAGTCATATTACAGATCTTTTTCACAATTAATTTAATTTTTAATATTGAACTTGGCTTTTTATTTCTGTTTTATTTAGACAGCCAATAAGTACCCTTGCCTTATTGTATAGACTTTATCGATGTCCTGCTGGGGTTTTATAGAAAAAATTAGTTCTGTTCAGTATGTTGGGTAATGTTGAATTTACTATTTTCTATTGATCTTTCTTGCTTTCTCATTATAGTTGGGTGTTGTTGAATTTCTTGTTTTCTATTTTTCGTTCTTTCTTCTTACAATTGAGTAATAGTGAATTTACCGTTTCCTATTGCAAATAGAAATTTTTCTCTTCTCTTTTAAATTCCTTTCTTGCTTTCCCATTATGGTTGGATGATATTGAATTTCCTGATTTCTGTTAAATGAAGTTGAATTTTTTGTTTTCCATTGCAGAAGAGGACTTGGCTGGATACTTCACCTACTCCACTAAAGCTGCTTGAGGACAATATTTCTTGTCATTCAAGTATTTGTTGTTGTGGATCAAGGGATAAAATCAGCCTGGTTTTATGAATGTAAATTTCCAAATCTGTGGTATGTAGGCTATTCACTATCTATCTGAAATTTCACTCTTGGGTGGTGATAAATGTATCGGACTTTTTCTAACAGTTTGGGGTTCTTAATAGAATATGCTATGTTAAAAAATAAAATTATGTTTGGGATTTGTCCTCTACACCAGATACAATAGGTGATATTACAAAATTCCATACAAGAAATTGATCTATGTTATAAAATTCATTTTTTGTTTTCAAGATGAAGTAAGATAATTTATTTTGCACACAGGGACAAGAAAATAAATCAATATATCTTAAAGATCCTAACCATATTTAAATACTTTAATTATTGCGTAGCTTGAAGATCCCAAATAACATCCTCATGCTTTTGTTCTGCTTTAGGTTGTGAGAAAACATCATTCCTTAGATTTATGCGTGTGAACAAACACATTTGCAATTGGAAGGAAAGGATATAAGAGTGCAACCCTGAACAAATGGTGTGGGGTATGCTGGCACATGCATTGCTGACATTTTTGGTTGCATCTTGAATCTCCTAAAAACTTAAGTACCTGCAACACATAAATCACACAATAGATATCAATGAATCAATTATAGGCACATGAATATGAATATATCATTTAATGGGTTGTCCACGATGCGGATGATAAAAATGGACAGGGTTTTGGAAAAATTATGTGTCTATGTAAACTATTGTTCCATTAAATCTTCTATTTTTTAGCTCTATGGGAAAAGGAGAATAGCCCCCACTTGATTATTCCAGGGATTGAATGGATATTTTGATTCCAAGGTTTGTAATATACAAATTTGAATGATGGGTAAATGTGAAGCCTTGGGTATTCTTTATAATTTGAATAGTAAGAAATTTCTACTACAAGAGGAACATTTTCCATCAAGCCTATTAAATCTTTGCCACGATAACTTACCAATTTTCTTTTATTCTCATTACAATTTTCAAAAATAAATAATAACTTAAAAATCATCCTCAAAAGTTAAAAATGGCATGCACTTCAATTCTCAACGATCTTACAGAACAGACTCACTCCAAGACAATATCATATCTTGTGTAGCAAAACACGCTTGCAATCATTAAACAATATAGAATTTCCCTTCGGGCCAAGCGGAAGTAGCCCATGGCTCTATGGATACAGTGGGGTAGACAAAAAAAACACCAATTGATAGGATATATATGCAGTTGCTAATCTTCTCTTGTATTTCAGCAAGTGAGATTTTTGCAGGATATGAAAATAAAATACGAGAAGCTTGTTAGCCCTAGCAGAAGCCCAACCCGTGTAGCGCACCACATTTCTACAGACATCTCCCCTCTAAGATTTTCTACAATTTGCATGTTGTTTAAATTGTCGAATAAAGAAGGGTTAACACTCAGCAACAATTGAAATTCAGTGCGATTGGCATCAACTAACATATAAATTTGTTGGAAAAGGATTTGCTATGTACAAACACAATAAACTGGTTGTCTTGAGAGCGATTGTTCCAATTATCCAATTCAATAATAACTAAAACAGGCGTAGTTCAACAGGTAACACAATGCATTTTCCTCTTGACTATTTGAATGCTATATATGTTGGGAAAAGAGATCCCAACTACAATGGGAAAAAAATGAAAACACACACAACAAAGAGTAGAGGAGACAAGACGAGACAAAAAAACAAAATAATATTTTCTATTTCATTCAATCACAAAAAGTTTATATTCAAAAAAGATTACAGACAAAACTTAGAACTATGGCTTTGTATTCCTTTTGTCAAAAACCGCGCATATTCTGGTGCATTGGAGCTTTCTGTGTGTTGCTGCATGCTGGAGATATTCCAGAGCACTGGAGCACTGCTCTCTGTCAAAGTCTTCTGCTGCTGCAGGTTCTCCTGAACATTCCCTTTTCTGTTTTGTTGAACATTCCTCCTTGTTTGCTATTGCAAAAACTGTCTCCTACAAAAAAAAATTCTATTCTTCCTTTTGTCTTACTTGCCTTTTCCAAAAATTGGCACTCATTTCAAATTCACCTACTAAAATTAATTTGCTGTCAAAAGCATTAATTGGGATAGCAAATATCTGACAATGCAATTGGGGGGAATGATCTAAAACGGATCTTTTCTGACTGGGCATTAAATGCATTTTTCTGTTGTTGCACAAGATTAGATATTCCAACACTCCCCCTTAATCTTGAGTCTTTCTATTCTTCATCGCCATTCGAAACTTACAATGCAAAATTTCTGGAGCAAAGTTTTCGGCACAAAAGTTCATGTTTTTCATCACTCTGCGAAACTTCCAGTGCAACAGACCAAAAGTTTTGGAGCACTGGAGCAAAGTTTCTAGACCAAACCTATGTGCACCTGTTCTAATTCTGGTGCTATTTTGAACTGAAGTTTCTATGCATCCACACTTTTTTTCTAAGTTTTCCAAAACTAAGGTTTCGATGCATTCCATCATACCAAGCCTATCTCTTAGGCATTCAAAGGAGTCTTTTGACAATTCCTTTGTGAAAATATCAACAAGCTGCTACTAGATTTGCAATATTGAAGTTGAAACTCTCCATGCTCCACCAACTCCCTTATGAAATGGTAGTGGATTTCAATGTGCTTGCTTCATCCATGAAAGACGAGATTCTTTTTCAATGCAATAGAAGACATGTTGTCACAAAATATTGTTGTACCATCTTCTTGTTGTTCATTCAAATCTACAAGGATTCTTCTAAGCCAAATAGTCTGACATGCTGCTACATTTGCAGCTATGTACTCCGCTTCGATTATGGAGAGAAAAACTATGGGTTGCTTCTTTGATGCCCATGATATTGCTCCTGAACCCATGTGGAACATGTATCCCAATGTGCTCTTCCTATCATCTATATTTCTTGCTCAATCATCGTCTGTGTACCCAACCAGCTGAAACTCATTGGAAGTGGTATAAATGATGCCATAGCCTTTTGTGCCATTGACATACCTTAGAATTATTTTTCCTGCTTGCAAGTGTGTGTCCTTAGGTCTCCATGAACCTAAAAATCAGACTTACCGCGTACATCAAATCTGGTCTTGTTGATGTCAACTACATGAGGCTTCCAACCATACTCTTGTAGAGGGTTGGATTAACATCACTACTAATGTCCTCTTTGCTTAATTTCAAACCTTTCGTTGTTGGGGTTGGGGCTGGTTTATTGTCCAACATTCTAAATCTTTTCAATTCTTGTTTGACATAACTTGTTTGTGAAATAAAGATGCCATGATCTATTTGTTGGACTTCTATGCTTAGGAAATATTTTAGCAAACCTAGGTTTGTCATTTCAAACTCATTTTTCATTGCCTCTTTGAAATAAACAATAAAAAGATTACTCTTCCCTGTGAAAATTAAATCATCTACATACAAAACAACAATAAGAATCTCACCATTGGCTTCCTTGATGTAGAGTGTGGGCTCACTACTGCTTTTGCTAAAGCCATTGCTTAGAAGGTACAAATCAATTCTGTTATACCATGCCCGTGGTGCTTGTTTTAGCCTATAAAGATCTTTTTGGAGCCTATAGACCTTGTCTTCTTTCCCTGGGACTTTGTAGTTAGGTGGCTGCTCCACATACACCTTTTCTTTCAGCACTCCATTCAAGAAGGATGATTTCATGTCCATTTGAAATACATTGCATTTGTGCCGGGCTATAATTGCCAGGACTGCCCGCATTGTTTCCAGCCGTGCAACTAGTGCATATATCTCATCATAGTCTCTTCCAGGTTGCTGTTTGTATCCCTTAACAACCAGCTTTGCTTTATGCCTTTCAACCTTACCATCAACAATACATTTGGTCTTATAGACCCACTTAACTCCAATGACTGATTTCCCTTTGGGTAAATTAGTGAGCTCCCATGTCTTGTTTCTCTCTATAGCATCTAACTCTTCATCCATGGCCTTACACCATTTTTCTTCTTTCACGACTTCTTCAAAATACATTGGATCACTATAGGAAAACAAAGCAAAATCTAAATGCTCATCAAAATCATTATACCTTGAGCTGTCATAAATTTCCCTCACGTTTCTAGTCTTCTATGGCATCAATTATACAAGCGTAGGATTAGAATTTCTGGAGCTGCTTGATTGTTGGACTGATGAAGAAGACTGCTATTGTAAACTTCCGACGCATCTGCCCTGCTGAAAGTTTCCAAAGAAATTGTTCTGCTGAAAGTTTTCGGAGCTGTTGCTGCTATTTTCTGAACTGTTACCTTGTAAAGTTCTTACACATCTGCCTTCTGCACCCTCAAAGGGTATTAAGACAAAAATACCCATGTTGTTGTCCACCGTTCCATCCCATGACTCATTTTCAATGAATTCAATGTCCCTGTCACCACTTTCTTGGTGATGAGATTGTACAATCTATAGGCTTTGGATTCTTCACTATAGCTTATGAAAATGCATTTTTCAACTTTGTTATCAATTTTTTGTCTTTTCTCTTTTAGCACGAGTGCATATGTCACACATCCAAATATTCTCAAATGTTCAACACTCCATTTTCATTTTTTCCACGCTTTTTGTGGAATCTGATCACAAACGACCTTTGTGGGGCACCTATTCAAAATGTAGACTATTGTTGCTGCAACATCACCCCCAATATTCATTAGACAAACCTTTTTCCTTCAACATGCTTGTTGCCATCTCCGTGATGGTTCTGTTCTTTCTTTCAGCCACTCCATTTTGCCGTGGAGTATATTGGGTTGTGAATTGTCTTTGAATACCTTGAGATTTTGAAAAATTCATAAACTCTTGAGAGATATACTCTCCCCCTCTGTCCGTTATGAGGACTTTGATATAGTGGTTGCTTTTCTTTTCAACCAAGGCCTTAAACTCCTTGAACTTCTCAAATGCATCTGATTTGTTCTTCAAAAAATACACCCAAAATTTTCTACTATAATCATCTATGAGTGTTATGAAATAAACATTTCCACCTAGGGTTGGGGTCTTCATGGGACCACACAAATCTGAATGCACTAGATCTAATAGTGCTCTTGCTCTCCTAGAATTCCTTGATTGAAAGGGCTGCCTATGTTGTTTACCTAGGATGCATGCTTCACACTTTCCATCGGGCTCTACTATGAACTTAAGTTTCTTTTAATCTCAGAGACAAAACAAAAAAATGAGGAAAAACAATATATATAACATTTTAATCAAACTTACCAATCTGTGTCACTGAAACACTTGAATCCTGATGAAATTCTACTATAATTCTACTATGGACAAGAACTTATTCAATCCCTAATAAGGTCTGCAAGAGCATGAAAACCCGTGCCTTCATTGAATCAGTGTCATAAGAAGCGCCAATGATATAAATTTGTTTTCTTGTGACCGCTACACTTCCACCACCACTGATTTGAAATGGCTGCTTGCACCAATTCGCATGAAGGTGATGGAATGGTTTAGTGTCACCGATGTTAGTTACTTTTGTGCCTCATCTTCTATTACTGCCAGTTGCACATCACTTTTTACTTGAGGAGTTTTAGTTTACACAAATTAGTGGCTGCCACTGTAGGAAGCCTCTCGACTTAACAAGAATTTTTGCATTCCCTAATACAGTTCACAAGAGAATAAAAACCCGTGCCTTCATTGAATCATTTTCATAAGAAGCGGCAATGATATAAATTCATTTTCTTGTGACTGCTACACTGCCACCACCACTGATTTGAAATGGCTAGCAACAACGATGATTTGAAACAACTGCTTTCACCAATTCACATGAAGGTGATGGAATGGTTTGGTGTCACCGATATCAGTTCCTTTCGTTCCTCCTCATCTTCGATTACTGCCAGTTGCACATCAATTTTTACCTGAGGATTTTTTGATTACACAGATCCGTGGCTGCCATTGTAGGAAGCCTCTCAGCTGTCCTATTCAACTTTTAACCTTAACTGTAACTGTGATAACTGAAACTCATACACCACTTTATTAATTAAGTTGACTCCAATATCTATTTGCTTAATAGTCTATATAAATCCAAATGCGTCAGAACTGATTTACTTCCTAATAGTTCTGGATTTTCCTCGAACTTGGATAATAGAGGGGCATCCTATTTGGGTTGTTCTAGAGGGATTCCTAGTGTAGTGGTCTCTAAATTGAGCACGAGAGATGTCCTATTGGGATTTGACAACTAACATGCATACGACAATTGTTGTGGTATGAGTTGATACACCTACACCTCTTTCTCCTTGCTTCTCTTTCTTTTCATGCTAAAACCTGCTCTCACCCTCCACTTGTCTCCTAATTTGAACTTCATTTCATTGAAAAACTACATAGATTGAAAGATGTCAAGAAATAAATGGGTGGAAAACAAAGAGAAGAGTGAATAGGTGTTATGTAGTTTACACATACTATTAATAGTTTGGGATGAAGAGTAATAGAATACTTTCAATTGTCAAAGACATTAATCACAATAGAAGATTGTGGGGGAAAATGAACATGCAAAGATGATTTCAAATATCATAAAATGTAAAATAACCACTAGATATAGAGAGAAGCACATTTGGGCATCTAAAAGTAGCATTTATAGAGCTTTGTTATTAATAGAGAAAGAAAGTAGGATAGGAAAATTGTCAAGGCTCTAAAACTAAGTCTAATATATGAATTAATAGAAAAATGGTATATTATGAATCTTTTCTCGCAATTATGAGATTTTAGAGACGTTGTCTATCTACCAAACAATTTTAGATTCGTTCCATCCACACACCCTTGGAACAACCCTTGCCATTAAGATTTGCCACATCTGGGTAGTAGCCAGATGTGCATATTTTAGAAATACCAAGAACGAAATTAATAAGATAGCTTCAAATTGATATCATTCATTACTGCACAAATTTATCCATGTAACTTGCACTTTATAGATCCAAAAATATGTTTCTCAAACATAGTAGTAGCAACGATACATACCATTGAGCATTTCATGGACCAAATAGCCTAATGAATTTTTGGTAGCATACAAGTGTGTAATGCCCAAAATATTCAATGGAGGACACAACACATGAACACAAATACCATCCACAAAACTTGACTAACTAATTATTTTTATTTTTCTTTTGTAAGAATATATCAACAATTAAATATATAATTATCAAGTTACCTCAAAATAAAATAATCAATAACAATTTCAGAAAAGTTATAGAAGAATAGGACCTAAGGGTCAGACCTATGCCTATAGAGCTCATCCAAGATGGTCTTTCCTACGTAATGAGATTAGAGGCTTCCCAGTTCGCCAAGGACATTTTACATTTGTAGATTGCAATGGAAAGGGGCAGAATTTAAATGGTGATAACTCTTATGATACTAAACCAAATTTTTAAATTCAATAGAATCTGGAGAGGGGAAAGAATGAAAAACAAAACGTAGAAATGTTTTTTTTATAAACATCAATCAATCAAGAGCAGATTTTCCAGCAACTAAACTTGTTAGATTCATATCACATGACGATCTCAATGGAACAAGGAAAAATTAAAATACACATAAATCTCTCATCCTTTGGTCAATTGAAAAAAAAAATGTTATGGAAATGGGAGGAAGTGAAGAATAAAACCCATAAATACTTTTTCTGGAATCCAAAACGCATTTGTGCAGTTTGCTCTACAACTCAGCCCACTAGTTTACCCCAAAACAACAGTTGGTAAACATTGAAACATACTCTAAGGATTCAGGCCAGGAAAGGGTAAACACCATATATATCATGAGAAAAAAAATGAACACAATGAGGGTCAGAAGCACCCATTTTCTTGATATTATACTTTAATCATGAGATCAACTAAAACCTTTCAAAAGGTCATGACACTAATGTAAAGCTTGTCAAGATAGAGATGGTAGCAAAAACTTTAGCAGCCAATCTTGATAATATTACAAGAATATTTCATGTATTCTCGAACCTTTACAATATACAAAACAATTCTATATCTACATCCAAGACAACTTACCAATGGCATCACGGAGTTCTTTTAAGGTTTCATGTTCCATGTTCAAGTATTGAAGCTGTGACATGTTTTGCAATGGTATCAAGAAGGTTATTAAATTTTTTGCACCATCTCAAGTTCTAGTGTTGCAACTAAGAAAACTTATATTTCAATGCTAAACGAGCATGTATATATATTATATATATCCATGCTTACCTATAACAAGGATAAATAATTGTTACCATCTCTCCTATATTTTTTAATATCATTCAGCAACAGCACATATCACACCTCAGTTTTTGTTTCAGACTTTCCAATATCAAGTTTGACCAAGGCAGAGCATTCATTTTCATTCCCAGAATTACAAATAGAGTTTTGACATAAAAAAACAAACAAAAATTGAAAACACATTTACACACTGGTGTATGCATTTCGTTTTACAAGTATTCTATTCTTTATCAGAACTGTCAGATGCCTAAGACTTTAGCAAGGAGCTCATTCTGCAACATAATTTCACTTGAAAATATCTTCAATATCAATTTATAGGTTTGGCCTATCTTTTGTTATGTGCAATGCTTTGCCAATATAGAAAGAAGATAAAGAATCACATGCACCACTGTTTTAATAAAAAAATCATACCTCAACCCAGAGGAAATCATCCAATTCTAGTTTCCAATATCAAAATCTAAGAAAATTTAGACATCCCTTCATAAGAGAGTTTCAAGGAAGATATTTGAAATAGGGTAAAATATGTTCAAATAACTTCAAATCAAAGAGATTTTTATTTTTATTATGTATTTGTTATTACTTCAATGTGGATCAAAACATGTAGAAGGATTGACTATATATCTTGGAAATATTTTTATTTTCTTATGTGTTTTCATTTAGCTTATATTAGGATGTGGGGCATCTGCTACTAGATATTGTGTAACAATATCTTTTAATGTTTCAGTGAGTTTTCTATGAAATCAAATTACTGGCTGAAAGTTTTCCTCAAACTTCTAAGATCCTATTTAGAAGATAACTGAAACTCATACACCACTTTATTGATTAAGTTGACTCCAATATCTATTTGCTTAATAGTCTATATAAATTCAAATACATCGGAATTGATTTACTTCCTAATAGTTTTGGATTTTCCTCGAACTTAGATCCTATTTAGAAGATAATTGAAACTCATACAACACTTTATTAATTAAAAATTAACTCCAATATCTATTTGCTTAATAGTCTATATAAATCCAAATGCATCTGAACTGATTTACTTCCTAATAGTTCTGGATTTTCTTCGAACTTAGATCCTATTTAAAAGATAATTGAAACTCATACAACACTTTATTAATTAAATTGGCTCCAATATCTATTTGCTTAATAGTCTATAAAAATCCAAATGCATCGGAACTGATTTGCTTCCTAATAGTTTTGGTCAAATCCACATTCTTTCTATTGAGGTTAATGTATGAAGAAGAAGCAACAAAGGAATGTGAGTCTTGATCTAATTTCATGACAAAACAAGAAATACAAACTCCTTTAATATTTTAGTTGTATTTTACCTTCTACAAAACAAGGAATCCACACTCTTTTGACATTTTAGTTGTAATTTACCTTCTAGAATGAGAACTCTAGAGGAATACTTTGATGAAAAAGCCTAAGTTATATCTGTTAAGCAACAATATTCAATAGAGTTCAAGTGGAATGCTTGGTATTCATCCTCAAAGAGTGACAAAATAGGGTTATGGTCTACTAAATTCACGCATTAATCTGTTTGACACTTATGGTTTGAACAAACTAAAAGGTTAGTAGTGCCTCTTTTCAGATAATGGAAACAAACTCCAAGATGAATAATGAATACAAATGTGCTAATTTTCTATATAAATACCATCATAAAAGTTTTCTTTATTTCTTCATTACTACTCTTTGTTGTCAATATCATTACGGGCACACGCTAACATGTCTTAAAGTTACAAGAAATACACAAACTTTATAATTTAAATGCAAAAACATAAATACGCCATTTAATTTGACATTTAACACCAATAAAATAACAAAATGTTTGGATCAAAGCATATATACTAATTTTATACCAAAATACAAAACATATATGCTTTTGCAATGTCTAGTTTGTCAATGTTTTAGTTTTAGTGAAAATGAGTCCTTATGTTCTCTCATTGATGTATTATTCTTCTCAGTTATTATTACATCCTTAACATAAACACATATGGAATAAATTTCTTTATAATTAAATAAGATAGGTTTAGAAGCTTTCATACCACATGAATAGGCTCGTGAACTTTTAGTTTAAAACTTTTAAAATAGGCTTGTGCTAACTAGCTATTAGTAACTAACTAGAGCGCAAAATATTTTAAATTGCATGCTAGGATGTCATATAAAATAACAAACCTAATTCATTATTATCATCAATAATCTAGAATCAAGAAATCATTGAGTATATTTAGAAGCTAGCACTTATGGACATCAAAGAATCATCATTTGACATCAGCATTGCATCAACATTATAAGCATGCTACATAATTATCTGTTGTCTTTGATCATTGTCTCCTACTGTTGACTTGATAAGAAGGGTTTGATTGAAGAAGAACAATCCTAACATAACAAACTCCTAAACAATGTCTATAAATACTATATCTTTTAAACATAGGTTGAAAATACATAAGTGAAAAAATATCTAACACCTAAATGTATTAAAATTCATTTCCATAATATTATAATATAGTAATTATTTGTATCCACACAAAGATTACACATCATAATAAAAACATATGATATAACTAGCCCACACGGGTAGGTTCCCCAGGTCAACCTTGCTCACGGGATTACTTAGTGTGCGCACTTGCAAACTGTGTGTACACTCATAGTGGACTAGTCTCACCTTAGCTCACCTCTTTCATACCCCAAAACTTAGCAAAAAAAAAAACCAAGACAAGATTGGTTGAGAATCCTTGAACCAAGTCGCGAAGATATCACTGTTGTAAAAAAAAAACATATGATATAACTAAATTAATTAAATATATATGTAACTCCAAGCCACAAATTATCTTTCTAGTCTCTGTTTCAAACAACACAACAAAATAAATTTAAACAAATTATTCAACCAAGTAAACATGTCTCTTCTTTGGCGGAGTTCTTTGCCTAGTGGGGGAAGGCCCCTGTTAAGACCTCTTTTCTCCAAGTTACTTGGACTCTAGGACCAACTTTTATTATCTAGCATATCTGGCTGGAGAGGAATCACACGATTTTTCAAGATGTGAAACTAGTTGTCCAACACTTGTGGTGGAGGATTCTTCATTCGGTGGGAGAAACTACTACGGCTAAGTGTGACTTGGCTGAGGGTGTGGAGCCTAGAGAGGTTGAATTTTGTACTCGTCTCAATCTTCCTATTTAGAGGGAGGCTGCTCATAATGCTGGTTAGATCAAGAGAAATAGATGTCGTCATCCCCTTTGGAAGATAAATAGGGAGGGGCATTTGTGCCCTCCCCCTCAGGGTGTGTTGAAAATTAACACGGATGGTTCTTCCCGTGGAAATCCTGGCCATGCTGGTATTGGAGGTGTTGAGAGGACTAGTGCTGGGACTATTGAGTTTATCTTTTCTGTTTATAAGGGTTGATATACTAACAATGTGATGGAGACTCTTGCTATTTTATGTGCTATAGAGCGTGGTTGTGATCTTGGGTAGAGATGGATCATTTGTGAATCAGATTCTCAGGTGGTTGTGACTTTGCTAAAGCGACAACAATTTGAGGATGTTAGTTGGCATTTGGTTGTTATTATAAAACAGTTTCTTAATTTGTGTGCTTCCTTTGATTCTATTTCCTTCTATCATATTCCATGTGAATGGAATGGAGTTGCAGATTGTTTAGCTAAATGGGATTCTGATCATTTGCATGATTGGAATATTGTGGATAGGGGTCAATTACCCCCGGATTTGTCACAAAAGTTGGACCAATTAGTGGAGATTGATAGGGATGTGTAATTCCCTTACTTTGTGCTGCTCCTTTTTGGTTTGAATAAATTTTTACCCCTCTTTTAGTTTAAGTTTAAGTAAACACGCAAAATATTAATTCTTCTAGGTTCTCCCACCATTGTCTCTACAATGCATATGGTCTTTATGCACCAAAGCTAGCTTTTGGATTCTTTATTGAGAGTTTAATATGTAAGTCTCATCCCAATTTGCTGTTTGTTAACAATCCACACTTGTGAATAAAAAGTGCACTGTGCAGTAAATGAGAGGTCATTTATTCTAGTATTTCTAGAAATTTGATGTAGCCATATAGAAGCTTCAAAAACACTATTCTTTCAGCTGAATCATTTTCTACCATAAGCATTAGGATTACAGGCCCACACCACTTCCCCAGTGAAAATAAAAGCTAAATTAAGCATGGGGATGCAACCCATTGGCCAAGGAATTTGATGTCGAGGTTTTCATAGAGCATGGAAAGGAAAGAAAACTCCCGCAAAAGAAGGTTGAGGCACTTACGATCACATTTCATCATGGATCAAGGAGGGAAAGGGGATATCAATGCACTGACGAGAGCAGGTTGAGGAATGAACATCCTAAAATTCTTAGAGGAAGGGGAGGGGACTATCCAGCTTGATTAATGAAAAGGATTCCCACGAAAAAGAACTAAATGGTAAAATGATCCATCATTAACCAATACCAATGGAAAAGGACTTCCTTGTTTGACCAAACAGAAGAGTTTTCAGCTTCACCAGTCCAAAAGTATGTATTAAATTTGGCGTATGCCGTATTTATGCATTTTTACTGAATTATTTTAGATAAATATATGTTTTTCTTTAAATTAGAATTAAATTTTTAGAAGACGAAGGTGAAGATTCTATACAGGCCCAACGAACAGACAAAAAAAACAATTAGAACAGTAGAGAAAAATAAAAGAGATTATCAAAATATCAGACCAACTGGGTGCTTTACAAAAGAACTAAAAATGTCCATCACCCTTTGTATTCATGTTGTTTAAGTCTATTTTTTACTTATAATTAAGCAGTTAGAGTATTCTCATGAAAAAATTTATTTATGGGAATTGTGTGAAGTAAAATGTGTAAATGAATAACAAAATCACACAAGCAATGAAACGTATTATATTAGAGATTTGAATCACAAAATTAATTAAATTCAAACACAATCAATCCCTAAAGTCATTCCATTGTTTCCTATCTCTAAGGATTCCTTGAATCATAATGACTCTCATATTTTGCTTGCACTATGACTTTTAGAATGACAACCTAGAGAATGGGTGTTGTAAAATGCAAGAATCCTAGTTCCTACATGATTTGATAACCTATATGATAATGCTATGAAGCTAATGAAGATGTTATACTAAATTTTGTGATGCAAATTTGTTGTATAAAACTACTATGATGATGGAAATACTGCTAATAACTAAGCCATGATTATGCTAATGAGTTCTAAATGCTAATTGCTAAATGTTGAATTGCTCTAAATTGCTTAAACACTAAATGCTCTCATAGAATTTTTGCAAAGTAAGTTTACGCAAGATGGGATACCAAATATTGGAGAATGATGTTGTATTTATAGGATTTCCAAGGCATATTGTGATGTGGCAGGATTCAACGGTCAAGATTTCAGCTTGAAAGATGAACAATGGAGGATGAAGAAGTTGGAGAGAATCATGGAGGATGTTCCCTTTAGTAAAACACTTTGCCAAGTGTTGAAGGGAATAAAAGAGATGGACGAAGCCATGTGTCTCCAAGTTTGTTTCAAATTTGTTGAGGATAATTCCAATTTAGAAATTAGATTTATTTAAATTCATGAAACACAAGGTGAGATGGATGATGAGGTGGAAGGAGGTTAGGGAATTATGTAGAAATGTGACAAAATTGAATTTAAAAATTCAAATTGAGTGAGAGAGAATTAATCAAATAAAATAAATTAGTTATATTTGTTTATTTAATTAAATCATGAAGAAAATGATTTTACAAAAAATTTAAGAGAGTGAACTATATAAATAAATTTAGAATTTATTTATAAGTAGATGAAATAAGAAGTTTATTAATTAAATACTTTATATTTAATTAATTGATTATCTTGACTGATTTTAGGTGTATACATTTTTCCCTATTTGAAGTGATGTGTTTACACATTGCTTCAAAGAAAAATTTAAAATTTTCCCACACAAAAATTTGATATGCTTTAGACATTGATTTTTGAGTGATTAAGGATATATGCCCCTTCGGGAGATAAATTGATGAATTTTTGAATTTTTGAAATTGATGATTTTCTGATGATGTGATGATGATTTCAAATTTTAATGATGCAGAAACAATTTATCTTCCAAAAAATGATGTTGAAACTGCCAAGTGATGAATTGATTAATTAAGCCCCTTTGAAAAAATAAAATAAATCAATCCCCATAAAAATCCCACTTAATCACCCTTTAAAAGGTAAAAAGAGGTGAAATGGAGTTCATTTGTGCATTTGAATTTTGAAAATTTGGAGTGATTGAGTAATTGAGCAACTTTTGAGTAAGATAGTAATTCCGATCCAGACCCACCGATTCGAGCGCATGCAATGTCACAACCGCCAGGCAGCGTATGGACCTCCGATACGTACCCCAAAAAAATTCCTCGTGCTTTTTGAATGACGTTTTTTCCTCATTTTTCCATGTTTAAATTCTGCTTTTTCGTGTTTTAGCACATAGGAACCCCGATGTAGCACATTGAATGCCTGTTCTAGTGCATACAATAGATTTAGCGCATAGGGTTAATTTTGTAGCACATAGATGTTAGCTTTTAGTGCATCTAGGGAATTAGCGCTTACAGTCAAATTTTTAGTGCATATGACAAATGTTCTAGCGCATGAGGTTTATTAGCACATAGGTGATGTGATTTAACGCAATAGGTCAATGTTACAATGCATAGAATCATTTAGCACATTGATAGAGGGATTTAGCACATTGATGAAATTTGTTGGCGCATATGGTGATTTTGTGCATAGAGACCCTGTTCTAGTGCATCCATGAATTTTTTTGAAGCATCCATGTTTTTAGCACTTTGAGTCACTATTTTAGCACATCTAGGTCAAATTGATGAATTTTAGATTAGACTCCTTGATTTTGATGACCATTGATCGTGTTAGCTTTTGATTTGATGATGTTGATAGATTAGATGATGATTGATCTCATGATAGGTGAGATTCAATGATAGGATCATGATGATTGACCTCATGATAGGTGAGGATCAATGATATACACTCACGAGAAGTAATCAAAATCTCATTGGAGCTGATTAGATTGATAGATTGACTAATGTTTGACTGATTGATAAGATTGTTGATTTTGCGATATGCTATGATGATAGGAGCCTTCATTAGTCCTTATGTCATGGGAGCATTTCCTGAGGACTTGGGAGTTGATTCCACATTTGGATCAGGTCGATATAAATGTGATTGGATGATGTGGATTGACTTCACTGATAGATATTCCCCAACATAGGATTAATAGGAGACTTTTGACTGCAACACCTTCCACTTACCCATTGGTGAGATGACAGTGACACCAGAGGATGTCTATCGGATTTTGAGGATTTTTGTTGTCAGAGAGTTGGTTGCGTATGATCCCACTGAGTAGGGGGGTACAGATGCATTGTGGAGAGTGTTCGAGGATGATCGAATTTGCGGTTACGAGATTCCATGGCGAGAGATGTTCAATGCATATGTGACATTACCATGTGTTATTGCTAGGTTTATTGGAGGATTTCTATGTCCCGACCATAGGTCGAATGGACTTTCAGTTGACTACTTGTTGGATTTTGGAGAGTATGATCACACAGGGTACTAAATATGCATGGGGATCCTGCATGCTTGCACATTTGTACTATGATTTACATAAGGTGGTGTACCTTAGAGCATCGAGTTTGTCAGCTAGGGTTACATTGCTTCAGATATGGGCATGGGAGCATATAGCTATCACGCGGCCTGTTGCAAATAAACATCATCTAGCAAGGAGGCCATACATTCATGCATATATAGGTCTAGTTGTCCAGCCTAAGCTGGGCAAACTAGAGTACTGGAGGAGAGTTTTGGATGATCTAGATATAGTTATATGGAAGCCATATGTTGACTGTGAGTAGTGGCTAGAGGATGACATTGAGATGCCTTATATGTGCACATCTAGATATTTGATTGGGTAGACGCCATTTGTTATTGAGATATTTTTGATGAGGGTGTTGTGACAATATGGTAGGGTACAAGGCATGCCCTAAGGAGTGGCTCATTATGCACGGAGACAAGTGGATGTACCAAAGTGGGGACCCACTTTGTCATATGATGCTGCAGTTGAGGATTACCAGAGTTTACAGGTAGTGATATTGGATTATCATCTTGAGATTATCGAGGTTGCAGTGTTAGAGGAGTATGCCCACTATTTTTTCTCACATCCTTTCCCATGGATTTCCAGTCCAAATGAGCTAGTACCTTTATTAGATGATGATGAGAGGGAACCACTACCTGCACATCGACGATGAAGAGATGGAGGAGAGGATGAGGAGATGGAGGGAGAGAGCAGTGATGATGGAGATGGGGATGGAGATGGTGGAGATGGTGGAGATGGTGATGGTGGAGATGGTGATGGAGGATATGGAGGTGATGGCAGAGGTGGTGGACCAGTGCTGGATGTGCGGGAGTTTAGAGTACCTAGGAGGAGGAGATCACTAGTAGCTACAGCTCGACAGCATATTTAGATTCGGTTGCCCTCATAGTAGCAGTAGGCTCAATTAGATGCTTTACAGACCCAGGTTCAAACATTGTAGGGATAGCTAGTGCAGATATAGGGTCAGCTACAGACACAGGCACATGTTCAGGGTTAGGAATAGGCACAGATTGCCACACTTATAATCGAGAGAGATGCAACGAGACAATGGTGTGAGCAGGTAGATGCCTTGACAGAGAGACTACAAAGAGTGGCCAAGGGTACCTCAATAGTGGATGTACTCAGAGAGGTTATGTGGATCACTCGAGAGGCAGAGTACTATAGGGGATGATATCATGAGGCAATTCCCCCAGAGTGTTGGGTTAGTTATGCTTAGTCGACCAGTGCCCATACTCATTCCAGGACTACTAGCAGGGGTCTTATAGGGTCACCACCTTGTAGAGATCTAGGGGAAAGACCATCAAGTGGTGCAGTAGGAGGCACAGGGCCAACATTGTCTAGGGTTAGTAGACATAGCCTTTGATGTTGATATTTGTATTTGAGACATTTGGTGATGTATACACAGATTTAGCTGAGACATTATGATTCACTGCCATCTTTTTGATGTTATATCTCTTTGACAAATTTGGATATCATTGTACACTTGACATTATGATTTTGAGATTATATGATATGCAGCGATGATTAGTGATCTATGTGACGTCTATATGATTTTATGATGGATGCCTTTAATTTTTATTCTGTATGCTATTTGATATTTAATATGCTTATGATGATTATGTATGGATGATGCTTTCTATATGCTTTATGAATGATATTTTATGCTATGAGATGGATGCAAATGAAATGTGATGCCCCTTATGTTTTTGTATTTTCTTAGTACAAATATATGAGACTTCTATACTACATGGGATGAATTTGATCATGCAAGTGAGATGCAATGCACTTCTTTTTGTGTTTTCTAATGCAAATTATGATGTGATGCATGGATGGATGAATGATGCAATAATGTATGTATGTATGATATGCTTTCCAATGTATGTATGACATGCAAATGATTATGCAACTACATGAAAATGATCTTGTTTTTGTTAATGTCAAATGTACTCAATCCATTAATGATAGATATAACATCATTTTGAAATTGTGCTAGCCTCGGAAAATACATAAATGTAGATGCAAAACTAACATGGAAGCAATCTAATTTAACTGTGCAAATCTAAATATGCAAATGTTGTCATTGTAGTAGCTAATTTATCATGCTTTTATCATTATTGAGCCTTTAAAATGTTGAAAGTGAGTACAAACATCGATGGTATAATTATACCATGATGACCCAAGTAATACTTCCACGATTTTTGATATTGCAAGTTAACACAGGAATTTAGGTATAATTGGACCGAGATGACCTGAGCATTTCTTACATAAACAGACAAGAGTTGATCATTTTCCTATGCAAATTCAAAATGTCATTAGTGATACTTTTTAGAGCATGTATTGCAGCAATTTGCACAGTAGTAATGATTAACTCGCAGAAAACAGACAAAGAAAAATCATACTCTTTCCTAGCTCCTCTAGTTCAAGACATCATCGAGTTGCTCCAGAGAAATGATAACAAAAATCAAAGTAGAAAAATTGAACATTCATGCTAAAGTGATAAAGCCATGATTCAGAAGGAACATCATCCATTTAAATTTGTTTTAATTGATTGATTTGGCAATTGTTTGATATGGTTGATGTGTAAGGTTTGATAATCGATGTTTAATGTTAAGCTGCACTATGATTGTTGTGTTTGTTGTGTTGTCTGACTGCTATTTGTCTGTTGGTTTAAGCTCAAAGTTTATTTCCCCCAGTGAGTTTAAGATTTTTCCCCCAATCCAAGGTGAGACACGACTGTGATGCCAGGATATGTACATGAGATTTTATGCTGATAGGCAGAATGATGGCGAAAGCGAATGGTTGACATATGCTCAAATAGATGGAAAAGCTAATCTATTATAAATAGTGCCTGTTTCTAGGTTTTCACTATTTGTTTTTATTGCATTTTTTCAGATTTTATGAATTTTTTATTTTTATTTTTATTTTTCACTTTATTTTTGATTTTTTTTGTTGTCACCAAGACGCCTGTTTGCCAGGTTTTCATTAGGGTAACCATTTTTCATGACATTTTCTCATTTTTTTGTATTTTTCAGGACTTTTACCGTGCACTGGATCAAGTCAAGTGTAGAACTTCTGAGATGCATGATTCCTTGAATGAATATCCTTTAGGCGAAGACAACTGATAGACTAGACTCTAATCCATGATATGACAACAAAAGGAAGGACCTAGTTTGGTTCAAACTTCCCCTTCTTTTCCCTATCCTGTTGATTGCAGGGATTTTCTTTTAAGACCAAGTCACCAACCTGAAAGGTTCTTGGTTTTACTCTATAATTATAACTTCTAGAAATTCTTTATTGATAGACTTTCAGGTGATCAACTACATGTTGGCGATGCTCATCCAATAGTTCCAACTCTTGTAGCCTGGATACTCTATAATCTTCATCTGAAATGATTCCCTTCAAAGACATTTGTAGCGATGGTAGCTCAACTTCAATAGGTAGAATGGCCTTTGATCCATAGACTAGAGCATAGGGTGTAGCTCCTGTCGAGGTATGGATATTGGTTTGGTATGCCCACAAAGCATGGTTCAATTGAATGTGCCAATCATGTCCAACATCGTTGACAATTTTCTTTAAGATTTTCATAATGGTTTTGTTTGAGGCCTTTGCTTGGCCATTTGCTTGAGGATAGTAAGGCATGAAAAATCGATGCTAGATATGAAAAATTTCACAAAGTTCTTGAAAATCCTGATTCTTGAAAGGTCTACCATTGTTATTGAAAAATAATATAATCCAAGATGAAGGATGCAATTTTTTTTCCTGTGAAGGTGGTTAAGGGAACAACTTCAATCCATTTTGTAAAGTACTATGTGGCTATGAAGATGAACTTGTGTCCATTAGAACAGGATGAATGAATCTTACCTACAAGGTCAAGTCCCCAATGACATAAGGGTCAAGCTGATGCAAATGGTTGTAATTCCTGTGTTGGTAGGTGTATCAAGTTTCCATGGACTTGGCATTTTTGGCACTTCTTAACAAATTGAAAAGACTCCTTCTCCATATTTGGCCAGTAATACCCCAAGCGTAGGTGTTTTTAAGCTAAAGTTAGTCCACTTGAATGTGTTCCACAAATACCTTCATGAACCTCACGTAAAGTGGTTTCAACTTCGTTACGTTCAAGACACCGAAGGAGAGTACCATCAAGACCTCATCGATAAAGTACATTGGCTATCAGGGTATGTCAAGCTGCTTGTCAAATAAATTTTTGCTTCTGGTTTCAGGATAGATTGAGTGGTAGGGTGTTTTTCATATAGGAGTAGATCTTCCCATAGATAGAGGATTCAACATCGACTAAATGGAATATAACTTGGGATTCGGGGTTATCATAGGCGGGATTAAACACTTGCTCCACCATGAACTCATAACAACTTCATTTTTCAAGTATCTATAAGAGAGAAGTGATGGTATCCATAGCATCAACAACTTTGTTGTCTCCCCTTGGAATCTACTCAAATTTGATTTCAACAAAGTACTTAAAGTCATCCACCATTATTTTATAGGGCATCAATTTTTCATCTTTTGTCTGGTAATCATCATTCACCTGATTTATGACTAGTTGAGAATCACCATAGACTTACAACTCTGTTATCTTCCATTCCATGGTTGTTTTGATACTAATGATCAATGCTTCATACTCAGTTGTGTTGTTAGTGCAAGGAAACATTAACCGATAAGAATTTGTGATGGTATGTCCTTTAGGCGTGACAAATAGGATTCCTGCACCTGATCCATGTTGCGTATAAGACCCATCAAAATATAACATCCATTGTTGTGTTGAAACTGTAAGGACATCTGTGTCTGTCAGAAACTCAATGATGATGGGATTGTAATGGTGCTTGGGCTAGCTGATCAACTATCGCTTGACCCTTGATTGCTTTTCTGTCTACATATTAGATATCAAACTCGCTCAATATCATTACCCATTTAGCTATTCTTCCCGTCAGGGCAACTTTGCTGAGTAGATACTTCAATGGATCAATTTTTTCTATGAGTTTTATGGTGTGGGTTAACATGTAGTGCCTTAGTTTTTAAGTAGCAAGTACTACTGCTAGACAAGCTTTTTCAATAAATGTGTAATTGATTTCATAGCCATTCAAGGTTCTACTGATGTAATAGATAGCCCTTTCTTTACTTGTTGAGTCTTCATGTGCTAGTAGAGTGCCCAAAGATACCTCGTTTGTTGCTATGTAGAGTAATAATTGTTTTCCTTTAGTTGGCACTACTAGTATGGGTGGTGACATCAGATACTGTTTCAGTTGATTAAAAGCTACTTTACATTTTTCATCCCATTTGAAAGAAACGTTCTTGTTTAGCAAGTGACTAAAAGGATGAGTTTTATCTACCAATTGTGCAATGAACCTCCCGATAGATTGAAATCTTACCTGTAAAGACCTAAGCTAACTGATATTCTTAGGTAGAGGCATTTCCAGGATGGCTTTGACTTTTGCAGGATCCACCTCGATACCTTTAGCTGACACTATATACCCCAAAAGTTTCACTGATGTCATGCCAAACACACATTTCTTTGGGTTTAATCTCACATTGAACTTCTCCAATCTAGTAAATATTTTGTCAAGGATTTCCAGGTGCCCCTCTCTAGTGTATGATTTTTCTAATAAGTCATCTACATAGTCCTCCATAAAAGTATGCATCATATCATGAAAGATAGTGGTCATCGCTTGCTGATAGGTAGCCCCAATGTTCTTCAACCCAAAAGGCGTGACGTTCTAGCTAAATTTACCCCAAGGACATGTAAAATAGGTTTTCTCTTGGTCTTCTGGTGCTATCTTTATCTAGTTATAGCCTAAATATCCATCCATGAGTGATAACATTTCATGACCAGCTATCAAATCTATGATGATGTCAATGTTAGGCAAGGGAAAGTCATCTTTTAGACATGCCCTATTAAGATCTCTGAAGTCCGTACATATCCTGATACTGTTACCTAGTTTTGAAACTGGAACAATGTTTGATATCCATTCAACATAATCAATAGGTTGGATAAATCCTGCATCCAATAATTTCTTCAATTCAGCTTTCACTAAGAGGGCGATATGGGGATGCATTTTTCTCAACTTTTGCTTCATTGGTTTCACCCCGAGTGGTAGAGATAAATGGTGCATTATAAGCTTTGGATCTATTCCTGGCATATCAACATAGGACCAAGCAAAGTTGATTTGGCTCTCTTCAAAGAACTTAGTGAAACTCGGTTTTTCTTGTTATGTCATGGATGCTGCTAGGTGTAGGGTCTTCATAGTTTCAGCTATATCAATGTTGATAGATTTTGTTGGCTCAACCAGTACTAATGATCTCTCATGATAATGCTTGCGAAGAGTCAAATCTCCCATCTTTCGGTGCCTCAAAGAGGTTTTCTCCATTAGATGCGCTCTTTATTTTTACTTTTTCTTGATCTAATACTGCCATTAAATGATTTTCACCATTAGATTGATTTTTGATATTCATTGTTTTACAGCTAAGAGATTTGGTACTCCCCTTGTCAGAAGCTTCATTATGAGATTCACTAGTGGAACTTGTTTCAGGATTGTTAGAACAAAGGAAGTTAACAATGGCGTCATCATTTGGAAAGATAGGTATATCAAGCATCTCAGTTTGGTTCCAGTCAATTAGTTTGGAGTGTACCAATGGTAAGGGATTGTCAGATTGGTTAAGGTCCAAAGAAGTAAGTGCCTTGATGGCAATATCGTCAAAGTTTTTGATAGCAAGGTCGAGGTCTATGATGTTACTCTCCTCCAAGTAATCTATCTCACTCAAAGTCTGATTGTCTTCACTTGAGTCATTGATATGTTGCGATCCAAATTCAAGAGGTCTAGAACTTGAGCTTTGTCCCTCCATACATGTTGGTGCACACCTTTGTATCACATCAATTTCTTTGTCATGATAAGATTCTTTAGATAGCGAGTCCCATTCATATTCATTGGAATCTATTTCAGAACTATCTCGCAACTGGAGGATTTGTTCAACAATCTGCTGCTTGGTTTCTTCTTTTGATTCTTCTCTGTATCCTAGCCCTATTTTGTCCTTTGGATTTGTTATTGTAGGTTGTATTGGTTCAATGATGCCTTCTTTTCTTTTTCCAATGGGACCTTTCCCTTCATATCCCGTCTTCTCTAGGATTGTAAAGCCTTTACCACATGGTTCAATTAGCACGTTGGAAGTTGATTCTTGTGATTGTTCTTCATCCTTGTACAACCAGTTTAAAACATCCTTGTCTTTAGATTCATCCACTAAGGTGCCCGCTTTTACAAATGTGCCATCAAAGAGTGTAGTTGGTTGTGAGGATGTTTGTCTTGATGTGGATGGCTGTCCATAGCATTTTGGAGAAGGTAAAAGTTGTGAAAGACATAAGGATTTCTCAATTCAATATTCCCCCATGCCTTTGTCTTTCAATTGGACCTTTTTCTCAAATAGTCTTGATAAAGCATTTAGTTTACTTTCATTGTTTGAAGAAGTAGAATCACCACTACCCTTATCCTTTGAGTGAAATTTTTTCTCAAGCTGATTTGACAAAGAACCGATTTTACCTTCATTGTTTGATGCACTAGGAGTGGTAGCTTCCTTGTTGTGCGGCACAAAATTATCTTGGATTGTTTTGAGGGTATTGACATACTGAGGATTGTTTGAATCAACTGAAATGGTAATTTCTTGTCCATTGAAGGGGAATTTTAAACATTGATGATATGTGGATGACACTGCATGCATCTCATGGATCCAAGGATGTCCCAAGAGTATATTATATGTCAAATCCTTGTCTAACACTTGGAAGATTATGTCTTTTACAACCGGTCCCACTTGAATTTGTAACACCATCAATCCTTGGGAGGATCTCTCTTCATCATCATAGGCTTTTATAGTGATTTTTCTTCTAGCATCAATTGCATTTTCTAAATATCCAACTACATGAATAAGTTTTAAAGTGTAGATATTTAGGCTATCTCCACCATCTATTAGAACACATTTGACCCAATGCTTGTGAATTAAAACCTCAATGTGAAGAGCAACATTGTGTCGATGGGTGAGTAATACATCATCATGTTCAAAAAATGATAGGCAATGAGGTGCGGTCAAGTCTCCCACCATAGCTTGAAATTGGAAAACTTCCAGATTCTAGGATTTCTTTGTGAGCTGGTGAAATTTTTAGAAGTTCTAATATTGATATTTGAGCTGGTATTTTATGCAGTTAATCAACTATGTTATACTGATGTGAAGGGGAAACATTTTCTTTAGGTGTAGAAGAGACAATAGCTCTTTTTAATATCACTTTGGCTTGCCCTCTCGTGGTTGCATTGAATGTTTGATACTCTTGTCTCTTCCTGACATTTATTTGATTATCATTTGCAGAAAAGTTTGTGATCAAATTTATTGGTGTGATGTCATTGATTTGATGTGATTTGATGTTGATGTCATGTAGAGGATTTTCAGCTGCAACAATGTTTTGTTCATGGTCAATTATGATGTCATTAATTTGATCATTGGCTGCAACAATATTTTTTTTGTGTTTGATATTGGTGTCATTAGTTTGATCCTCAACTGCCTCAATATGGAGTATGGTAGTGTCATAAACATAGTTTACATTTTTTCCTTTGGTGTTTGATGAAGAGGATTCTCCCTTTTTATAGTTAGGCAAAGGATTTTTGAATGCTCCATGATCAACATTTGTTTGAGGTCCTTCTACAAATATTGTCTTGTTATCAATCAAATCTTGTACCAAATGTTTTAGTTGCATGCAGTCATTTTTTTGTGTCCTTTGTTTCTATGAAAATTACAATAATGTGCATCATTCCACCAAGATGGTTTAACTCTTGGTTCCCAATCTCTTTCCTCAGGCAATGTTATGAGCTTGGCTACGAGAAGCTCCTTAATTTTGATTCGAGTGATTGTCCTAAAGGTGTGAACCTTCTTCCATTTTATGATGTTCGATATGGTGGTGTTTTATATTCAACATTATTCTGATTGTGGTTTTGATGGGTATTTTGATTGGTGTTTTGGTTGTTGTTTGTATTGTTTTTAGAGGCAGCAGTTGTCAAGTTAAATACTAGTTTTGCATTTTGTGTTTCAGCTGCAGCATCATGATTACCAACATTTTTATTTCTTTTCCAAAATTTTGGTTTGCCACTGTTGTTATAATTGTTGGAGTTTGCAACATTGTTTCCTTCATTGTAGAGTTTTAAAACTCCTCTTTTGACCAAGGCTTCTTCAATTTTGATTCCATTTTCAATCATTTTCTCAAAGGTGGGTGGACATTGTATTTCAAGTATATAGCTCATCTCCTCATTTAGATTATCAATGAAAATTTCCATCTTCCTTTTTCTGGTATGGGACAAGCATATCTAGCAAACAATCTTCTCCATCTTTGTAAAAGTAAGACGAATGATTCACACTTCTTTTGTTTAGTATTGCAAAGGTCCTCCATGGTTATCTCATGTTGTATGTTGTAGGAATTTTGAGTGATGAATTTGTTAACTAGCTCTTCAAAGGTTTTAATACCTAGTGCAAGTTTGGAGAACCCTTCCATGCATTGTCCACCTAAATTTTGTGGGAATAATCTCATCAAATAAGTGTCTTTGTGTGCAAATTCAAGGCTCATGGTTCAAAATTCCCTCACATGATCTATAGGATCAATTTTACCATTATATTTATCATACTTTGGAAACTCACAATGTTTGGTAAAAGGAATCATGTTCACATTTTGATCAAAAGGATATGGGAAAATGTCTTGCAACAAGTAACGTTTCGTGGTTCCTCTTTGCATGTCTTGGAGTTGTTGTAGATTTTTCATTTGATAAGTTAATGCAACCACTGGATATGTATTTGGAGGATTAGTTTAAGTCCTTTTAGGTGCCCCTTTCAGTTGATTAACATCAAATTCAGCTGGTAATTTCACTCCTTGGCTTGCCAACATTAAAAGGTATTTTTCCCCATCTTTAGCCAAGACTTTCTCCATGAATTGGTGGAACTTAGGATCTTGTTGTGCAGTTTGGATGTCTTCCTCAATTTTTTCATCACTTTTAGGTTGGTGGAATCTATGGAAAGGATTTTCTTCTAGTTTAGCCATGGTGTTTTTACTTTCAAGTTCTTGTTCTTTGAGTTTTTGTTTTTGTGATCTTGTTAAAACGGGCATACAAGTGTGAAAGTTTTGACTAAGCTTTGATCTTGTTTGGAAAATTCCAAGGATATTAACTAAGTCAAATAGAATGACAAGTTCTATTGATGAGACCAAGTTGAATCTAATTATACAACGTTGATTCATGATGAAGGATGACAAATCTTGATGATGAAACTTAGCTTAACAATCAGAGAATTGATGGATGTTTAGGCACTTTAAGATGTTAGATATTGGTTTAGTTTGAAGGATTTCACTTGCAAGGATCAGTTTCAACAAGTTTAAGACACTGGTGTGACTAAGGAATGATTCTGTGCTAACAGGGATCCTTAATTCCAGTTTCAAATATCAGACAGATTGTGAATTTAGCTCTTTGGTTTGATGTTATCTAGATGCACTAAAATAAGGTATTGATGTGCTAAAAGATGGAATGCATACACCAATAAACAAATTGGATGTGCTAGATTGTCCCCTAGATGTGTCAAAAAATAGACTCAATGCGCTAAATAATGGACCAAATGCACTAGAGAATGAACTGAATGCACTAAAAGTTGGACTCAATGCGTTGGACTGTGACTCAAGTGCGCTAGAAAATGGGTTAAATGTGCTAAAATAAGCCAGTGATGCACTAGACCACCCCTAGGTATGATTCAAACTAGGTATTCTGGAGGTGAATGCACTAAAAGGATTTGCATATGCACTGGAATATGGAACAAATATGCTAATAAATGACCTAGATGTGCTAGAACATGGACCAAATTCATTGTAAAAAGACGAAGTGCTAGACTGTCCCCTAGATGCACCAAACAATACCATAAATGCACTAGACTATTTCCTAGATGCGCCAGAAAATAAAATCAATGCATTAGAAAATTTTATGAATGTGCTATAATAGGGAATGCATGCGCTAAATTGGAGGTGTTCAGTGTTTTTGACAGTCTATCTGGTTATTTTTCTTTTAAATCCATGGAATGGATGTTTTCAAGGGATGCTTTTCTAATCAATGATGTTTGTCTAGTTGTTTTTCTTCTAATCATGTGAATTAATGTTCTTAAATGGATGACTTCTTGAATAGTGACTTCAAACACAACAACCAGTTGTAAAACAATTGTCTCAAACCTAGGAACTAAACATTGAGTGTGTATTCAAGAATCTAGTCAGATTCCTTCAATTTCCACAAGTATAAAACAAGAGAAGACAGATCGAGCACTTTTCTAATTGTCAAGGGTGACTTAAAATACCACAACCCACATCTTAGAACTATGTCAGCTCACACATCCGTGTCACTCCCTAGAGGGCACTCATGTTTTTTCCTTTCCCGGGTCCTCCACTTTTGGACAGTAATCCCTAATAGTTATATGGTGAGTATCTTGGGGATAGATTCTTCCCTCCCCTTGCATTGTGGTATTAGAAGCATTCAGAGGCTGACTTAGTTGGCTTCTACACTAGAGTTCATAGTAAGGGTTTACGTTCGGTGTGGCAATAGATAAACTCCCTCAGGAGACCTCCCAACCTTTAAAACAAAGGATTTAGGGATGGTTATCTTGCACACTACCATTGAATTGTGAGTTTCCCTGAATTCACTTTTGATTATAGTGGGTCAAAAAACTTGGCTTTAGTTGTTCCCACTTAGGTCGTTCTCTTAGGGTGAGTACTTTTTCCCACTACGGAAAGCCTTCTAAAGGTGTTAATAAAGCATAAAATAGTGAGTCTGGCATTTTGGTCACCTAGAGAAGGGGAGAGCATAGGCCTATCACCTTACAAACACAATATACAGGGGTGTTAAGTAACCTTCTAATTAAACTAAGTTCCTAATTTAATCAAAAGAAAGCAATAAAACAACTCTAGCCCCTACAAACATTGTCAGTAGTTTGATATGATTGTCTTTGGCAGCATTCAATAGTTTCAGCAAAGTCTTTGACAACATTTAAAACACCTGCAAAATAGAGAAATATCAATCAGCTTCCAGAATTTGAAAAATTTGTAGAGAAAACCAGATGCGCTAGAACAACAACTAGATGTGCTAAAATATGAAGTATATGCACTAAAAAAAACTACTAAATGCGCTATAAAAACTACTGTATGTGCTAAAGTATCAACTGAATGTGCTAAAAGTTAAACTAGATGCGCTAAAATATAAATTGAATGAGCTAAAAGACCCCCTGAATGCCCTGTAAAATGAACTGGATACACTAAAGGATGCTCTGGATGCATCGTAATAAGAGCTGGATGTGCTAAAAGATGTCTCATGTGCACCGAAAGAAATCATGGATGTGCTACATAGAAGTCCACATCTAGATCTGTAAAGACACTTTCCAGAAAATGTTAATAAAAATGGGGCTAGGCCCCACGATGGGCACCAGATTTATGTGTGAAGTAAAATGTATAAATGAATAAAAAAATCACACAAGCAATGAAACATATTATATTAGAGATTTGAATCAAAAAATTAATCAAATTCAAAACACAATCAATCCCTAAAGTCATTCCATTGTTTCCTATCTCTAAGGATTCCTTGAATCATAATGGCTCTTAGATTTTTCTTGCACTATGACTTTTAGAATGACAACCTAGAGAATGGATGTTGTAAAATGCAAGAATCATAGTTCCTACATGATTTCATAACCTGTATGATAATTCTATGATGCTTTAATTATGATGCTAATGAAGATGTGATACTAAATTATGTGATGCAAATGCTGTATAAAACTACTATGATAATGGAAGTACTGCTAATAACTAAGCCATGATTATGCTAATGAATTCTAAATGCTAATTGCTAAATGCTAAATTGCTCTAAAATGCTTAAACACTAAATGCTCTCATAGAATTTCTCCAGAGTAAGTTTTCTCAAGATGGGATACCAAATGCTGGAGAATGATGTATTTATAGGATTTCCAAGGCATATTGTGATGTGGCAAGATTCAACAGTTAGGATTTCAGTTGGAAAGATGAATGATGGAGGATGAAGAAGTTGGAGAGAATCATGGAGGATGTCCCCTTTAGCAAAACACTTTGCCAAGTGTTGAAGGGAATAAATGAGATGGAAGAAGCCATGTGTCTCCAAGTTTGTTTCAAATTTGTTGAGGATAATTCCTATTTAGAAATTAGATTTATTTAAATTCATGAGACACAAGGTGAGGTGGATGATGAGGTGGAAGGAGGTTAGGGAATTATGTATAAATGTGACAAAATTGAAATTAAATTTTCAAATTTAGTGAGAGGGAATTAATCAAATAAAACAAATTAGCTAGATTTGTTTATTTAATTAAATCATGAGGAAAATTATTTTAGAAATAATTTAAGAGAGAACTATATAAATAAATTTATAATTTCTTTATAAGTAGATGAAATAAGAGGTTTATTAATTAAATACCTTGTATTTAATTAATTGATTATTCTGACCAATTTTAGGTGTATATAGGAATAAGATTGTATAGGCGTAAAATTGCACCCCTTGCAATTTTGCATACATTTTTGTGCCTGCTATAGTGTCCACTCCCTTAGTGTCTTGAGTAAGCTCATTTTAGCCACCACATTAGCCTTTTTCCCTTCTCAAGATGCTATAGCACTTCTTTTTAGCAACTACCCTTGCATGTTAGCTTGCATCAAACTTTGTGCTTCTATTTTTTTTGTTTTGTAGCGTGACATGTTTGGACACTAGCATGTCGCGTCGATGTCTACGTGTCTTGCTAGCATCCTATGACGTTTCAATGCTCAAATAGTTGTCTTCGAGCATGCTTGCCACTTGCCTTCACCTTTTGTCAACGGTAATGGCTAGGAACGCCCTAAAATGGCTCAAGAAGCTTCTTTTCCCTCCTTAAAAGCAATCTTTTCACTCCATTTGCATCTTCTAACTCTTCCTCCATTTTCTAGCTCCATTCTTCTAATTCTAGCTTCACTCCAGCTTTGGATCTAGCTTTCTACACTTCAAGTTTTTCTTGAATAGCTTCATATAGCTTGTTGTAGCTGCTTCAAGCTCTCTCAAGCTCCCTTTACAACACTCTTTGCAGCTCTATTTCCCTTGCTTCATGCTTGTGAGCATCTTGGGATTTCATATCCCTTATCTACTGCATATTTACATTGTGATATTGGTTTTCTTCCTTGAGCGGGATTGCTTTTATCACTCCTACTTGGTGGTGCGGGTTCTACTCCCGAATGGGTTTTGCTTTCACCACATGCTTTGTTCATTTCTCTCTTTCTCTCTATCTTCTTGGATGTCTATGGAGGTGGGAACACCAAAATGAGGGTTTGATTGAGGCAAACCCCTATACAACCCCAAACATTTCTCTAGATCTTACAGACACAGGTATTGAAGATATCTACTAGCTGGAGGCTTCATCACTTGGATTGTTGTAAGTATTTCCTTTCTTCTTCTTCTTGTCTTTGTCATTCCTATTTCACCTTATTTCAACTTTATCACATTGTCATTTTCTAGTACTTCTATAATTTCTTAGCAATCAGATTACTAATAGTCATTTAGCCATTTTCTATGATAAATTCACTCTCTGGTCTATATGAGATGCCAACATGCCTTTGGGACGACAGCGCGGTTGACATCCTTTGGCCGAGAGCTTGTTAGTTTGTCCGAAAAATCTCTTTGGCCCATTTTTTCAAATTCTAAATCTCTCGTCATTGTTCCTTGAGGTAGATTAGGGCAGTTCACCCCATGAGGCTCTCTAAAAAAAGAGAACTCATGAGTAGTGAATCCCCCTCTTCTACATTTTGGTGAACCCGACGTGAAGAGGGTACTTTTTTTAAAAAAAAAAGAAATTTATCTACCCCTACTTGGCTGTGTCATAACTTTTGACTCGATGCTCGGAATTCAGAACCGTTTGCACCGTTAGAAAGGTCTCCTAGAGAACTAGTTCAGCCCCTAAAACACAAGCACCTTTGGCAATCAAATTTTAGGGACCGACGCAAGTTCTAACCTCAAATTATGCTCCGAAGACCTTTGAAAATACGAATTACTAGAACATAGAAAATGCCAAAAAAATCATAATGAATTTAATATCTTATTTTATTAGTTCAGTGTCTAAATTTGTTCAAAATGTTAATGATATTCCATTTCATGCATCTGATGATGACTTGGCTTTACCCATGTCACTTGATATCTTTGATCCTTCTCACGAAATTCCTCTGGCTTTAGAGGATATTTTATCGCAAGAAGATGAAATCATTGATACCTTTCTTAATGTTACCCTACTTTCCCTTCATTCCAATGCACCGTCTTTTAGAGATGATGCATTTGTGAATGATGAATCTCGTCTCCATTCCAATGCACTCTCTTCTGGAGATGATGCATTTGTGAATGATGAATCTCATCTTTTTGCTGATGCACTCTCTTCTAGAGATGATGCATTAGCAAATGATGAACCTCCTTCCACATCTGATTCTCCTTGGATCGATGTTGAGAATGTTTCTTTGAATAATTATTCCACATTTTATCCTATTTGGATTGATGTTGAGAATATATCTTCAAATAATTATTCCACTAGTTGTGATGATTCCATAAATGTAGTCTATGTCTCAGTTGCCCCTCAAAGGACTAAGAGACCAGTCATTTACATGACTCCACCTAGTTCTTCTTCTAAAAGGGTTTGTTCTATTGATGGTGTTGCATTTGATGATGATTCTCCCAATCTTTCTAAATCTCCCTCTTATAGAGCGGTAGCCCATACTTATGAGAATAGAAAGAATAAACAATCAATCCTTCCTCAAGCACCTAAACTTGTAACTAAAGCACCTAGTGATAATAATCTTGTCGAGAAACTTCAAGTTACTCCGGCTAAGGTCTCATTGTGGGACTTGCTTCAGTCTACTCTGGTTTATCAAGGCATGCTTCAAGAAGCCTTGTAAAAGATCTAGTTGCCTTCTTCTATTAGGCCGATAGATGCTGATGCGTTGATGTCGTATATTCATGCAAATTCACTGAATATTATGTTCTATCCGCAGGAACTCTAGTCTACAAAAGTATAGAAGCAAGCGGATCCTCTAATGATTATAGTTAATATTAATAAAATTAGCATTAGACATACTCTCATTGACGCTGGTTCAACACTCAATATATGTAGCATTGATCTATTGCCTAAGATTAATATTGACTCATCTTCTCTTAATGCTTCTTCTATTATCATTTGTGGGTTTGATAATGTTGGTCGACAAGCCCTAGGCACGATAGTATTGCCTTTGAGGTTGGGACCCGTTATTGTACCTACCCTTGTTTATGTTATGACCGAAAAGTTACCTTATAACCTTCTTCTTGGTAGACCATGGATTCACACTATGGGTGTGGTCTCGTCTACCTTGCATAAATCTATTAAGTTCATTTGTAATAATAAAGTAGTCATAGTTAAGGTTGACCTTGATGCTATGCACTTATGTGAGATAGTAGTTGTTGGTCAGGCTTTTGTCGTGCCTACTTTTATCACTTCAGTGTCTTCCAATGTGTCAATGTTTACTCCAACAACACCTACTACAAAGGATACTCTCGAGATAAATGTCCCTAAGGAAGATCTTTCTGAAGCAAGGAATTTTAAGGCTGCTACTTCTACCTCTTCTCAAGTGAATGCATGTCTTGGTGATGATTGGGGTTCCTTAGACTTTATAGATTCCTTCAGTGGGGAACATAAAGTCAACTCAATCCACTTAGACCTTCAGATAACACCATATAAACCTACCATTAAAGATGATTACTCTTTTATATCATGGAATAAGGTGAATGCAAATTGTAATGTTCTTAGTGTTGGTCCTCCTTCTAAGGAAGATGATCATGCTTATGTTAAGGAGGTTAATGTTGGTAGTCCTGTCAGGAAAGATAATGGCGATCTCATAGAGGAGTATAATCCCCGTTGCCAGAATCATACCCTCCATGTAGATCCTCCATTATCTTCTATCTTTATATAGATTCTTCCTGTGAGAAGTCAAGCTTTTCTCCACAAGAGAAAGGGTTGCTTCCTGCTCCTCATTCTTTATCTAAGAAAGAGTGTATTTTGTTGTGGCTTCTAAAAACCTGCTTAATCACTCTTCCTTCTCCTACACACAAGAAATCTCATAAACATGATAAAGAAAAACATTCTTTCTGTGCATACCATCGAGTGCTTGGTCATTCCACTAGTGAATGCAAGGCCTTGAAGGATAAAATGAAACTTCTTGATTCAGGTGCCATCAAATTCCCATTTGATTGATGCACCTATCTTGACTTCGCATGACAAGTGATATTGAGGTCTACGTCTATCTTGCATGTTTTAAGAATGTTGCATAGTTCTCCTCCCCTATATGTTGGGGGCAGTGATAACTAATTTTGGAGATGTATGGCCTTTTTGAGGACCCCTCTTGTCGCTATATCACTATTGAATTTGACACCATTTTCTAATGGCAGTTCGTTGGTAGTTCGACAAATCTTTGTCGAACAAGCAACGAAATGGCGAAAATATTTTTGTCACTATTTTTTCGTCAAAAGGCCGATGACAAATTAAACATCAAAATAACAGAAAATAATTATCGGTCATCGGCATTGTGAAATGGCTCAGACTTTTGTTGGAATATCAACGGGCACTTCGTGTATCCATCGACGAATTACACCAGAAGTTCGTCGCCAGTTCGACGAAATGGACAAGGAGTAGCATCGAAACAACACCAAATGTTTTTCACCATGTAGATGCAATGGGAAAGGAGTAGCATTGAAACAACACCGAAGGTTCGTTGAACATTCGATGAAATAGGAAAGTAGTAGTGTCGAAACAACACCAAGAGTTTGTCAAAATTGCGACGAAAAGAGCAAAGAGTAGCGTCGAAAGAACACCAAACGTTCGTTGAAAGTGCGACGAAATGGGAAAGTAGTAGCGTGGAAACAACACCAAAGGTTTGTCAAATGTGCGACGAAATAGGCAAGTAGTAGCATCGAAACAACACCAAGAGTTCATCGAAATTGCGACGAAAATAGCAAGGAGTAGCGTCGGAAGAACATCAAACGTTCATCGAAAGTGTGAAAAAATGGGCAAGGAGTTACGAGTAAACCTTAATCATAGCTATATAAACTTCGTCTAACCTTTTTGTTGATTCGTCAGTGGGTTTCGTCAAAATTGCGACAAATAATCAATTTAAAAAAAAAAAATATTCGTGGAAATGTGCCATTGCAGAGACTGACAACTGATCATACATATAGACTGCATATTGGTTTGATGCTTCAAACGGTGCATTTCTTATATTGAAAAGTGCATTACCTTATTGAGCTTCTCTTTGTTTCGAGAATAGTTTAATATTCTCTACTTAACAGGGCCAACCACATGACGATGGAAGCTAATTTGGCCCCTCACCCCCCCTCACATCACTCTCAATTCCCCATACCCAATCATATAACATTAATCATTATTTCATCCATTAATAACATATAACATTCATTCATTCATCCATTAATAACATATAACATTCATTCATCCATTAATAACATATAACATTCATTCATTAACATATAATATTCATTCTTTCAGTTTTTACATATTATCAAAAATATGGTTTCATGATATGATTACAATCACTTTTTTTTGTTTCTTTTTTAAAGCTACATAAAGCTGAAGTGGAGTATCATTTTATAAATCAATATATGTCCCCCCTTTAGTTGTTCTGCCCTGCTTCATTGATCGTAATGTATGCCTAGTCATTTGCTCATGGCGTGGGCGCTGCTGCAAGGGGGATCTTGCAATAAGAAAGAAATGTTAAAATGATATGTTTTATTATTATTATTACAAGTATTTCATTAATTAAAAGAACATTAGAGTGGTTCTCTTTACCTAATGGGTCCACATCGTGTTCGAACTTTTGTTATAGACTCATGCTCAACATGTTGAACCCCTCTAAATCCTAATCTGTATGTTGAAACACGAAATGTTACATTAATTAATACACCAATTGAAATCAGATATGTTTAAGAGAACATGAGGGTGGTCCTCTTTACCTGATGGGGCCACATCATGTTTCTGATCTTCTCTAGCTTGATCATGCTCAACACGTTGATCACGCTCTACATGCTCTAAAGTTGAAACACGAAAGGTTACATTAATTAATACACCAATTGCAATTAAATATTTTTAAAAGAACTTTAGAGTGGTCCTCTTTACCTAATGGGGCCACATCATATTCCTGATCTTCTCTAGCCTGATCATGCTCTACATGCTCTAAAGTATCAGGATGCACACCATGACCTTCATTTGCACATTGTGCTCCACCCTCACCAGGTTGCATTCCAATGTCATGTGCATTATTATCATTGTTTGAATGTTTAAAACAAATAGGCATGTAGTTACTTTATGGTGGAAATTAATATTGAATAGATTGCACAAGTATTCAATTTTAAATAAACTTTATTGAGTTTATTTACTTGCGTGTCAGATGCAATGGAAGATTGTGTTTGCCCAGTCAAGACTCTTAGGCGTTCAGTCACGGCTCCATAGCCTTGCTGGAAGGCAATCTTTAGGTCCTCTTCTGTGGGAACTTTGTTGAATTCAGAGCCCTACATTTTTGCATAAGATCATGAATTTGGCTTCTATGGTGTGATAAAACCAAAAAAAAATTCAATTTATTATAATTTGGATGCAAAATTTCATTTATTGATACTTACAATTCATGTGGCTAATTTCATATAACCACCAGAGCCAAGTTTGTGTTGCCCATGCTTTTCTAGTCTTGCCTTTATTGCATTTGATGTGTCAGGTAGCCTATGAAAAGTTTGAAATACGTTAGATTATGTAAAAAGAAAGAGTAATCAGTATATAATTACATTGTTGATAGTATCACACATAGCATACTACTTTTTTAAAAAAAATTAATGGCATTTCCATAGCATACAAACATTGAGAGAAAATAAAATACAGAGTTCAATCCATGAATTATAGAAAATAGATTTTTGTTGGTTATATTCATATCACTGATTACATTGCACAAAACATACTACAACTACATAAATATCAGATGGTGACAATTGTCTATGCTACCACATTTTCATACATCTACTAAAGCATTTTTTATCAAACCTTACAGCTGCTTCTAGCTGCTATGGCTAAAATCCTAAAAGCCAGGTGCTTTCAAACAAGCTATGGATGCTTAGGAAAAAATCTATCAAAGAAACATAATAGTAAGCAATAGCATAGAAAAGGTAGTGAACTATATCAAAATGCCTCAAAAGAAATGTGATCCTCATAGTGATGGAATGCCATGACAATCCATAGCAATTTGCTTGTCATGGCATTTGTTATAACATTCCATCACCGTGAGACCACATTTTTTGAAGCATTTTTCAAATGGTTACTACGCTTCACATCTTCTACGACCTTTCATACATGTCTACCAAAGCAGAACATCAAATAGTTCAATGCGTACCATGCTATGGCTAAAAGTAAAAACCTAGCGAGGTGCTTCCAGACAAAATTTATGGATCTTTGGAAAAATCTGCACCAAGCATAATAAATAGCAATAACACTTAGACAAAATTGAATTGTTTGAAAAATCACCAAAAGAAATGTAATGCTGCGCGATGATGGAATCTTGTGACGAAATCCATACTCGGTACCATGGCATTCCATCACCACATGAGACTACATTTCTTTGAGACATTTTTTTCAAAGCGGGTTCATACATCTCTGCATTTTTCCTTACATGTCTGCACCAAAGCATTTTTATCAAGCAGGGTTCATTTCCTTTGCTGCTATGGCTAAAAGCTAAAATAGGTGTTTTCGGTAAAGCTATGGATGCTTGGAAAAATCTATCAAAGCATAATAGTAAGCAACAAATATAGTCTCATGGTTTTTAGCGTGAAAATCAATCAATTTTTGTGCATTTTTTTGTAGATAATAAACATGTTTTTTGGTGATTTTCGCGGTTTAGGCTTGGAAAAATCATTGACCAAAAATTCGAGGAAAAAAATGCATTGACTTCTTGATTTTTTAAAATTATGATTAATCAAAGATTTTTTCTTGATTTATGCTTCTATATCACATACCTTCCTTGGCCCGGTGGTGTCTTTCCTTTTTTCTTTTCAGCCTTCTCCTTTCCATCGGACACCAGGTCCTTCCACTCCCTCTCTGGAATCATGGGGGGATGCTCGTACTTTTTGTTCTTCTCTAAATGTGACCTATATTGGTCCCTCGCATACTTTAGATAGGTATCAGCTTTCTTAAGGACCTTGGTTCGGTTGAATATTTTATCACTAAAGAACACAACTAAATGGTTAATGAGCCCATCTTTTAAATCTTCATTTTGGGCATTCCACTGTGTACGTATAGTGGGCCCAAAGAGCTCCAATGTAATATCACTTAGATGTTTATAAAAAAACATCATTTCCTACAAAATGATCATGAGATCAATAGTCTAAAAAGAGCGATCAATAAGTAAATTTCAGAATAATAATTAAAACATTTTAAAGTAATTGGGACCTTCTCTATCTTTATGGGAACGAAATCCTCGGTCACCACAAGTGTGACCGGAAATGTTTGCGTACTAGTAATATGGGAAGATCCAGGAAATGCTACTAAAACATCACCAGTACTAGTGGCCTCTGCATCCCCAGGTACATGTCCTGACACATGTTCTAGTATGTGTTCGCTGCCAGAGGGTGCATTAATAGATGCCTACATGGTATGTGTTGGCGACATTTCAAACTACAATATAGGCATGAATGATGGGGTCAGATGATGTAATGTATGCATAGGAAGATTAGGATGGACACTTGTACCAACCCTTACTCCTCGAGAAGCACTTTCAATACCCTGATCATGGCCAGGAGCATCATGAGGAGGAAAATAACCCTGTAAAAACAACACATATTTTAGTTCATGACATAAAAGAGTACAAAATATAAAACCATGAATGAACTTATGTTATAATTAAAGACCTCATGATAGCTTACTTGCAAGTTTTGTAATCTCTTAGTCAATACTTTAACCTTCTCTCTTATCTCATCTGTTTGAGGCACTATGAACATCAAATTAGTCATTTCTTCATTGCATTTTTTTTGGAGCTTCTTTATCGTATCAAAAGGGTTTGCTGAATAAGCGATGTCATCATCAAAAAATATTGATTGCACCTCACTATGGATGCTCTCCTCTACTGTTGGTGCCTTTCCTTGATCAATTGACTGCAACAAGAATATTAAAAAAATTATCGAAAATAACCCAAAAAACTTATGAAAAAAACATAATAATAAAACATTTTGCTCATATCTAATTTGTACAATTACAATGAGGTAAACCTATCAGTTAGAAGCACCTAAAGATACATCATGATATGTGCTTTGGGCCAGAGCCTTCTCCGTATGATCAATGTCCCCCTGTGACAAAAATTAAATATAAAAAAACATTACTGAAATGAAACCAATAGACTTATGAAAAAAAACATAAGAATAAAATGGTATATTGGAGTCATTAATTGGAGGTTGGGTAAAATTGTACATAGTACGTACCACCCCCATAGTAACTGTGTTTGTAACTAAGCGATTCAAATTGTAATCGATTAGCAAATCTTCCCCTGCAGTTATTGATTTTATCGCACATACGAATACACAGTTTTCCTCGCACACCTCGAATATGCAATTGGGTTGATTTATTTGTTGACCCAGGTCATGTACTATTTATAAACCCTGCAATATTCCTTGATGCTTTTGGCCTTCCGTCAATGTACATAGTCACTCCTTTATTTTGATCCTTATCCTTTAGTTGTATATAATTTGTTGACAGTGCATACCTATGCATACTTCGTGTATATCGAACCAGTTGCATCCAATCTTTGCAATTGTAACAGGGTCCAACATACTCCATCAATTCAGTAAATTTTTTGTAACAGATCTTTATGCCGTCCATGAAAAATAGGCCCAAACCATGTAATGATGATGGTGCTATGCGATATATCCTCTCGTTCACACAAAAATTGCTGTTTATTGGAGGAAGTTCCTTGGGTACCCATTGTTTCCATAGATGTTTGTACCTCAAGGGCACCTCAACGTCGCTTATGCTCTCATCATCATAAGAACATGACCCCCCTTCATCAAGAAAAAATTCCATGCATTTACATAATTTTCTTCTAATCTTTTGACCTCTAGTTGATTTCCCTCTTTTAGACATACTACATGTCTCGCTTTCCTCTTCTCTTCCTAAATCTCTCTCGCTTGAGGAAGACAGATCTGACAAATACCTATTTGGTGGTACCTACACTCATAAGGATTTTGGATGAAGTTCTTTCATGGTGATGTGATCCCAAGGTGACATTATGATTAATCTATCATTTCATCGCTAGAATTTCACAGGTTATAAGGTAATCAAGTCTTGATAGATTGTAAGCTATTGTTACTACCGTCCAAATGTGTCCATCACAAATCAAATCTACTTAACGTTTTAACTCCCAAACTTTGTAACAAGTGTTAAATGTGACTATGGTCCACCAGTTACACAACCAAGGCCTCAAATATATTCTCTAATTGTAATCAAAGGACTTTTTCTCTTCATTCAAGTAAATAAACTTGAAGGGAAACACCACCAAGTGGTTTATTGGACACCTACATGACTAAAAATAGCAGCAAATTTACATTTAATTTCCATGTCTAAGTGGTTTACAGGGGGAGGGAGTGTGTACTAGGCCTAGTTAAGTCATCATAAGTTTCACGCTTTGGCAATAATTTTTTTAAGTCATATTAAATCTTCCTATGTCTAATTGCTAGGAGATTTTTGGTATGTTTTAAGGTAGGATGATTGATGAAAGAGCCCAAGACTAGCCTTTCTCCATGGTATCCAGGTACACATAGCAGCGGTCTTCTCTTATACGGTTGGACATGATTTAAAGAACTTAGCTAGGAATTATTCATTTAACCTAAGGTTTTCTCATAATGCCATCATTGGAAAAGTATGATCAAATTCTTCTATTATGAAGAATTGGTCTATGTGCCTCTAGTAATCACTATAAATGTTCATAAGGATAAAATGACTAATTGCATAAAGTAGGAGAGAATCAACTTTGAGTTCTTCAAAGATTATATTCCTCTATTCATAATTTTTAAGGGTTGTGTGTGGAGGAGGTTATCACTACAAGAAGGGAGAGACCTTTTTGTTGTATTCTTTTATAATTTCATTATTCTTATTTATTTTACACCTACATTTTACAAATACACATACATAAAATTTACTGTTTTTATTTATTTCTCATGTAGTTTAATAGTTTGATCGATTTCATATTATATGTGTTGAAGACTTTAAAATTTGAATTACATTAATTTATGGATATGTTGTATCTATAACACTACAAAACCATATTCTCTTTGCATTTACACTTGCATTTAGAAATACACATTTATATACATAGATATAGATTTTTTTAATGATATGTTGCATTTATTGTTCTAGGAGAGCATCCGGTAATTGCATTTACATTTACATTTAAAAATACATATATATATATATGTGTGTGTGTGTGTGTGTGTGTGTATGTATATCATTTATATTCAGTGTTCATAAACAACCCATTAGGT
>VDFB02270651.1:450337022-450348031 GCA_007258455.2 Sequoia sempervirens
AAAAACATTACACTTGAGAACAACCAAGAGCTAACAAGGGAAGGAGTTAAGAAATGTGTAGGGAAAATGCTGAGCAGTGTCAAGAGAATAGAGGCTGTAGAACATATTCTTGACCTAATCAAGCTCTTGAACAACTTAAACAAAATTAAAATACTAACACATACATGAGACATGTAATGAACTTCCAATATCTGCTATCTTTTTTTTTCTTTTTGTATTGAAAATAGTTTAAGGTCCATTCATATCATGAAAATTCCTATCCAGCATTAGGATCAGTACAACATCAAAGCATTTCCATAACAGGAAATATACCGTATCTGTACTTTACACAGCAAGAAAGAAACTGAAAAAGCACCAGTTGTTTTCAAAACTAGCATTGATAATACAAATTACTGTTAACAACACCACAGGTTGCTGCTATTCAAATCAGCATAAACAATACATAGTGTTGATTACATTCTCCTCATTGCTGACTTCTTCAATATCAAGGTTCGCCATTGTTTCTCCTTGGGGGTCCAACTGCTGGGGGCCACACTGTCTTTCTAGGATTGTAGCTTCATCAATTGCTCTCTGGAGCTCATCAAATGTCTGCTGGAACAAAACGGTCTCTTCCAAGCTCAACCTATAGGCGGGTCCACTTCTCAGATCCTCTCTGGTATTGTTAGTAGCACCTTCAGTTATTGACTTCAATAAATTCTCCATTGAGATTTCCACAAGAGTTGAAACTTGTAGAGAAACATAGTAGAAAGTGAGTCTCTTGCAAGACTCAGTAAGTACCCTCTTGATACCCTTAAATTTATCATCATTTCTCACCTTCCACAAATGCCACATGATCTCATTGGATAAGAAATACCAAAATATCTTACAATCAAACTTGAGCTTGAAATTACAAAACAAAATATCATGCCAATTAATTTTACCATTGCTATTCCAAACCTTCAGCTTATGGTAGAATAAGTACCAAAATTCCTGAGCATAAAAACATTCAAAAAGAATATGTTTGATAGTTTCCGAAGTCCTACATATACTGCAGATTTCAACACTTTCATGGTTAGATTTATAGGGATCTATCTTTTTCATTACTGTAGAGGTAGGTAAAGGAGAAATAATTATAATTGTAAAACTATTCATAGTCCAATAAATTATGTTCATAATTTGTGTTCAATGGACCTCAGTTTTATCATTATACTACCCATCTAATACCATATTTTAATCTAGGGTTCAACTATCTCAAATCTAAAGAAGCACCTTCAACTAACCATTTAAAGTACTATAAAATAAGGTAAGACTTTTACTTGAGAAAGATTGGGTACACTTGTAGGATTAAAGTTCTCGCAATCATCAGGATTTATTGGCACACAGACACAACCTGCAACATATGAAGTAATGAATGACTACAAGTTAGTGAAATGGTCCTTAATATGTGAGTGGTTTGCAAATTGATTAGTAGAAAATAAGGTTACAAACAGATCTACATGAAAAATTAAGAGGACAATCTACTATAATCATCAAAATAGATGAAAGTGCAAAGGAAAGAGCCGAGCTACATCTCTACAGCCTAAAACAAACATGCAAGAAACATAAAAGAAGAACAAACCAGTTTTTGGATGAATACAAAATGGTGCCTTCAACAAGTGATTCATATGCTTTCACACCTGACACATGACATTAAGAATATTTTAGTCTTCCTCTGTGAAATTAACTACTTACAGAATAAACCCAAAAACCAATATTATATACCTCCATGTCTAGCCGAGGGTAGGTATAAGAGAAAAAAATTTCTTCAATGCAATGCTAAAAAATATCAATGTGTGTGTAGGTTTGTATTACTCAAAATATCATTTCATTGCCTTAGGAAAAATACCAAAGTGATGTTTTAAGTTTCAATCTTCACATAGGCTCCCTTATTGCTACACATGCATATACAAGAGTATTATTGAGCTCCTAAAATTATTCAAATATTAAGAGTTTAATTAGCTATAAGATGGAAAGTTGTTGTTTTAGACATAATCCATCATCTTTATATCTTTATTATTCCTCTAGCGCTTGAGATAAATTTGTGTAAATGAGACAAAATGTGAGATCATTTAACGACAAGGCAATTTTCTTAAAGGAGGGAGAGAGAAAGGGTAGAGGCAAGAGAATGCTTGAATGTATAGCAAAGTATAACATTTTGATCATTATAACAATGAAAGCAGATATTAGTTTGAAGCATTAATATAATTTACAACATTTATGATCAAGAATGAATGTAAGTAGAGAAACTTTTGCATACCTACAGATGTTACAAAATTTCAAGGTTAATTCGAAGCCTCCCATCAACAAAAAGATCCAAATATCCGTGTATCTATCTCAATTGAGCCTCTAAACCCTTTAGAGTTGTCAATTTTTCCACTAACCTATTATGCACAAAAGTCAAATTTTAGAGTTATGTCACCACTAAAAATAGAAGAAACAGAGCTTTGAAATCAAATCCACACACAACACAATGTGGTATTCATACAAAAGCCACTGAAACAAATTAAACTTTCAGAACATTTGGAATGGAAGCAATTACAAAATTATGATGTGAGCATGGATTAGGAATTATAAAGAATCATTTTTCTGCCACCATAGTGAAAAGTTAGCACTTTCTTTCATCTTTGCATATGGTTTGATGCTTCAAACGGTGTATTTCTTATATTGAAAAGTGCATTACCTTATTGAGCTTCTCTTTGTTTCGAGAATAGTTTAATATTCTCTACTTAACAGGGCCAACCACATGACGATGGAAGCTAATTTGGCCCCTCACCCCCCCTCACATCACTCTCAATTCCCCATACCCAATCATATAACATTAATCATTATTTCATCCATTAATAACATATAACATTCATTCATTCATCCATTAATAACATATAACATTCATTCATCCATTAATAACATATAACATTCATTCATTAACATATAATATTCATTCTTTCAGTTTTTACATATTATCAAAAATATGGTTTTCATGATATGATTACAATCACTTTTTTTTTGTTTCTTTTTTAAAGCTACATAAAGCTAAAGTGGAGTATCATTTTATAAATCAATATATGTCCCCCCTTTAGTTGTTCTGCCCTCTGCTCGTGATCGTAATGTATGCCTAGTCATTTGCTCATGACGTGGACGCTGCTGCAAGGGGGGATCTACTGCAATAAGAAAGAAATGTTAAACTGATATGTTTTATTATTATTGTTACAAGTATTTCATTAATTAAAAGAACATTAGAGTGGTTCTCTTTACCTAATGGGTCCACATCATGTTCTCAACTTTTGTTATAGACTCCATACGCCAACATGTTGAACACCCTCTAAACTTAATCAGAAGTTGAAAAACACCTGTGTTGCTACTTAATTAATACACCAATTGAAATTAAATATGTTTAAGAGAACATGAGGGTGGTCCTCTTTACCCGATGGGGCCACATCATGTTCCTGATTTTCTCTAGCCTGATCATGCTCAACACGTTGATCACGCTCTACATGCTCTAAAGTCGAAACACAAAAGGTTACATTAATTAATACACCAATTGCACTTAAATATTTTAAAAAGAACTTTAGAGTGGTCCTCTTTTACCTAATGGGGCCATACATCATATTCCTCCCCGGGATCTTCTCTAGCCTGATCATGCTCTACATGCTCTAAAGTATCAGGATGCACACCATGACCTTCATTTGCACATTGTGCTCCACCCTCACCAGGTTGCATTCCAATGTCATGTGCAGTATTATCATTGTTTGAATGTTTAAAACAAATAGGCATGTAGTTACTTTATGGTGGAAATTAATATTGAATAGATTGTACAAGTATTCAATTTTAAATAAACTTTATTGAGTTTATTTACTTGCGTGTCAGATGCAATGGAAGATTGTGTTTGCCCAGTCAAGACTCTTAGGCGTTCAGTCACGGCTCCATAGCCTTGCTGGAAGGCAATCTTTAGGTCCTCTTCTGTGGGAACTTTGTTGAATTCAGAGCCCTACATTTTTTCATAAGATCATGAATTTGGCTTCTATGGTGTGATAAAACCAAAAAAAAATTCAATTTATTATAATTTGGATGCAAAATTTCATTTATTGATACTTACAATTCGTGTGGCTAATTTCATATAACCACCAGAGCCAAGTTTGTGTTGCCCGTGCTTTTCTAGTCTTTCCTTTATTGCATTTGATGTCTCAGGCAGCCTATGAAAAGTTTGAAATACGTTAGATTATGTAAAAAGAAAGAGTAATCAGTATATAATTACATTGTTGATAGTATCACACATATCATACTACTTTTTTTAAAAAAATTAATGGCATTTCCATAGCATACAAACATTGAGAGAAAATAAAATACAGAGTTCAATCCATGAATTATAAAAAATAGATTTTTGTTGGTTATATTCATATCGCTGATTACATTGCACAAAACATACTACAACTACATAAATATTAGATGGTGACAATTGTCTATGCTACCACATTTTTCATACATGTCTACCAAAGCATTTTATCAAACAGTTCACTGCCTTGCTGCTATGGCTAAAAGCCTAAAATAGGTGCTTTCAAACAACCTATGGATGCTTGGAAAAAATCTATCAAAGCATAATAGTAAGCAATAGCATAGACAAGGCAGTGAACTATTTCAAAAAATGCCTCAAAGAAATGTGGTCTCATGGTGATGGAATGCCATGACAATCCATGGCAATTTGCTTGTCATGGCATTCGTTATGGCATTCCATCACCATGAGACCACATTTTTTTGAAGCATTTTTTCAAATAGTTCACTACCTTTTCTATCTCCTTTTCATACATGTTTACCAAAGCATTTTATCAAACAATTCATCTCCTTGCTGCTATGGCTAAAAGTAAAAAACTCAAATAGGTGCTTTCGAACAAGCTATGGATGCTTGGAAAAATCTACCAAAGCATAATAGTAAGCAATAACATATACAAGGCAGTGAATTGTTTGAAAAAATTCCTAAAAGAAATGCAGTCTCACGATGATGGAATGCCATGACAATCCATAGCAATTTGCTTGTCATGGCATTCATCACCATGAGACTACATTTCTTTGAGACATTTTTCAGCGAGTTCAACGCCTTGTCCTATCACTACGCATTTTCATACATGTCTACCAAAACATTTTATCAAACAGTTCATTTTCCTTGCTGCTATGGCTAAAAGCCTAAAATAAGGTGCTTTCAAACAAGCTATGGATGCTTGGAAAAAATCTATCAAAGCATAATAGTAAGCAACAAGCCATGGTCTCATGGTTTTTTTTGCGTGAAAATCAGCTCAATTTTATTCACATTTTTTTGTAGATATTAAACATGTTTTTTTGGTGATTTTGCAGTTTGAAATGGAAAAAAAATCATTGACCAAAAAGTCAATGATTTTTTCAAAAAGTCGGGGAAAAAATCGTCCAGCCTGCAGATTTTTTAAAAATTGTGATTAATCAAGATTTTTTGCAGATTTATGCTTCTATATCACATACCTTCCTTGGCCCGGTGGTGTCTTTCCTTTTTTCTTTTCAGCCTTCTCCTTTCCATCGGACACCAGGTCCTTCCACTCCCTCTCTGGAATCATGGGGGGATGCTCGTACTTTTTGTTCTTCTCTAAATGTGACCTATATTGGTCCCTCGCATACTTTAGATAGGTATCAGCTTTCTTAAGGACCTTGGTTCGGTTGAATATTTTATCACTAAAGAACACAACTAAATGGTTAATGAGCCCATCTTTTAAATCTTCATTTTGGGCATTCCACTGTGTACGTATAGTGGGCCCAAAGAGCTCCAATGTAATATCACTTAGATGTTTATAAAAAAACATCATTTCCTACAAAATGATCATGAGATCAATAGTCTAAAAAGAGCGATCAATAAGTAAATTTCAGAATAATAATTAAAACATTTTAAAGTAATTGGGACCTTCTCTATCTTTATGGGAACGAAATCCTCGGTCACCACAAGTGTGACCGGAAATGTTTGCGTACTAGTAATATGGGAAGATCCAGGAAATGCTACTAAAACATCACCAGTACTAGTGGCCTCTGCATCCCCAGGTACATGTCCTGACACATGTTCTAGTATGTGTTCGCTGCCAGAGGGTGCATTAATAGATGCCTACATGGTATGTGTTGGCGACATTTCAAACTACAATATAGGCATGAATGATGGGGTCAGATGATGTAATGTATGCATAGGAAGATTAGGATGGACACTTGTACCAACCCTTACTCCTCGAGAAGCACTTTCAATACCCTGATCATGGCCAGGAGCATCATGAGGAGGAAAATAACCCTGTAAAAACAACACATATTTTAGTTCATGACATAAAAGAGTACAAAATATAAAACCATGAATGAACTTATGTTATAATTAAAGACCTCATGATAGCTTACTTGCAAGTTTTGTAATCTCTTAGTCAATACTTTAACCTTCTCTCTTATCTCATCTGTTTGAGGCACTATGAACATCAAATTAGTCATTTCTTCATTGCATTTTTTTTGGAGCTTCTTTATCGTATCAAAAGGGTTTGCTGAATAAGCGATGTCATCATCAAAAAATATTGATTGCACCTCACTATGGATGCTCTCCTCTACTGTTGGTGCCTTTCCTTGATCAATTGACTGCAACAAGAATATTAAAAAAATTATCGAAAATAACCCAAAAAACTTATGAAAAAAACATAATAATAAAACATTTTGCTCATATCTAATTTGTACAATTACAATGAGGTAAACCTATCAGTTAGAAGCACCTAAAGATACATCATGATATGTGCTTTGGGCCAGAGCCTTCTCCGTATGATCAATGTCCCCCTGTGACAAAAATTAAATATAAAAAAACATTACTGAAATGAAACCAATAGACTTATGAAAAAAAACATAAGAATAAAATGGTATATTGGAGTCATTAATTGGAGGTTGGGTAAAATTGTACATAGTACGTACCACCCCCATAGTAACTGTGTTTGTAACTAAGCGATTCAAATTGTAATCGATTAGCAAATCTTCCCCTGCAGTTATTGATTTTATCGCACATACGAATACACAGTTTTCCTCGCACACCTCGAATATGCAATTGGGTTGATTTATTTGTTGACCCAGGTCATGTACTATTTATAAACCCTGCAATATTCCTTGATGCTTTTGGCCTTCCGTCAATGTACATAGTCACTCCTTTATTTTGATCCTTATCCTTTAGTTGTATATAATTTGTTGACAGTGCATACCTATGCATACTTCGTGTATATCGAACCAGTTGCATCCAATCTTTGCAATTGTAACAGGGTCCAACATACTCCATCAATTCAGTAAATTTTTTGTAACAGATCTTTATGCCGTCCATGAAAAATAGGCCCAAACCATGTAATGATGATGGTGCTATGCGATATATCCTCTCGTTCACACAAAAATTGCTGTTTATTGGAGGAAGTTCCTTGGGTACCCATTGTTTCCATAGATGTTTGTACCTCAAGGGCACCTCAACGTCGCTTATGCTCTCATCATCATAAGAACATGACCCCCCTTCATCAAGAAAAAATTCCATGCATTTACATAATTTTCTTCTAATCTTTTGACCTCTAGTTGATTTCCCTCTTTTAGACATACTACATGTCTCGCTTTCCTCTTCTCTTCCTAAATCTCTCTCGCTTGAGGAAGACAGATCTGACAAATACCTATTTGGTGGTACCTACACTCATAAGGATTTTGGATGAAGTTCTTTCATGGTGATGTGATCCCAAGGTGACATTATGATTAATCTATCATTTCGTAAGCTAAATTTCACAAGTTATAAGGTAATCAGAGTCTTGATAGATTGCAAGCTATTGTTACTAGATCAAATGTGTCCATCACAAATCAAATCTACTTAATGTTTTAACTCCCAAACTTTGTAACAAGTGTTAAATGTGACTATGGTCCACTAGTTACACAACCAAGGCCTCAAATATATTCTCTAATTGTAATCAAAGGACTTTTCTCTTCATTCAAGTAAATAAACTTGAAGGAAAACACCACCAAGTGGTTTATTGGACACCTACATGACTAAAAATAGCAGCAAATTTACATTTAATTTCCATATGTCTAAGTGGTTAACGAGGAGGGAGTGTGTACTAGGCTTGGTTAAGTCATCATAAGTTTACGTTTTGGCAATAATTTTTTTTTAAGTCATATTAAATCTTCCTATGTCTAATTGCTAGGAGATTTTTGGTATGTTTTAAGGTAGGATGATTGATGAAAGAGCCCAAAGACTAGCCTTTCTCCATGGTATCTAGGTACACATAGTAGCGGTCTTCTCTTATACGGTTGGACATGATTTAAGAACTTAGCTAGGAATTATTCATTTAACCTAAGGTTTTCTCATAATGCCATCATTGGAAAAGTATGATCAAATTCTTCTATTATGAAGAATTGGTCTATGTGCCTCTAGTAATCACTATAAATGTTCATAAGGATAAAATGACTAATTTAATCAGGTAGGAGAGAATCAAATTTGAGTTCTTCAAAGATTATATTCCTCTATTCATAATTTTTAAGGGTTGTGTGTGGAGGAGGTTATCACTACCAAGAAGGGAGGAGACCTTTTGTTGTATTCTTTTATAATTTTCATTATTCTTATTTATTTTACACCTACATTTACAAATACACATACATATGCATTCTTGTTTCATTTATTTCTCATGTAGTTTTAATAGTTTGATGGAATTTCATATATGGTAATTTGAGCTTTAAATTTCAATTACATTTTTTATGGATATGTTGTATCTATATTTCTAGAAACCATATTCTCTTTGCATTTACACTTGCATTTAGAAATACACATTTATATACATAGATATAGATTTCTTTAATGATATGTTGCATTTATTGTTCTAGGAAAGCATCCAATAATTGCATTTACATTTAAAAATACATATACATACATACATACATACATACATACATATATATGTGTGTGTGTGCGTGTGTGTGCGTGTGTATGTATATAATTTATATTCAGTGTTTAGAAACAACCCATTAGGTCTGCACATGGATAAAAATTCATAAAATCAGATCTCCCATACATGTTTTGTTGAAACCTAGGCTTGAACCTCTCATTTCACATGCTTTTCTTCACAAAACTATTGAGGATAGCAGCTATACCTTCTTTATTTCTCATCCTACGCCCTATTCATGCATCCTACAATTACAACAGTATCCATGGGGCCTCTTACACAAGCTACAGTAATCACAAAAAGTGTAAGAGCCACTTTATATCATTTTTGGACTACAAAACCCTGAAAAATAGGGTAACTCAGATTATGATTTGTTGGTGAGCTGTATGGAAAAAATAATTAGCACCAACTCATTCTTGGAGTCTTTTGAAAGAGAAGTGAATCAGGTGGTAGTTAAGTACAAACCTTATAGTGTCAAGGTGAATGAGGTGATCAATTTTGATTGGCCAACTGATGAAGAGTAGAAGGCGGTCCAATTGGCTGGTGACATGTGTGCTTTCTGGCCCGTTGCTTGTTTGCTCCTCCTTTTTCTATAAGAAGGATTTCAAGGCCAGAAGTATGGGTTAGCAAGTTATATATTTTTGGTCGAGTCTAGATGAAGTTGCAGAGAAAATTGTAAAGTCTGATGGTTTTAGGGAAAATGCAATTTAGGTTTTGAGTCATTCTATAGTAGGTTTTGAATTCATGGGGATTTGATGTTTTTTGACAGTACTAGCATTTGAATTGATATGATTAATTCAAACTCATGTCTCTCCATTGTACAAACATATCTGAATTTTGAATAAAATGATCAAGGGTTGTTTTGTTCATCTCACTGTTGTGGTGTGTATGATTCTTGTTTTAGGTTTAATTCAAGGAATTAATTAAAATGCTTGAATAGGATTGTAGGTGGATATGTTCTATATAAGCTATTTTTATTTTTTGTCTTATCTTATACCATTTTATGAGAATAAGGGGTGCCAATATGCAGTATATCTTTTGGAAACTAGGCATGAAGATTGAAGGTTAAAGAGAATAGGTGCCAAGCCTATTACTCATTGCCCCTTGGTCATAAATTTTCTGTGAGTGCCCTCAACCTCATCCTCGGCTGGTATTGTGCTTGTTTTCACTCCTACAGAGCTCTTCCCTCGACATTGATATTGACCTTGTTTTCACTCCTCCAAACTCTTAAAATTGGCTGGTATTGACCTTGTTTTAACTCAAACTCTTCCCTCGGCTAGTATTGACCTTGTTTCACTCCTCCAAACTCTTCCTCAACAGCAGCATTGACCTTGTTTCACTCCTCCAAACTCTTCCTCGATGCTAGTATTGACCTTTCACTTCTCCAATTTGACAAGCTACAACCTGGTTTCATTAGGTTTTAGAGTATGTTAATTAAATTTAAAATTATGGGGCCATTTAGCTAGGTTTTAATATTCTACAATATAGTTAAGTATATATTAGCTATATTTTACATAATAAATAATAATTATTCAACTTATTATAATTGAATATTATATTCTTTAACAAAATTATTAATGCATTATAAAATTATTATAATTAATAATTAATAATAAGTATATGTTTATATAATACAAAATATAATTAATATAATATATATTTAATATAATAGTAATATATATTAATATGAGAGAGAGAAACTAAATTTTGATTGGTTGTTTCATATCAACAATCCAAGGATGGCATGTGTCCTTGGGGAGTTATGCTCAAGGTAGCATGCCATTTGATTAAAGATATGATAATTCTCCTTTAAGACCTTTTCAATGTACCCATTGCACACTTAAGGAGACAAAGATAAATATAGGGAAGAGAATATAGAGAGAGAGGGAGATAATGGCAAAGATACAAATAGAAAGGGAGACAAATAGATAGAGAGGGGTAGAGAGATAAAGAGATAAGGATGAATAGATAGAGATATAGGGAGGGTGATTGATATATCTCTCCCTGTCACTCTCTATATCTCTACATCTCCCACTATCTATGTCACTCCACCTCTTCCCCCCT
>VDFB02270651.1:450954669-451138750 GCA_007258455.2 Sequoia sempervirens
CATTCTACCTCCATTGAACCAATTCATCATCTGAGTTCTACATTCACTAGCTCTATGTCCAACTTTCTTGCATGCAAAACATTGACCAGGGAAGGAACCAGGAAACTAATTCATCCTACTCCTCCACTTTGTTACCCTATGACAAAATTTATTACATGAAAAGAAAACACCATTAAAAGATGGGTACCTTTGAGCATTTAGCTGTCTAACAGGCGATTTTCTAGCAAAGTTTCTTGGATTTCTTTTTTTCTTCACTTTTTCTTGAGTCTTCTGATTATCCATTAAATTTTGTACAACCTTAGAAATTTCACCTGCTTCATTTCCCAAACTACCTTTATCTTTAGAAGGTTTCTACCCTGCAATCAATTCATCAAGCTTGGTGGAACTTGTCTTGAAGTTATCTTCACAGAGTTTTTCTTTCTCCAGATCAGCTTTTAGGTTCACCACCTCTTGTTCAAGCTTAGTGCATTCATTAGTCTTTCTTTGCACCTTTTATTCAAGAATTCTCATATTCTTTTCTTTTCCTCCACTTGCACCTTCAATTTGGTAACCTCTTCATTAGCTTGTTTCAATTTATCACTCACTTCTCTATCTTTCTTTGAATTTCTTCAATTTCTCTTTCAATTTCTGAACACATTCATTTGCCTCATCAAGATATTCTTTCAAATCTCTATTTTCACTTCAGCCCTATCAAGATCTTCAAGTGTAGCCCAGAGCTCTTCTTTATCATCAATTTATTCAATCTTTAGGATCTTCCACAAGCTCTAATACAAATTTTTATACACCCAAGATACTTAGAGGGGGCATGAATCAATATCTTCTTAATTTTTTTGAACAAACACCATCCAATTATTCCATTGCATATGTCAATAAAGATAAGAAAGAGCATTAATAGTACATGAAAGCACACAACACATGAACATCAGGATTTTTACATGGAAAACCTAGAATGGGAGAAATGATGGTGAGGGTTAGCTCACAATATAGTATAACTGGTTATAAGATATTACAAAAAGGTGGCTCACTACTAGGACTCATTGTCCAAAAATGGGAGGCTCGTTGCCTTCAGAAATATAATAACAAAATCGCTTACAACTAGAAAATGAACTAATAAAGTACACCTAACAAGTGTTGATTCAATTCCTTTGATGCTCAATAAATTGACTTAACACACTTCATCATTTTCACACTTCTTCACATTCACACCATACTTCATACTTGATTCCCTTCATCAATCTCAAAATAGTCCAAGATATATATCTGATACATCCACAAGCATCAATTTGGTTGGCCTAATTAGACGCAACACTTATTCACCAAAAATCAACTATCAGCTTCAAGCATTTACAAAATCTTTTCTTTCTTTTTTTCAAATGGTCAACATGCTACATCATGTCAGCATGGACCTAAGATAGGTCACACATACATCCATAATACAAGATTAATTCATCATAACACCAACTATCCATTAGGTCAGCCAAAGATAGACCTAATAGCGATACGAAACAATAGAATAATGCCAACTCGCCATACAAGCACCTGAACATGTGACATTTTGAACATATACACTTCCAACATCCGTAGATCATTTCCCAAAACCGTAAGCAAGGATATCCAACAATGGAGGATTATGAAACAAAATACCGGTTTAGACACTGGTCTAGAATACCAAATCAAACTCCAACTTAATCTTGCAGATGCAACTCATATAATATGGTGACATCAATGACAACACAAAATATGCAAAATGAGATGTTCTTCTTCATTCTTCCAACAGGTTTGTCTCAACTTGGTGTACACTATCCACTTGTCTATATATAAAAACATTTTAAGAAAACAAAAATAAAAGCTACCCTTTCAATTCATGCTTAGGTAAGAAAACATCAACTTGTTCCATAACACAAAAATGCTCTATGATGAAAACATAGGTACTATTGAAATCTCAAGTACTATCAATCATCACATCAATCTTGGTTCAGATGAATGGTCCATCTAACAAGTTCTTCACTTCTTACTATAGAGTAGGAAAAAGTATCCCTTTTTTCACACTTAATTTGAGAATGATTAATATTAAATTGAGCTTAATGCTGCCTTGATTTTTGTGTTGTAATGTGTTTTACACATTCACATTAAGTTTAGGGACCTTTAAAACTAAATAAGGCCTAATTTTTGCTTAATTTAGTGTTGTAAAGTGTATTTATTTACATCTTCAAACTAAGTTTTGGGTCCTCTTGCATACATGGCCTTTAAATCATAATTAATAGGCCCATAAGACTCCTTATTATGCATCCCAAGGCTTATTTGTAATCCCAAGGATTATTTGAATTGAAATCTTAACAAATTCAATAAATACACTTAATATTCTAACCCCCTAACATTTCCTTAGCCAAAAAAGCTAGGGTGGGACCCATATGCCACTCTGGATGTATGAGTCCCCCTTGGTGGGACCCATATGCCACCTTGGGCATATGAGTCCCATTTGGCCCATTTTTAGGTTTTGAGTAGGAAATTAGGGTTTTCAATTCAAAATTTGTGAATGTTTGCATTTGGGATCTAATAAATAGTAAATTAGATTGAATCCCTATATAACTAAGGTTTCAAATCATTATTTCACTGAGAATCTTCAAGCAAGAGAGTGTCACCTAGATCTAGAGCTTTCAAGAGAGATTTTCAAGCATTCAAAAGCATTCAAGAGAATTCAAGAGCCTTCAAGAACATTCAAGAGTGTTCAAGAGCCTTGAAGAGAATTCAAGAGCTGATTATCAAGCATTTTGGAGCATCAATTGAAGATTCAAGCATCACATTGAGGTCTCTGTGAATCATGTGTGTTTGTGAGCTAACATGTTGATGTATCATTTGTGATCCAAGTTCAAGCATTCAAATCCATATCAATCTTTATGATCAAGATCTACATCCATTGAAGCCAATTCATACAAGTTGCAAATCTACACTCCAAGGATTCAACAAGGTTTGGTGAGTTATTACATTGATTTGTTCATCCATAATTCCTTCATTTTATTTCAATCCATTTCAAATTTTAATTACTCAAATGAGGTTTGAATGAGGTAGAGCCCCCATCCACTAAAAAAAAAACTACATTTTTCTCTCTCTTGTGATGTGTGTTTTGCAGATTTTGTGAACAAGAATAAATCACCACCTTGGGCATATGATTCCCTATACAACCATTTTACTAGTTTTCATAGGATCCTAATCTGCCACTTGAAGATTGCAGTTTCTACCCAAAAACCCTAAACTAGGATTAAATCACCTAGTCTAGCCTACGAGTCCAAGTACACATCAAAAAGCAACAAATTTCAATATTTTCAAGCCTTTCTTAGTCATCTATGATTCTGTAGGTACTTTTTTTATCTTTTTATTTAGCGATCTAATTTCATATTCTAATTTTTTAGGGTTTAGTGTATTCATGTTTGTATTTCTCCTTAGAAACTTCATTCAATTTAATCACACCTAAGGAAACCACCCCCTAATTCCTTCTCCCAATTGAGTCACTTGGTTGAGGGATCTTGGTCCCCTAATTAACTAAGAGTGAAATATGTCTTAATCCTAGTTCCATCTCCCAAAGGTGGAAACCTATTTCCTTTTGTTCACTTACTAACAATTTCATCACACCAACATTTCTTCTAATAGTCTCGTAGTTGAATCTGAATGTTTTTCTATGAAACAAAAAAAATATATGAGTTGCATCATCCTATATCCATAATCATGTTAGAATATCATAAATAATCATGTGCATATAGGTCATACATATTGCATAATAAAAATGAAAAGTGATAGATAATATTTAATCGTATTTTAGAATTATCATTATATAGAACACATAAACTATTCAATATCAATAAATCACATCATAGATCATAACCATTAAGTATCCATACATCACATCATAGACCATAAGAATTAAGTATCCATATATTATGTCATACATATGAGCACAAATCATAAGCCATGTGCATCCATCCATAAGTAACATCATACATAAACATCATATAAATCTATAAAAATCCACCTCATAAAATATGCATAAAAAATAAAACCTCATGTAATCTCCTCCAAAAATGATGTATCTCATATATATATCCAAATAAAATGTTCCATAAGTACAATATCAAATGAATGTCAAAAAATGTGGAGCTCACAAGCTTAGTAAAAAATATATACATTTCTATATATAAAACTATCCTAGCATATGTTGCCCTTGCCACATAAGGGAGGCCTATCCTCTCTATTGCCTGAACCTGACGGTTGTGATTAATCCCTATGCGAATGATGAGATAAATGATATGGAGATTCCCTAGGCTGGGAAACCCCTACATTTCTATATGATATCCTATAATGAGACCTACTCTAGCTCTAAGTGAAACTATGTGCCATCTTTTCTTCTAGCACTACCCTCTCATATAGATCCTTGAAATACTATGCAACCCTACTAGAATGATGGAGTGTTCAAGCTATATTTTTTGTACCTCCACTAACTATACCAATAAAATCAATGGACCACTACTCAGCCCACTGTACTTTGATCATTGCCATATCTTGCTTGAGAGTCAACTAAGTGACCTAAACCTGTAACCTTTGTATCTAAGCCAAAGCATCCTGAAGTTGCACCTATAATGTTGCAACCTATTGGTCTAGTGCTATCTCCTATACATTCACCTCCATAATGTCTATGAGAGCCTCCCTAATGGGAACCTCCTATAGGAGCTCCAAAATATCTATATCCCATGCAACCTCCTCCTTTGTTGTGGAAATATCATCATCTACCCCCTCCACCCTAAACTCACTCACACCCACATCCATCTCTACATCTCCTACCACCTCCTCTACCCTAACCTCCTCCATCTAGACCTCCTCCTAATTAGGAGTGACATCTACCTATACTTGTGCAACTCTAACCCTTTCCTCCTAACAAGGAACATCATCCCTTCATTGCTCCCCCTCCCACCTTGATGTTTGAGGTGGAAGTCCACCTCTATCTCTCCTACCTCTATCCCCTCAACCTCTATATCCTCAACCCCAATCTCCCCTCCCTCCATCACCCAAGCCACCATCTCCACCTCAACCAACATCACCCCCTCCATCATCCTTATCACCTCAACCACCCCAACCACCATCATCTCCCCTCCCCTATCCTCTCCCCTAAAATATCCCTTGAGAACTTCTTCCAAGCCTCTCTACTAGAGTTGGATGATTAGAATCTATAAATGGAGTAGGCTTGTGTTGGGACCACCATGCATCATACTCTACTGTAGTTCTTACATCTATAACCTCTTATAGGGGCACCCCACTCAATTGGCTAAAGTTGACCTATCTCATACTCCACCACCTGCACATTGATCATAGGTACCCAATGGGGATTCTCTCAAGACAAGCCAGTGAACTCTACAATACCAACAAGAACACCATGTTGCTCCCTGAATTGTCAAAAAATATGTTCTAGTACGTGTCACTTGATGATGTGCCGAGTCAAAATTGTGTGACCAATTAGATACCATGTTTGTTGAAAATAGGGAGGATACTCACTATCATCCTCCTAGGGTGGAAACTAATGGTATGATCTTCATGTAAGGGAATCAAGCAAGTCAATTGTATGATGCTAATAATTGACACTCCAAAATGAGTCTGTGTAATTTTACCTCCATACAGATAAAATATGGTAGCCCTAGCATAAAATCCCTCTCTACTAGTAGTCTAACAATAGTGAGATGCTCCCAATGTTGCTTTGGAATTGATTTTTCATTGATGTCAAAGTCACTGATGCTTTGGCTTTGGTAGTAGTTGATTTTCTCCATTGTATTCAGCTTCATTCATCAAGGTTCTTCAAGTCATTCACTCAAGGACAAGGTGTTGTTGAGTGTCATCAAGGAAAGGTTGTTAAGGTTTAATTCCCAATAGCTTCAATGCCTCAAAACATTAAAGGTGCTTGCAATGAGTCCCAAATTTCATGGTTACAAAGTTCTTGTTCATTGGTGTTGATTCTTATACATGCTCACTCAGAGGTATTAGAATGGTTGTCATTCATGTTTTGATGGTGCTTATCCATGTTCTATGGTTTAAGTTTTGTGAAGAATGTGTATATACAGAGCACTTCATTATGCATCTAAAGTATTGGGTCAAAGCACATGGTTTGTTAGAAAAATGGTTTGGTTTCAATATTTAGGGTTTGCTTCAAATAAATGGTAGAACTTTGTTTTATTTGAGGGTTTGTTTCAAAACCCTAATATCTCTTTATAAGAATTATTTTGAAAAGGTTGTAACAAAGTCATTGTTATAATTTGCAAGTGACCTTTTGTCACTGGTCACAAATAACTTGAGTTTCTTTCTTAATGATTTAATTCACATTCATCAATCCACCCTTCATTATGTTTAACCTAAAGAGCAGGTTATGCTTCTTTTGAAACTTGCTTAAATAAAGATCAATTGTTCCCATTTAAAAATTGATTCATGCAGAAAAAGTGGATCAAGGACTCACATTTAAATTTCCCAACAACTATTTCCCATGCTTACAATTTTGAAGGGAGTTTGAATGTCATTGGTTGTTTCTATTTTGAAGGCAAATAGATGTGTTGGATTTTGTGATTGGCACCAAATCTATTAAAATATTTTTTCTTTTGTATGAAGTAAATTTTTGGAAGGTTGTGTGTCGATGTGAGATCTTTGTGAGAAAGAAAAAGCTTCTATTTTGAACCTTAATGAATTTGATACAAGTTCTAACATTATAATTTATTTTTTACTACAATCTTTGTGTAAGACTTTTTATCAGAGAATCAATATAATGTGAAGATACACAGGGTTTTTGTGTGTGTGTGTGTGTGGGGTTTGAGAATGAAAGAGAATGATGATTGACTATGATTGTCTATGAGGAATGAGAAAAGGAGATGACTGATGAAGCAGTATGATATTTGAGTTTTCATGTTCAACAAAACAATATTAGAGGTGTTAGGTGATTGAATAATAAAAGATGTCATGTGAAATTGGTGTGAAATTCTTTGTCAATCTATGATAAAGCTTTGATTGATCAGAATGATAATTGATCTTTATTGAATAGAAATATGAATGTAGAATGGTAAAAGAATGGTAATTGGGCTTCTTTGAATTTGAAAGTTCAAGAATTATAAATTTAGAATACCCTGTTCAGGAGTAATGAATTTAGAATTGCATGTTTCTTTGTATTGAGCACTTGGAGGTCTTGAATATTTTTTTTTTTGGTGTCAAATTGGGAGAAATAAGGTGTATGTATAAGTGTTATAGAATTCATCTATAACCTTTGTCTTTTAATGTAAAAAGAGTAGTAATTTGTATTTATCTTCCTATATTCATATTGGAGATGGGCCAGTGAGACCTTGGAGTTGGAGTGATAAGGAGTGGGTGCTCCTATCAACTTTTTTTTTTCAGTGAGGTAGGTGTCAGTGAGAGATATTATGAGATATCCAATAAGGCTTGTTGTGTTGTCAGTGAGAGACATAATTTGTATACAATAGATTTTTGGCTAGTCAGGCCTAATAAACCATCTTTTGAGAGTTGTTTCTTTCACCCTTTTAGGTTTTTTCCACTCATAAATTTAGTGTCTCATGTCTCCTTGATGATATGTTTCTTTATGCTTAATTTAGTATTCTTAATTCACATATGATGTTATAATATGAAACTCTTTGTGTTTTTCATGAAATACATATCTGAAGTTTTGTGTGAATAAGAGTGTTAAATTTTGAGATTGATTGTATTTAACAACTGATTCATCCCCCCTCTTAGTGATCATGTACTCCAACACCCAATCCCAAACCATGAAAAAACTATTACTGTAGTTGATTGACTAGCCTCTTGGCATGCTACATCATGCAACTAGAAGTATAACATAGCGAGAATACATGGTCCCCAAGCAACATGTATGGTGGTATGCTCCATCATGCATACAAGCATATCTCCCCATTTAATAGGGAATCCATGTCCATGACGATCAAGAACCAAAATGCCTCTAATGATACTATAGATAACAACTATGATCCTGTCATATCTATCAGCCAATGTGTCCCACCAGATGTTGTAATCCTTTACAACAAGTAGAGCTATATCATAAGTATAATTTTTTTTTGAATAGTAGCTAGTCTATGGTTTTGATCATAAAAAATATGCTCCCCATGGATCAGAAGTTAAAGAATATTCCAAACATCCTCTAATCTAATAGTGGCCTATCATGTGGATAAATGAATGGAATTGGTCTTGAAGTGCCATGGCTCTGCTAAAGCTATTAGAAATGTGAGATGGTACAATCCAAGAGCATGAAGAACATATCTCTCATCGTCACTCAAATGATATCTCAATTTTAATGAAGATGGATGGATCTATCAAGTATAATGGGTTGAAATCTAAATGATGATCAAAATAAAATCACATTATTTCAATCAAAAATCCTAAATGAACCTTTTGGAACTTTTACACAAAGAGAATTTTATCACAAATTGACTCAAATTTTTTGATAGTTAGATGCATCAAACTATCAAGAAGATGCAGCTTACCAATGCGTCATACAACAATTATGAGCAAGATAAAGCAATTGTTGTGCACTGACATTCATATGCGGTGAATAACAACAAATGAAGTTTACTAAGCTACATATGTTGTGCACCATCATAGATGTGGTGCACCAATGAATTGTGAGTAGCCTAATCAATGGAAATTTTGTTTCACACTTACATCACACAACAATAGATGTGGAAAACGTGACATCATATGTGGTGAGCATGATAACAGATGTGGCGCATAACATGCATTACATCTGCTTGATCATTTTAAAACCCTAAAATATAGTAAAAGTTAGAAATTTTTTGAGGAAAGCACATACTGCATTTCCAAATCCCTGGGACCGTCGAAAGGTCTTGATGTGATATCTTTGGTGTGCAACAACTGGTACAAGAAATATCTCTACAGAGATCCTCAAGCCAATCTCACATTATAGCACTCAAAATTCTAAAAACAAAATACACAAATGAAGTTTTTTGACCCTCTAGGGCTTATAATTTATAGAGCTTAGGGTGGAAAAGTGAAATGAACTTTATAATTGGATGCATCAACTTTGAACTTCAAATGTAAATATGGACACCCAGAGGTCCTGAATTCAAAATTTATTGCTACCAACACATTCAACACTATCAAATTGACTTGTTGAAATAATTTCCCAAAAAATGATTTTTTTTTCAAAATTTATAATTTTTTTTTTGGGGGGGGGGGCGCATCATCCTATCCCACCATCATTAGGGCATACCAGGGAAAATATCGAGCAATTTTTTTTGAATTTTATTTGACTTGCATAAAAGAGGGGGAAAATGTAGATTCTTGAAATTGTCCTAGTCTATGAGTGACACCTTTTTACTAATTTTCACCCTTTTCCCCTAATAATTAAATAATACCTTATTATTTAGTTATCAACAACTATCAAATTATGTTATTAATTAAGTGATTTTACATTATTCCATTAATTCATTCTAATTTACCCTTTCTAACTAATTAAATAAATCTTATCTATTTAATAATGTTTGAATTAACATTATTCTTCTTGATATTGTTCAATTATATTTGTATGGAGAGTGACATGTGGAGTGCGAAGATACACAAAGGCCTTTTTTCAAAATTATAGAAGGGGTTGGAGAAGACGATGGAGATCCTGATGGTTTTGGGAGCTCTTGGACATTGCTTTTCTCCCCTATGGCTATTCCTATGGGGTTGTGTGGTGGAAGAGTGGTGTGAAAGAGAGCAAGGTAGGCTCAGGGTGGGTTGAGGAAGGGGGATCTTTTCTTGTTTTCCTCCATTGCTTCTTTTGTGAGTGTCCTAGATCTAGTCAATTTTCTTGTTGAGGGTTTGGAGGTTACTTTTGCTATGTTTGCTATTGTAGATGGGTCTGTTTCAAACCTTTCTGAGCTGCATCTTCTTCTTTTTGTGGGGGACTCTTCCTACAGTCTACTCAGGTCTCTAGTGAAGTCCTTCTTGGATTCCACTTCTAGATCTATGTGTTTGGTTTCTTTTTTCATGTTCATTTGTGTGGCATGCCCTTGGTTTTGGCTTGTTGCTATGGCTTCTCTATTTGGATTGGCTTGTTAGCCTACCCTTTGAGGCCATTTTTGTGATTTCTTGGAGGTCGTGCAATGTAGCTTCCTTTTTGGGAGGCCTTGTTGTGGTTTACTTTCTCTGTCTTCTTAATTTTTTTCTAGGGAGCTTGGTTATTGATGGGTTTTTTCTCATGGGTATTCTTCTCATTGTTACTTTAGGCTTGTCCTATTCTTCTAGTGGTAAAAGTGTATTTCCTAGTAGCATGTTTGCTCAGGGTGTGATTGACCTTGTGGGTCTTGTGGAGTGATTTTCATGCAATATTATTGATGGGATTCTTGTGGCTCTGGACTCCTTTCTACTACCACCTATATGAATGTGTCCCTCTTCTAGGGTCTCTCGGGGGTTTTCTCCTATCTACCTACCTACGGTGAGCGTGGATTTATTAGTAGGAATTCTACTCAAGGGGGTGTTGTGCTCATCTTATACATGCAGAGACCACATAGTTTGACTAGACGACTCTGTTTTTGACATTTTGATTGATTTTTGACGTGTTTTTGGATTTTGAAAAATGATATGGATGTTTGATGTGTTTCTGATGGTGATTTATGTTCAATGTTGGGTTGCGTCGTGATCATTGTTTTTGTTGCATTTGTCTTACTGTTGTTTGTCTATTTGTATAAACTCAAATTTATTGCCCCCATTGACGTCCAAATTTTTCCCCCAAGCTAGGGTGGGACATGACCACATTGCTAGGATATGATAATGGATGGAAAATGATAGTGAAAGTGAACAACCATGACATGCCCCTAATAGATAGAACTGCTGGTTCAAAACACAAGTAGTGCTTGTTTCTATGTTTTCACTACATGTTTTTATTGTACTTTCTTAGTCTTTATGAATTTTTTTTTGTATTTTTCTCTTTTTTGATTTCTTTTTGTATTATTTCCTATCATCGAGATGCTTGTTTACCAAGTTTTCATCAAGGTAACCATTTTCCAGAACTTGAACCATGCACTAGGTGATTGAGGTGTAGAACTTTCTAAGATGGATATTGTTGATAGGTTCATCAAATAGATCCCCTTTAGGTGTAGACAGTTGATAGGCCCCAAATCTGTAAACTGATATGATAACAAAGGGACCTAGCCAGTTAGGTTCGAAGTTCCCTTTATTTTCTCTGTCTTGTTGATTTAGGGTTTTCCTTTAGAACCAAGTCACCAACTTGAAAGACTCTAGACTTTACTCTATGATTGTAGCTTCTGGAAATCCTCTATTGATATACCATCAAATGGTTCATGTCTTGTTTACGATGTTTACCCAATAGTTCCAGCTCTTGAGTCTAGAGACACTATAATCCTCATCTAGAATGATACCCTTTAGTGAGACACAAAGTGATGCAATCTCAACCTCAATGGTTAATATGGACTCTCATCCATATACCAAGGCATATGGTGTAGCTCTTGTAGGTGTTCTAATGCTAGTTCTATATGCCCAAAGAGTAGGATTTAATTGAACATGTCAACCACGTCCAACATCATTAATTTTTTTCCTTAGAATGTTTAGAATTGTTTTGTTTGAGGCCTCTGCTTGGCCATTTCCTTGAGGGTAGTATGGTGTTGAAAAATGATGTTGGATATGAAACTTTTCACACAATTCCTAGACATCCTGGTTCTTAAAAGGTCTACCATTATCTATTACAATGGACTGAGGTATGCCATACCTACAGATGAGGTAGTTTATTATGAAAGACGAGATCCACTTTCTAGTGATTGTTGTTAAAGGAGTTGCTTCCATCCATTTTTTAAAGTACTCCATTGTTGTGATTATAAATTTGTGCCCATTGGATGAAGACAAATTTATCTTTCCTACCAGGTCCAGTCCCCATTGAAAAAAGGGCCATGTTGATGTAAATAGATGCAATTCTTGCACTAGTGCATGAATTAAGTTACCATGGATCTAACATTTCTGGCATTTCTTAACAAATTGAAAGTACTCCTCCATGTTTGGCTAGTAGTATCCCAAACAAAGGAGTTTCTTCACTAGGGTTAAATGAGTTCCACAAATGCCTTCAAGAACCTCATGTAAAGTTGTATTAGACTTGTTATGTTCTAGACACTGAAGAAGACTACCATCTAGACCTCGACAGTAAAGTATGTCAAGGATTAAGGTATGTCATGCAGATTGACGGATGAAGTTATGTTTATGGTTTCTTGAAGGATTAGGAGGAAGGATATTGTTCTTAAGGTAAGCATAGGTTTTTCCATAGATTGAGGATTCAACATTGACTAATTGGAATATGGTTTGAGAATTTGGATTATCATAAGTAGGTTTAGACACTTGTTCTACCATAAACTCATAATGACCTTATTTTTTTGGTAATTGCAAGAGAGAAGAAATTGTCACCATAACATCCACAACTTTGTTTTCTACCCTTGGAATCTGTTCAAACTTGATATCCACAAAGTACCTTTTGAGATCATCTATCATTTTCTTATATGTCATGAGCTTTTCATCCTTTGTCTGATATTCATCATTTACCTAATAGATGACTAGTTGTAAGTCTCCATATGCTTATGGTTCTATGATTTTCCATTCAATTGCCAATTTGATGCCAATAATTAATGTATCATACTCAACTACATTATTGGTACATGGAAACATAAGTCTATAGGACTTTGGGATGGTATGTCCTTAAGGTGTAATAAATAGAATTCTCACACCTGACCCCCGTTGTGTAAGTGATCCATCAAAATAAAGCAACCATTATTGTGTGGTAATAGTCAGAATGTCTACAACAGGAAATTCAATGTTCATTGGATGATTATCTGGTAACGGAGCTTCAACTAACTGATCAGCTATCACCCAAGCCTTGATGGATCTTCGGTCTACATATTGGATGTCAAATTCACTTAAGATCATGAACCACTTTGCTAGTCTCCCTGTTAGAGCAGCCTTGCTAAGTAGATATATTAATAGATCAATCGTTGCTATGAGTTTGACTGTATGGGTCAACATGTAATGTCGTAACTACTAGGTTGAAAATACCACTGCCAAACAATCTTTCTTGATGAAGGTGTAATTTATTTCATAACCGTTCAATGTCCTACTGATATAATAAATAGCTTGTTCTTGTACCTTAAGATCTTCCTGTGCTAATAGATCTCCTAAAGAAATTACTGTTGTTGCAATATATAGTAACAATGGCCTCTCTTCTATAGGTGGCATGAGTATGGGAGGCGACATCAGATATTGCTTTATTTGTTTGAAAGTTGTTTCACATTCTTGATCCCACTTTAAAGATACATTCTTGTGTAGTAGATGATTGAATGGATGACTTTTGTCTACTAATTGCGAGATAAATCTTGTGATTGATTGTAGCCTTCCCTATAGAGACCGTAGTTGACTGATATTCTTTGATGGTGGAATTTCCATTATTTCTTTGACCTTAGCTGGATCCACTTCGATACCTTTTTCTGAAACAATGTATCCAAGGAGATTTGTTGATGTGACACCAAACACACATTTCTTAGGGTTTAATCTAACATTTAACTTCTCCAAGTCTAGTAAATTTTTTTCCCAAGATCTCCATATGTCCTTCTCTGGTATATGATTTTTCTAATATTCCATCCATGTAATCTTCCATAAAAGTATGCATCATGTCATGGAAAATAGTGGTCATTACCTATTGATATGTTGCACTTGCATTTTTCAACCCAAAGGGCATGACGTTCCAATAGAATGTGCCCCATGGAAAGGTGAATGATGCCTTCTCCTAATCTTCGGGTGCAATCTTGATTTGGTTATACCTTGAGAAACCATCCATTAGCGATAGCATGGAATGTCCCACTGTTAAATCCACAATAATGTGAATGTTTGGTAAAGGAAAATCATCCTTTGGACATGCTTGATTTAGATCTCTAAAATCTGTGCATATTTTGACACTATTATCTAGTTTAGATATAGGTACAATATTTGAAATCCACTTAGCATAATCAATAGAAATGATGAATCCTGCATCTAACAACATTTTAAGCTCAACATTTTCCATCAATGTGATGTGGGGATACATTTTCCTTAGTTTTTGCTTTATTGGTTTGATTTTGGATGGTAGAGATAGATGATGCATCAGAAGATCTAGATCTAACCCTAGCATATCAGGGTAAGACCAAAAAAAATTGATATGTCTCTCTTCAAATAATTTTGTGAATTTAGGCTTCTCTTTTTCTATCATAGATGCTACTAGATGTAGAATTTTTTCCTTTTCTATTTTTCCAAGATTGATAGATTGGGTAGGCTCCACCAATACTAATGACCTTTCAAGGTAGTGCTCTAGAAGGGTGTCAAATCTCCCATCTTTTAGTGCCTTAGAGAGGTTTTCACCGTTAGATTTGTTCTTTGTTTTTACTTTTCCAAGATCTAATGTTGCCATTGAATGGTTTTCACCATTAAATCCATTTTTCCTATGTTCAATTTTGCAACTGGAAGATTTGGTACCATCCTTTTTTGAAATATCATTATGAGCTTTATGAGTAGAACTTGTGTCAGGTGTGTCACTATAAAGAAAATTTATGATGGCATCATCACTCGTAAAGATTTGTATATCAATAGATTCAGTTGGTTCCTAGTCACAAAGTTTAGGATGTATTAAGGGTAAAAAGTCCTTAGATTGGGTAAAATCAACAACAGTGAGGGTTCCAATAGCCATGTTGTCAAAGTTGTCAGTGGTTATGTTAAGGTCTATGATATTACTCTCCTCCAAGTAATCTATTTCACTTGATGTTTTTTCATCCTCACTTGAGTCATCGATATTTTGTGATCCAAATACAAGAGGTCTAGTCCTTGAGCTTTGTCCCTCCTCACTTGTGGGTGCATAATCTTTTATAACATCAACCTGTATGTCCTTGTATAATATTTTTGATAAATAATCCCACTCCTATTCATTAGAATCTATTTCAGAGCTACCTCTCATTTGAAGGATCCTTTCAATAATGAGTGATTTCTTCTTTTGTTTCTCCTATATAACCTAGTCATATTTTGTCCTTTGATTGAAGTGTGAGGTTGGATGGGTTCTACAATTCCCTCTTTTCTTTTACCAATAGGTCCTTGTCCTTCATACCCCATTTTCTCTAAGATATCTTTTCCTTTTCCATACTAATCTATCTTTATGCTGATGTCGATGCTTCTTCATCTTTGCAGAGCCAATTGAGAATGGCCTTGTCTTCTGATTCATCTTCTAGAGTACCTGCTTTTACAAACCTTTCATCCAGAACTGTGGTAGGTTGTGATGATTTTTGTGTTTTTGTTGATGGTTTTCCATATGATTTTGGAGAGGGCAGCAATTGTGAAAGACATAAATATTGCTCAATGGAATATTCTCCCAAGCCCTTATTTGTTAACTGGATCTTGTCTTTGAATTGTTGTGATAGAGTATTCAATGGATCTTCATTGCTTGATGAAGTGTTGTCAGCAATAGTTGTTTCCTTTGATTGGACCTTTTTCTCAACCCATAAATTTGGATATAAAATTTTGTTTCTTTTCACTACTGGATGAACTAGAAGTGTTTTCTTCTCTATTATGGGGTACTAAAGTGTCTTGGGATTCCTTAAGCATGTTACAAGTTTGTGGATTATTGTAGTCAGCTGAAATAGTGACTTCATGTCCATTGGCGGGAAATTTTAAGCATTGATGATAGGACAAAGGCACTTCCCACATTTTGTGAATCCATACATGTCCCAAGAGTATGTTATATGTTAGCTCCTTTTCTAACACTTGGAAAACTATATTCTTGACAATTGGTCCCACTTGAATAGGTAACACAATCAACCCTTTAGAGGATCTCTCTTCTTCATCATAGGCTTTTATTGTGATCTTCCTTCTGGCATCAATAGCATTGTCAGAATAACCTAGTGCATAGATGAGTTTTAAAGTGCAAATGTTTAAACCAACTCCACCATCTATTAGGACACATTTAACACAATATTATGGATTAAAACTTCTATATGAATGACCACATTGTGTGGGTGATTAAGTGATGCATCATCTTGTTCAGAGAATGATAGACAATGAGGCATGGTTAAATGTCCCACCATAGCTTGAAATTGATAGACATCCACATTATTGGGTACCATGGTGGCCACAAGAGCCTATTCCAAAACCTCCTTATGTGAATGTGAAATTTTAAGGAGTTCCAATATGAATATCTCTACTGGTATCTTTTGTAGTTGATCCACTATTTTGTATTGATTTCAAGTATCAGTTTGGATTTCCCCCTTGTCGTTACATTGACTGGTTGATAGTCTTTTCTTTCCCTAATTTTTATGACATTGATTTGGTTGTCAGATGTTTTTATGTTTGGGATCACATTTAGGGATATGATGTCATTGATTCTAATGTTATCTATTTGATTATGAATGACATTATTTTTCTCAACCTCATAAATGCAATGAATGGTGTTGTCATAAATGTAGTTTACACTTTTTCCATTACTATTTGAAGAAGATTCTCCCTTTTCATAATTTGGTAAAGGATTTGTAAATGCACTATGATCATTGTTTGTTGGATGTCCTTCAAAAAATACCTTCTTGTTGTCAACCAAATCTTGTATCAAATGCTTTAATTGCATACAATCATTAGTTTTATGTCATTTATTGTTATCAAAGTTACAATAGTTAGCATCATTCCACCAAGATTGTTTTACTTTTCGCTCCCAATTTATTGCTTCTAGTAGGGTAATAAGTCTATTTTCAATAAGCTCTCTCATCATTGATTCTAGTGTTTGTTGCAATGGTGTAAATTTTAGTTGATTGGATTGTCTTTGATATGATGGTGGCCGAGATTCTCCATTGTTTGGATTGGTGTTTTGAGTGGTACCTTGATTGATGTTTTGGTTATCATTTTGATTATTCTTTATAGTTGTTTCCATAAAATTGAATATTGGTTTCTCATTTTGTGTGTCATTTGTAGCATCATTGTTTCTAGTATTTCTATTTTTTTCAAAAATTTAGGTTTATCATTTCCGCCATAGTTATTTGAGGAATTTGCATTATTTGATCCATCATTGTAATGTTTAATCACTCCTCTTTTGACCAATTCTTCTTCAATTTTAAGCCCATTCTCAATCACTTTTTCAAATGCTGGGGGACATTGCAATTCAAGCCTATAGCTCATGTCATTAGTTAAGTTGTCAATAAATAATTCTGATAGGGATGTTGGAGAATCAATCACTGATTCCTGCTCTAGGTCTTGCTTACAAGACCTCCTTGGTGTCTTGCTTCACCACCTTAACCTATAGGATATTCTTCTTGGTTAGGTTCCCTTGGTTCTCTTTTCCAACCCCACTACCATCACAAATCAACCTACCAAGTCAATCTTGGTGCAATGTCTCCAACTCTTCCTTAGCCATTAATCCACCCTAAAGGCTATTCTACTCCAAACCTTGAACTTAGCTTTGCAGGGGTGTGGAGAGGTTTCTAACAGGTTCTTTCCATCCCATCATGGCTCTGAAGGATCCTCCTAACTCCATCTTTTCATCGCTTCCACCAAACCCCCATTTAGGGTTAACAAGACTACTAGCCTAGGAGCCCCCAACTAGGTCTTCTTCTATGAGAAAATAGGGTTGTTCTCCTAAGTTTCCCAAAGAACACAAAATATTCCCTTAGGGTTCTTGATCCTTATGCCCATCCCTCAAGGATTTTAGAGGTCTTAACCCTCAACTATTCGCACACAACCATAACCCTCAATTAGCAAATTAGACCTTTTTTTTAAGCCATTTCCTAACCACACAATAGACTATCATGATTTTCTCTCACCAAATGGATTGGTGGAGCTTCCTCCTCCATGATAAGCCTTTGAAAGGCATCTAGTTACCCTCTCCACATCGTGAGTTGACAAGAAATGATCACCCCTGCAAATCAAAGCTCTTTGCACTCCTTGTCTTCCCTAGCTAGACACTTCTTGGCTTGCCTAGGAGAAGACTTCCATAGTGATACCTTGACTTCTAATGACTCCTAACCCTACCATATTTACAATCATGGAGTCTAGTCACAATTCCCAAGAGGCCGTATGTTATGTACAATGGGAATGTGACCTAAACCTCCATTTTCTACCAACAAACTGTTAGATCAACAAATGCAAAGAAACAACTACCTACTATAATGCTTGAAACTAAACTAGAAATCTAAATTGCTACCACACAGGGCTTAACCTATCAGTACACTACATCCTATGTATAATACAGTAACAATTTCAATCCATTAAAGCTCTACTTTGACACAAAACCAGAAATTCACACTAAAACACCAGTGTCTTTTCTTGAATTCAAAAACTCCAATCAAAGTAAAATGCTTCCAACCTTTCTCTTAGGTCAAGGCACACCCTATATAGGTCCAAAAAAGTAGTTATGACTCCCCTTGGCTGGACATGTCAGTTACATTGTGGCAAAGTTACAAAATGCACCATTTTGCATCTTTTGCCAATTTCTAGTAAACTAAGTAAAGTGAGTTTCTAAACTCATCCACCCTTCCTCAATTTCTATCCTAGAGATCAAACATATCCCTAAGCCATCTCCTCTACTCAATGGTCAACATGACCTTCATGGTAACACATGAAAACCAAAAATTCATCCTAGATTTCCTAATTTCCTAGTGTTTCCTAGGTGCTCCTACACCATTCTCCCCCTCTTTGCACAAACACTAAGGAATTTGAGGAGAGATCAGTGACACATCAATGACTTGCTTCTTAAACTGAGCTTCATCCACCCATGTAGCCTCTAATTCTAGTTTGTCCCTCCATTTGATGAGATTTTCCAAGTATTCCTTATGCCGGGTAGACTTCTTCACCCTTGACTCCAATATTCTCTCTACTTGTAGCTTATCTTGAGTAGGTAAGGCTATGTTGCTCACATCCTTGAAGATATCCCTACTGTTCTGATCCATGTTAGTGACTATTCCCTTATATCTGATTAGATTAGCTATAGTGAACACTAGAAAGATGCCTAAATTTGTAGGTAATTCCACCTTGTAGGAATTCTTCCCATATTTGGATAATACCTTACATGGTCCCACTCTTTTCATCTGCAATTTGGTTGATATCCCCTTTTGCAACCTAGATTTGTTGAGGTGGACCATAACATACTCTCCTACTACAAATTTTAGATACTTTGTAGATAAATCCACCTTCTCTTTCAACTTTTGAGTAGCCTCAGTGACTGTCTTCTTCACCTACTCCTGAATCTCCTTCGTGGTTTGAGAGAAATCCTCTGCATGTCGACTCCTATGCTCCATATCTCCTAGATCCTTGAGCTCACACACACCTCTTGGGTGCATTCCATACACTTTCAAAAGGACTCTTCCCTGTAGTCCTATTCACACTGTCATTGTATGCATACTCAGCCTGTTATATGACCAAGTTCCATGTTTTTCCATACTCTTTGGTTAGGCATCTTAGAAGGTTACCTAACACCCTATTAACCACCTCTATTTTCCCATCAGTCTGAGGATGGTAAGCTGATCCAAAAGACACGTTGGTACCTAATCTACTCCATAGAGTCTTCCAAAAATGACTCATGAACTTCACATCCATGTCCGATACAATGCTCAAAGGAAATCCATGGATCCTTACAATTTCCTTGAAGAAAAGGTGAGCAATGTAGCTAGCATCATGTGTGGTCTTGCAAGGGATAAAGTGACTCATCTTGCTGAATCTATCTACCACCACATAGACACTATCAAACCTTGTCTTAGTCTTAGGAAGTCCTACAACAAAATCCATGCTAACACACTCCCATGGTCTGTTGGGAATGGGTAGAGTTTGATACAAACCTGCATTACTAGCTCCCCCTTTGGATTTCATACAAACTACACACTGCTCCACATACCTCCTGACATCCCTTGGCAACTTGGGCCAATAGTAGAACCTTTGCACTAGTTCCATTGTCTTGTTGATGCCAAAATGACCACTAAGACTACCATTGTGCTTCTCCTAGATGAGATTCTCTCTCATTGATCTTCTTGGAACACACAACTGATTTCCCTTGAATAACAATCCACTTTGCAATGTATACTTTGAGTATTGACTATGAAAGTGATTCTCAAAGTTAGAACATACCTTGTATGCTTCTGAGAAGTCTTCATCTTCCCCATAGAGATCCTTGAAACTCTGTATTCCAATGCTCTTTACTTGTATATCTTGCACTGTTAGCAATCTTCTACTTAGCGCATCTGCCACCTTGTTCAACTGTCCCTTCTTGTGCTTGATGGTGAAAGTGAAAGCTTGAAGATACTCCATCCACTTCAAATGTCTTTTGCTCAATTTCTCTTGAGTGTTGATGTACCTAAGTGCTTGATTGTCAGAAAACACTACAAACTCTTTAGGTAGGAGATAATTCCTCCACTTCCTAAGTGACTGTACTAGAGCATAGAGTTCTAGGTCATAGGTAGAATAATTTTTCTTAGCTTCATTAAGCTTTTCACTAAAAAAAGCTATAGGCCTACCTTCTTGGCTTAGCACTCCTCCTACTGCAATTCCACTAGCATCACATTCCATAGTAAATAGCTTGTCAAAACTAGGTAATAAAAGAATAGGTTGAGTTGCCACTTCTTGCTCTAGTTTCTCAAAACCTTTCTTAGCTTCTTGAGTCCACTTAAACTTAGTCTTTAAGCCACCTTTGATTGTATCTAGGATTGGTGCACATATGCCACTAAATTTTCTTATAAACTTCCTATAAAACTGAGCCAATCCATGAAAACTTCTTACCTCTATCCCGATGGTTGGTGTAGGAGTTTAGGATAGCTTCCACCTTGCTTGGATCCATCTTCAATGATCCTTGGGATACTACAAACCCCAAATACACAAGCTCTTGTTTGAAGAACTCACACTTTTCTAGGTTGATGGCTAACCTCTCCTCCTACAACCTTTTAAGAACCAACTCCACATGCTTTAGATGTTCTTCTGCTATCTTGCTAAAGATGAGTATGTCATCTAGATACACCACCACAAATAACCCTGTGAAATCCTTTAGCACTTCATTCATGAGCCTCATGAATGTGCTAGGGGAATTAGAGAGGCCAAATGGCATAACTCTCCATGCATACAACCCATCAGTTGTCTTAAAGGTTGTCTTCCACTCATCTCCATCCTTGATTCTAATCTGGTGGTATCCACTTTTGAGATCCAACTTGGTGTAGTACTGAGCTCCTCCAAGACAATCCATCAAGTCCTCAATCCTAGGAATAGGAAACCTATACCTGATTGTGATTCTATTTATAGCTCTAGAATCAGTGCACAACCTCCACTTACCACCTTTCTTGGATGCTAAGACCACTGGTACTGCACATGGGCTGATGCTCTTCCTAATTAATCCTTGATCCAACAACTCCTGCACTTGTCTAGCTACCTCTAGGTTCTGATCCGGTGTAAGCTTGTAAGCTGCTTTTTTTGGAAATGAAGCTCCTGGTATGAAGTCAATCTGATGGCTAATGGCTCTCTTTGGAGGTAAGGTTGCTGGTGTTCCATCACTGACTATGTCCTTGTACTTCTCAAGCAACTTCTGGACTGCTCTGGGTATGACTGTTTTCTTTGCTTTGTCTTCTTCCTTGGGTTGTACCATAACCACATATCCTTCACCTCCTTGATGTAGAGTGTTAAGGAACTCCTTGCCACTGCTTAATAAGACACTAGGGGTCTTTGACTATCCTTCTTCCTCATCTGACAGTGACTGCAACTTGAATGTCTTTCCATCCTTTTTGAATGAGATAGTATTTTCCTTTCCATCATAGATGGCACCTCTGTCATACTACCATGGTCTGCCCAATAGAAGATGGCATGCATCCATGGGTAACACATCACAAATCAACTTATCCTTGTACCCTCCAATGGAGAACTCCACCGTTGTTTGCTCATTGACAAGAACACTTTGTCCTTTGTTCAACCATGTCACCTTGTAGGGATTAGTGTGGGGTATTTTCTCTAATTTCAACTTCCTTACTACCTCCTCAGAGATGATGTTATCAGTTGAACTTGAATCCACAATAACCTTGCATACTTTCCCAAATATTTTGCATCTCACTTTAAATAAGGATCTTTGCTTTGGCTCTTCCTTGACCGGTTGTCTAATCAAAACTCTTCTAAACACAAGATTCTCCCCCATTTCTGATTCAATGTGACTAACCTCTTCTGATTTGGTACTAATGGTGTTCTCTTGTGCATATACCACTCTCTTCTCAGTATTTGATGAAGATGCTTTCTCTGGGCACCTATAAGCTAGATGACCTACTTGACCACAGTTGTAACACTTCATACTAGAAAAGTATGAGTTACTTCTTCCTGCTCCTCTTCCTCTATTTGAACCTCCTTAAGGTCCTCTACCTCTTCCATAGCCTCCTTTAGAAGTTGTTTCACCTCCATGCTTTGTGAGTTTAGACTCTCCCTGATTTCTTTGTTCAGTCCCTCTACCTTGGTATCCACCTCTATGTCCTTTTTGATCTCTTCCTTTTCCTTTGCTCTTAGAAGCCTGTTCTTGTTTCCTCTTACTCCTCTCTTCAATCTTTATAGACAATTGATAGCATTGGTGCATTGTCTTGGGACTTAGAAGAGTCATCTCCTCTTGAATGTTCCACTTCAAACCGTTAAGGTATCTAGCCACCTTAAGACTTTCATCCTCAGTAACATTAGACCTCATGAAAAGTTTTTCAAACTCCTCAGTATAAGAATTCACATCTTGGTCTCTTTGTCTCAAGCTCTGTCTTTTCTTGTGCATCTGAATTTCATAATCATTAGGCGTGTATGCTTCTCTCACTTTGGAAACCATTCCCTTCCAATTAGAGATAGGCTTCTTGCCTTCCTTTTCCCTCTATGTCTGAATGAACTTCCACCATGTCAAGGCAGAACCTCTCAGTCTTGATTTGGCCACCTTTACCTTCTGTGCTTCAGTGACTCCATCACATTCAAAATTGTTTTCCATTCCCTTTATCCAATCCATGACCAGATCAGCTTCCATTTTCCCACTAAATAGTGGTATGCCTTCAAGTGTTTTTCCACTCAAATCCTTTAATGCCTTCAAGAAAGGCTCTTCTTGCAAAATAGGGTCAGGTTCAGGGATCTTGTCTTCCTTTGCAACCACTTCTTTCTTTGATACCCTTCCTTCCAACTGCACATTACTCATTACTTTCTCAAGTTGGGCTATTCTTTTCCTCAATAGCCTATTGTCTTCCTCTTTTTCTTCAAAATTCTTGGCCAATTCTGCATTTTTCACCATGTCAGTAGAACCACTAGAGTCAACCTTTGACATATATTATTCTATCCCAAATCTTTTGTGTGCTCTAATACCAATCTGATAGGGAGGTTAGAGGAATCAATCACTGATTCCTGCTCTAGGTCTTGCTTACAAGACCTCCTTGGTGTCTTGCTTCACCACCTTAACCTATAGGATCTTCTTCTTGGTTAGGTTCCCTTGGTTCTCTTTTCTAACCCCACTACCATCACAAATCAACCTACCAAGTAAATCTTGGTGAAATGTCTCCAACTCTTCCTTAGCCCTTAATCCACCCTAAAGGCTATTCTACTCCAAAAACTCCAATCAAAGTAAAATGCTTCCAACCCTGCTCTCAGGTTGAGGCACACCCTATATAGGTCAACAAAATCAGTTATGCCTCCCCTTGGTCAGACATGTCAATTACATTGTGGCAAAGTTGCAAAATGAACCATTTTACAACTTTTTCCAATTTCTAGTAAACTAAGTAAAGTGAGTTTCTAAACTCATCCACCCTTCCTCAATTTCTATCCTAGAGATCAAACATATCCCTAAGCTATCTCCTCTACTCAATGGTCAACATGACCTTCATTATAACACATCAAAAAAAAAAATTCATCCTAGATTTCCTAATTGCCTAGGTGCTCCTACACCAAATTCCATCTTTTCCTCTTCAAGTATAAAATGAGGATATCTAGCAAACAACATTCGCCACCATTGTAGAAATGATAGAAATGTCTCACCCTTCTTTTTTTTCATGTTGTAAAGATCTTTTATGGTTACTTCATGTTGAATATTGAAGGAGAATTGTGAGATAAATCTATTGAATAGTTCTTCAAAGGATCAAATCCTTGGTTGTAATTTAGAGAACCATTCCATACAGTGACCTCCTAAGCTCCTTGCAAATAACCTCATTAGGTAAGTATCCTCTTGTGCAAACTCTAAACTCATTGTTCTTAATTCCCTCACATGGTCAATTGGATCTATTTTTCCATTGTACTTGTCATATTTGGGGAATTCATAATGTCTAGGAAATTCTATCATTTCCACACTTGGATGAAAAGGGTAAGGACAAATGTCCTGTAATGAGTACCTCTTTGTGGTTCCTTTTTGCATATCTTGAAGTTGTTGTTGAAAAATTTTCATTTGACATGTTAGGGAAACCACTTGATCTGTGTTTTGCATGTTGTGTGGTTCAGTTTTAGCTACTCTAGGTGTTTCTTTTAATCAATTAATGTCAAAATATTTTGGAATTTTTGCATCTAATTCAACTAGCATCAAGAGGTATTTTTCCATATCTTGTTCCAAAACTTTTTCCATGAATTTGTGAAAATTTGGATCTTGTTGTGTAGTTTGGATATCCTCTTGGGTTATTTCATTGGTATCATTTTGGTGGAATCTATGAAAGGGATTTTCTTTAGCCATGACATTTGGTGTTTCAATTTCCTTTTCTCTAAGTTTCTATCTTTGTAACCTTGTCAAAATTGGCATACAAGTGTTTTCTATTTTAAATTTTCTTTGATCTTTTGTGTTTGGATGAGTGTCAATTGGATTGAAACAAAGTCAAATAAAATGATATATTCTATTGATGAGACCAAGTTAAAAATTTTACTATTTTATTTTATTTTGTGATTGTAGGATGAAAAAATCCTTATGATGAAACTTAACCCAATAATCAAGATTTGTGTTTGATAATTGGAAACTTTAAAGTTTGCAAGATCTAGGTTCAACTTGAAAAGAACTTTGAATTGTAAGATCCTATTTGTTTTACGTTTAAAACATTGTTTGGCCTATGAAAATGCTTTTGTCTTGATAAAAACCTAAGTTTCTGATGTCAACAGTCTGGCAGATGTTTCTAATAACTCTCTCTTTTCTTGTTCCATGGATGCACTATTACAGAGGCCAAAAGTGCTAAAAAAAACTGTGGATGTACGAAAATATATAGTAAAAGTGTTTTCAAACAGGGTAGATGTGCTAAAACAGACTATGGATGTGCTAAAATATTGATAATTTTTGACACTGTAAGTCTTGGTTACAGTCGACAAATGTGCTACAAAATTTGTCAGATGTGCTAAAACAGACTGTAAATACATTAGATTTGAACTGTGGATGTGCTAAAAGATAGGGAAGATGTGCTAAAATAGACTATGTAAATGCTATTTTGGGACTCCATAGTGTTGTATGATTTTATTTTTAGTAAAGGGGCTGATTTTGGGGTGTAATTTTATGAATTTGAGGTATATTTGATAGGATATCTTTGCTGGTAAATCTCTAATTTTTTTTATGATAAGCTTAATGTTTCCAAGGCTTTACTCTATTGTAAGAATTGATTTGGCCTATTGGAGTATTGTATTGTTGGTTGTGGGATGAAAGACTAACAAATGGGTCGACTATGATTATGTTTTTTTGAAAGAGCTCTTTATTGAAAATAAGCTTGTGAACATAAAGGCTCTAAGGAAAATCATTTGTATATCCTCTAGAAAAGTTATCATACTTATGGATAAAAGTTCAATGTTTAAGAAAGATTTTTCTACTTTGAAATAAGAAGCATCTCCTTTCCAAAACTTTTTTGTAGCTAAGTTTCTTTTTTGGTTTCTTGACTCTTTTTATGAGGGATTTCTTGACAAATGTTGTTGATTTCCAATCCCTACTCATAATTTTTTATAGATTGACTTGTAAATTATTTTGTGTTTTTTTGGATGATCTTTATCTGAATTAATGATTTGAAAACACAACAAGCTATTGTAAAACAATTTTTTTTAAGTTCTAGAATCTAAAAAATAAGTGTATGTTCAAGAATCAAACATGATCCTTCTTGATTTCCACTGGTTTTTTACAAAGAATACACTTCAAGCAGACTCACTCTTAAGGTCAAAAAGGTCATCGTTATACTCAAAAACCCACATCTTAAAATTGTGTTGACTCATACAATCGTGTCACCCGCTAGAGGGCGCCTGTGTTTTTGTCTTTTCTAGGTGCATACTCAATGCTAGATTTTTCCATCCCTTGAGAAAAAGGTCCTTGGAAATTATATGGTGAGTATCTTGGGGGAAAATTCTTCCCTCCCCTTGCACCATGAGTATTAAAATGTTTGGTTACTGACACAGCTAGATTCTACACTATGGTTTAGAGAAAGGGTTTCCATTCAGAGTGAAAAATGATAAAATACCTCAAGAGACCTCCCAATCTTTAGAACAAATATTTTGGGGATAGTTATCTTGCACGCTTCTAGTAAATATGGGTTTCCCTAGATTTACTTTTATTTTATAGTGGGTTAGAAAACCTAGCTTCGGTTGTTCCCACTTAGGTCATTCCTATAGGGTGAGTACTTTTTCCCACTATGGAAGGATTTCCAAAGGATTTAACAAAGCATAAAGTGCATGAAATTAAAAGATGAGTCTGGAATTTTGATCACCTAGTTAAGGGGAGAGCATAGGCCTATCATCACACAATCATAGTAAACAATGTTATTTTTTAAATACCAAATGACAGTTTGCTATTCTACGTGAAGATATTGCTTCACAAAAGATATGATGTCAATTTTAACTAAGATAACAAATGTATGATAAATAACCTAGGATTGGTGTATTTTAATCCAAATGACTACCATATGATTGGTTCATTTTAATCCAGAAGCAACAATGAAATCACTAGTTGTGGTCACATTAGATGCAGACAACAAATTACAAATGCGCTCTAACAGAGGTCATATGCACCACTTAAATGATCAAATGTGCTATAGGATTTATCTGATGCATTGCAGAATTTGTCAGATGCACTATAGAATTGATTAGATGTGCTAAAAAAGGGTTGAACATGACACAGTCAATTGCACTGTGAGCTTCTAGTCGATGCACTAAAATAGTCTTAAGAAGTGCTATAGTTTTCGATGGAGGTGCTGAAACAGTCATTAGATGCGCTAAATTTTTCAATGGAAGTGTTGTAAAATCTCTTGGTCACACTAAAAGAAACACGCCAAAAACCTGTACAAACATTTTTTAGAAAAAATGTTAAAACATGGGGTTAGGGCCCCATGGTGGGTGCCAAAATGTAAGTGTGGAATAAGTAATGAGTGGAATAAAAAATAACACTTCTTAATGTGATATTATATCATGAGAAAACACCAATTAATCTAATTAAAATAGGAAAACTCTTGAAAGCATCTCATTGTTCCCTATCTCTAAAGATTTATTAAATCATAGAGGGCTCTCAAATTTTGTAAGCACTGCGATTGCTAAAATGCCAATCTAGAGAATGGGATGATTATGATTATGATGCTAAAGTTGTATGATTCTATTTCTAAGTGCAATGATAAAATCATTCTGATGCAAATGACATAAAAAGGCTAAATGAAACTACTGTAAACTATGATGAATCTAAATAAAATTCCATGCTTATGATTCTACTGATTGCTATGTGATTCTATTTCTAAATGCTTGAATTCTTGATTGCTATTTTTGCAAAGTAAGATTACACAAAATTTGGGATCTAATTCCTAGGGAATGAGGCTATATATGTAGATTCACGGCAACACATTTGTGATGGCAGCATAGCAAAGGTTTGGATTTGGTATGGAGGATTGAATGGTGAGAGATGAAAAAGTATGAGCTGATCATGGTGATTTTTCCTCCCTAGAAAAACACCTTGCCAGAGGATAGGAAGGATCAGAGGAAGGAGATTGACATATTGATTTCCAATTTGTCTTCAATTTTTCTCCACAACTTTTTCTTGAATGTCAATTGAATTAAATTAGATGTTTTATAACTAATTTGCTAGGTAAAATATGATGAGATGTATAAATATGAATAAATTTGAATATTTAGATTTATTCAAATTTAGGAATAAATAAGATATTAAATTTAATAAAACAAACTATAGAAGTCTATTTATTAAATTAAAAATTGAAGAAATGAATAATTAAATAAAACAAAGTATGTGACCTTTTTTATTTAATTAAGATGAAATAATAGAAGAATTAGAAGAATTAAAATGTAAACTATATAAATAAATATTTCTATTTATTCAATAGTAGAGGAATTTAAGGTTAATTAATCAAATAAATTGTATTTAATTAATTAGATTATCCAAACCATTTTTAGGTGTATACACTATCTATCTCTATATTTATCTCTCCCTCCACTTCTCTCCATCTCTCTCAATTTTTCTCCCTCTATCTTCATCTCTACCTCTATCTTCCTATCTACCCCTCTATCTTGATACATGTCTCCCTCTCTTTATCCATCCATGTCTCTCTCCCTCTCCCTCTTCCTAGACCTTTATATCTATATCCCTTTGGCTCTTTATCTCTATCTCTCCATATTTATTCTTCCATCTCTCCCTCTATCTCTATCTCATTGTCTCTCCATCTCTCTCAAAATATATCTATATATGACTTCTTGTCTCTAAATTTATATTTCTATCTCTCCTTCTCTCTCCATCTCTCCGTCTCTCCCCATTGAAAACATAAAATGAGCCTATTGACAATGGAGACTATTTTTTTATTTAGGGGTTTTAATCCAGTTATGTTTGGATCCCTATAAGTGGATGCATAGTTGATTTGAATCTATCATTTCTCCATTGAGACCTTTGTTTGAAAAAAAAAAAAATTGCTACATGGAATACCAATTGACCTCATTTACTACACAAATGTATGAAAAAAATAGACCAAAAGTTTCCCTATTCGACCTTCCACACTACTTTAGTATACCCATTGCACACCAAGGTATGATTACCATTGACAACATTAGCATTGAAAACATTTACCATCAAGGGTTGACATTCACTATTATTTAAAGAGTCAATGAACTTGCATGTCTTCACATACACCCTACATTCACATTCCAAAGATATGTACACATGCAACAAAGCCTTATGCTTCTCATCAGATAAATGAAAAAAAACAATTGAAGTCACTATCACATGCAATCACTTGAAATGCAAAAATAGAATTCCAAGAACTCTAGGTTTGTTTCATAATTTATTTAATCCTTCTTTTTTGAACTTGTACAATCATTAACACATACTTTCCCTTTGATTTTTCAATATACTCAAATGAATAATATTTATTCTATTTGGCATGTCAACTCTTTTTATAAATATTTTTAATATTTATGCTTTCCATTACATCCTCACTTTTCTCAATTTTAGTTCCCAGGTTCGACTTCCCAACTAAACAACCAAATATTTATGTTTTTCAACTTATACGTATGCAAAAATGGGATAAAATAAATTCTTGTTTTATTATTTCCAAGTCAATTATACTATTGTACAACACATTCTTTCTTCGATATAAATATTTCACGTTTTGAATCTTCATTCAAGATTTATCATTTAGAATTGTACAAAAATTTGTTTTATATAAGCATTTCATGTATTCAATAATCATTCAAGATGATTCATTTGTGAAAGAATTTTTTTTTCAAATATATGTTAAAGAATGTTTACAAAGTTTATGCTTTCTACTTATAAATGACCTTCCAATTGACCCCATGTACTTCAAAACAAAATTATGTAACTAATAATTCACAAGTATCCCTCATTGACCTTTCACACCTCTTCAGAGTACCCATTGCACACCAAGGTGTGATTGCTAGTTACTTTTGCTTGAATATCTATAGATAACCTCAACACAAGACAAGTTTCAAAATTGAATTCAATTTTTTTAAACTCCTCCCCCTCTCGTGGGTAGTTAATTAGAAAAAAATGGTAAAATATTCTGCCATGCAAAGGCTACATTAGGGGGATCTTCGATTTTTCTACAATGGTGAAAACACTTATCAGAATGGGGAAGAAGTTAGGCATGTCAGAATGATTATCTTCAATTCTCTTTTGTAGATAAAAGCTTTAGTAGTTGGAAATGTTATCCAAAGAAATGGGTATGTTTCAAATAGACCCTATAATATCTTCTAGGTACAAAGGTGTTGGAATTTGTAATCTTGAGTAGCACCAACCAATTGCAATTAATGTAGTGTTATAAGAGATCTATTTTGGATCGTTTCCCCCATTTGTCATGTCAGACATTTGTTGTCCCAATTAATTTGTCTGGTAGTGACTAATTTTGGTGGTTGAATTTGAAACTGAGTGGTAGTTTTTTGAAAAGGAAACAAGGACAAAACAAAGGAATGTTCAATGAAAAAAAAAAGGATGAGGGAATGTTCAGTAGAACAAAACTGAAGAAGGAGAAAAAGAACCTACAATGACAAAAGATATTGCATAGAGTGCAGAGCACCAGTGCTCCAAAATATTTGTAGTAGTAACATAGAGCAACACATAGAAAGCTCCAGTGCATCAAAATCTAGGTAGTTTGTTCTATGAAGGAAATATAGAGCCTTAGCTTTGATTTTGTATGTAACCTTTTTTAATGTAATAATTTTGTGTATGAATGAAATAGAAAATATTCTACCTTCTTGTTGTATCATTTGATCTTTCCGTGTTTTCATATTTTCCCACTTTAGTTGGGATCTTTTCCCAATAGTCTGGTATTAGAGCCATGTCTATTAGAGCCCTAGTTTTCTAGGAAGTGAAGAAAAGCCCTATATTTTTTCTAGGTATTTATACTTTTCCCCCATTTAACAAAATGGATGGAGGAGATAATAGGAGTTGGCAGTAGCCACCTAATTTTGATGGTAAGAACTATGAAATCTGGGAAAATAAAATGGGTTCATAGATGTGACTAACCCAAATGCATTTACAACATTGACCAATCCTCAAAAGAATCAGTTGAAGGAGACAAGAAAGAATGATGCTAAAGCCCTTAGTTTGATTGAGGTAGCCTTGAAAAAGGCTAATTTTCCCTAAATAGAAGCAACAAGTTATGCAAAAAGAAGCTTGGGAAATCATACAAACGAGTTACAAAGGGATTGATAAAGTCAGATTGGTGAAGCTTCAGATGCTTCGAAGAGATTTTGAGACTCTCCAAATGAAGGACAATGAGTCTATATAAAAATTTCACTCAAGAATTTCTATTTTGATAAATCAGTTGAGGACGAATGGAGAAACCATGGAAGAGTAGAGGATTGTGGAGAAAATCCTTAGAAGTCTACCCTTAAAGGTTGATACAATAGTGATTGCCATTGAAGAGGAAAAGGACCTATCAAAAGTGGCATTTGATGAGTTAATGGGTTCACTTCAAACCCATGAGCAACACCTAAATAGGTCTACAAATTCTTCCCATGAGCAATATTTCAAAGCTCAAGCAAATGAAAGAGGTATGGGGAGAGGTAGAAATAACTCAGTACGAAGCTCAAGAGGCAGAGGTAGAAGCAACTCAGGAAGAAGAGGATGAAATAGTCAAGAGGAGGCCAACACCTCCCAATTAGACTTCCAAAATACAAACAAGAATAGAAACTCAAATCAAAGGTATAATAAGAGAAATGTGTAGTGTTACTACTATCACAAGTATCGTCACTATGCAAGTGAATGTAGGTAGAAACAACGTGACTAGGGAAGTCAAAATGCAAATGTGGCTGATGAAAAAGTGGCTAAAAGTAATTAGAAAAAGGTCTTCATCATGTGCAACATTACTGAGCAAGGCAGTAATGAGGTATAGTTTTTAGACAGTGGATGTATCAACCACATGAGTGATAATGAGAGTTTATTTTTTTCATTGATAAAAATATCAAACCTAAGATAAAAATGGGGAACAATGAAATAGTTCTAGTTGTGGGAAAGGGCTTTATTATTTTTTGAACCAAGCCAGGTCAAAAGGAGGAGATTGATAATGTATATTTTTCCCCTTGTATAAAGTACAATCTCATGAGTATTGGACAACTGATCCAAAAAGGCTACAAAGTGTTGATGGAAAAGGGTAAATGCATCATTTATGAGAAGGTTGGAAGAAAAAAAATAGTTGCAGCAGTGCCAATGAGAAAGAATAGAATGTTTCCTTTGAGGTTAGAGAGGTGTTTCTGAACTCAGTCTACAGCTACAACCTCTAGGCATGAAAAATGTATAGTAGGATAAGAACAAGCAGCCCTCAAGACAGTCATTCAAGACCCCTCCAAGCTTTGGAATCTCAGGTATGGACACATAGGCTATGCTAGTTTGAATATTTTTTTAAAGAAGGTTATGGTTAAAGGTTTTCCAACCATTGTAGATTCTAGTGGTAGATATGAAGCCTATATTTTAGGCAAGAAACATAAGTAGCCTTTTCAATTAGGTAATTCTAGAAGGGAAAGAGCACCATTGGAGCTTGTGCACACTAATTTTTGTGGCCCTATGCAAACAATTTATATTGGTAAGAGCCAATATTTTATGACCTTCATAGATGACTACAACTATAAGACATGGGTTTATTTCTTACAACATAAATCTAAAGCATTTGACAAGTCTAAGTGTTTAAGGCTTAGGCTGAAAAGGAAAGTGGACATTTCATCAAGGTCCTAAGGTTAGATAGAGGGGGAGAGTATACCTCCAATCAGTTTGTGAATTTTTGCAAGCAACAATGCATTAAGAAGGAGCTAACAATAGCCTATACTCTATAGAAAAATGGAGTGACTAAGAGAAAAAATAGAACCATTGTGGCGATGGAAAGAAGTATGCTTAAAGCCAAGAGACTCCTAAATGAATACTAGGGTGAAGTTGTACAAAAATAGTATATTTGATAAATAGAAGTCCTACAAAGACATTTTGTGACAAGATTCCACAAGAGATATGGAAAAAATGCAAGTGGATGGTTGAGTACTTGAGAGTGTTTGGATGTGTGGTAAATGAATTTGTGCCAAAAGATAAGAGGCAACATTTGGATGAAAAGGATGAGAATTGTATCTTCATGGGCTATAGTGAAGAGTCCAAAGCCTATAGGTTATATAACCTAGTCACCAAGAAAATAGTTATCAGTAGAGATGTAGAGTTCTTAGAGAATGAGTCATGGGATGGAACCATGGATAGCAACATGGGTATTCCTATCACAATACCCTTTGAGGATGAAGAAGCTCTAGAAGTTTGGAGTGTCAGAACTCTATAGCAAGGTAATAGTTTAGAAAGCAGTCATTGCTCTAGAAATTTACAACATGGTGAAAATTCTAGCACATAGTCTTCTTCATATGTCCAGTAGTCAAGTAGCTCCAAAAATTCTAACCCTAGGAATGCATCATTCATTCCAAGAAAGACCAAGAGTGTAAGGGAGATCTACCAAAATGAAAGGTATGATGAAGATTTTGATGAAAGTATGAATTTTGCATTATTTTCTCATATTGATCCAATTTATTTTGAGGATGTTATGAAAGAAAAGAAATGGTATGAAGATATGAATGAGGAAATAGATGCAATAGAGAGAAACAAGACATGGGAAATCACTAATTTACCCAAAGGGAAATTAGTAATTGGAGTTAAGTGGGCCTATAAGACCAAGATCAATGCTAATGGAAGAATAGAGAGGCATAAGGAAAGATTAATTGTCAAGGGGTACAAACAACAGCTTGGGAGAGATTATGACGATACATATGCACCAGTTGAAAGGTTGTAAACAGTATGAGAAATCCTAGCAATTGCAGCCCAACACAAATGGAAAGTATTTCAAATGGATGTAAAGTCAGCCTTCTTGAATGGAGTGTTGAAAGAAGAGGTGTATGTGGAGTAGCCACCTAGCTATGAAGTCCCAGGACATGAAGACAAAGTATATAGTCTATGGAAATCTCTCTATGGGATTAAATAAGCACCATGAGCATGCTACAACATAATTGATTTGTACCTACAGAGAAATGGCTTTAGAAAAAATGGTAGTTTAAGCCTACACTCTACATCGAGGTAGCTAATGGTGAGATTCTTATTGCTATTTGGTATGTAGATGATTTAATTTTCATAGGAAATAGTAATTTATTTTCATTATTGATTTCAAATAGGCAATGAAAAATGAGTTTGAAATGTCAAACCTAGGTTTACTAAAATATTTCCTAGGCATAGAGGTCCAACAAATAGGGCATAACATTTTCATTTCAAAAACAAATTATGCCAAAAAAAAATTAAAGATACTTAGAATTTTGGACATCAAACTAGCCCCAACCCCAATAGCTATAGGTCTGAAATTAAACAAAGAGGACAACAATAATGATGTTAACCCAATCCTCTACAAGAGCATGGTTGGAAGCCTCATGTATTTGACAACAACAAGACTTGATTTGATGTACGCAGTAAGCCTAATTTCTAGGTTCATGGAGCAACCTAAGGATGCACATTGGAAAGAAGGAAAAATAATTCTAAGGTATGTCAATGGAACAAAAGGCTATGGAATTATATATACTGCCTCCAATGAGTTTCAATTGGTTGGGTACATAGATAGTGATTGGGCAGGAAATATAGATAATAGGAAGAGCACATCTAGATATGTGTTTCACTTGAGATCGAGAGTCATTTCATGGGATTCCAAGAAACAACCAATAGTTTCTTTCTCCACAGCTGAAGTATAGTACATAGCATCAAATGCAACAATGTCAAGCCATTTGGATTAGAAGAATCCTTGCAGATTTGAATTAGGAGCAAGAAGATGGTACAACCATATTTTGTGACAACATGTCTTCTATTTCCTTGAATAAGAATCCTATATTTCATGGATGAAGAAAGAAAATTTAAATTTTCTACCATTTTAGAAGGAGTTGGTAGAGCATGGAGAGATTGAACTTGAGTACTACAGATCTGAGCAACTAGTGCAGGGGCACCATTAAAATAGATCATGATTTTAAGTAGGCTTTAGGAATTTTTGTTACATCTTTGAGTTATTGTGCTAAATAAAGTCATTGAGACTACTATTTGATGTATTTAGGCTTAACTTAGTCCTAGTAGGTGTTTGGAGGAGTCATTTTGTGAAACAATGTTGAAATTTGTCTAGATTGCTCAAAATTCCAAAATACATGTAATCACGGGTTTTAGAGGATTTTGGTGAATAATGTATTATTTTATGTTTAATAATGCATAGTGTGATAATTCAAGGTGTATTAGGTTGATTTAGAGTCGCTTGGGGCCACAAATGAAAATATTGCAAAATGTTGCAAAATATGTAACAATGTTGTCAACAAAGTTGTAAAGCAATGCAATTTTGCATTCAACGGTCACAAGGAGGTTTGAAAGGTAGTTTATGGTATATGGTTAGTGGTTTTGGGTGGAAGAACCATTAATAAGGTGAATAAAATTGTTGTAATGGTTGGATAAGAGATTTGGAGAAAAAAATTAATAAAAGCTCTTTTGATTCTCAGAATTTCCTATTTTTCCTATCTTTTCTAGACTTGTATGAGTCTGTATAGGCTTGTCATGCTTTGAAAATTTCAGTGAATGTTGGTATATGTGTCTAATATCATTTAAATTTGGTTTGAAGTCTTAAGATAGGAATTTGTACAAGATATCTACATCTTACTGTAACTGCCCAATTTTTTTGTGTTAGAGGGTTTTGAAGAAAACAAAATGATATTCTAAGCCTTCCACCTACTGTATTGACCTATGTTTTGGTGGAAAGGCTTCTCTTAGGATGTAATAATGTTTCTTTGTTGATTTTTCAACCTATGAGTATGTGGAAAGAGAATATGATGATGCCCTAGGGCCAATCAAGTTGTTTTTCATGTATAAAAAGGGGTAATGAAGGATGGTTTTGTGAAAATGTATTTGGGATTTTGCATGTGATGGTTTGTGAAGTTGTTGCAGGGTATTTCAAGCCTAATATAATATTTTTTTGGATCAGATAAGGATGGGAATACAGTTTTCTATCAAAACCCTTGTTTTGAGCATGTAAAGGGAGGGTTTCTTAGATCAACATATAGAAGGGCTTGAATATGAGTTCTATAAGTGGATTCAATGGTTTTAGGGCATTTGAATTGATGCCCCAAGGTTTCAGAGGGTTTGGTGAAATATAGAAGGTACTCCCTTTGTAAATTGAGCCTAATTTGAGTAGCCTATGTAGGGGGTGTTGTATTGAAACTCATAGTTGTTACAAAGGAACCCTATTAAATCTTTGTTTGGTGAAGAAATTGGTAAAAGGTGTTTGAAAATCTAAGGGTTTGAGGTGTTGAGGTGTTTCTAGAGTCTTATTCCTATTTTTCATGCTTGGAACCCTTTAAGGGTTTTGAGGGTGAGTTGATGTCTAAAATTTGAGATCCTTGGGAAGAGAGTTCTCCTTGTTTAGTTATGATCAGGCTGAGGTTGTTTGAGTGTGTTCACCACCCCTCCACATTAGAGTGGTATAAGAGCATAGTAGTAGATCCTGTGTTGGTGTTTTTGAATTGGTTTTGCAAGTAGGTGAAGAGGAAGAATTGAGAAAATGACTCCTACAGGGAATGTTGTTGCAAGGAAGATTGACAACCATGACAAGGAGATAGAAGCCTTGAAAAGGGAGATGGTTGCTTGGAGGGAAAAGATAAGAGTGGAAGAGGATGAAAGTGAAACTAAAAAAGAGGATACTTCCAGTGAAGAGGAAGAGATGGATCTAGATGATATGAGAATGGTGAAGCTTTTGAAGGCTATTGTAAGAGAGGGGGACCACCTCATCCAATACCCTAGGTCATGGAGGGTCAAGAAGCGAGTGGCTTCCATAACTTACCTTAGATAAATGTATTGTTTAGGGTACGAGGATGAGAATGATGAGGATTTTTAGGTCTTGTGATCACTCTATGATCCAAGTTTTGATACAGGGCTAGGTGAGTCAATTTTTAGTTCCAAATTTTCACCTCAGAGAGCTCTCTATCTGAGGATGTTAGCGCAGACTATGGAAAATGCGGTGTGCTGGTGTCTCGAAAGTGCGTTGTAGTCAATATGGCCATACAACAACCGAGATAAGGTTAAAAAAAAAAAATCAACTTACCAGCCTAGCTATTTAACTAAAAGGCTAGAATGATGTAACTAAATAGATTAATTAATCTCTAATGTTATAAAGAAAATAAGCGAATGTAATAAAGATGAGGAGAATCTCACCAATGAACTCGTTCACCAACTGATCCTCCAAGATCTCACACACCTAGACACAACAAGAGAGAGAATGTTGGGGGGTGGCTATATAGGGGTCTACCTCAGTCAGACCCCCGTTTAGGTGTTCCCACCTCCATAGACAACCAATGGAAAATAGATAAAGAATTGATAAAAACACAAGCACTACCAACAATACTATGCTACTCAATCAAATGATAGAGGAGAGGAGAGGGAAGCTTACCACCTCCACCAAGAGCACTCAAGGCTACTTTGGGGAGAAATGAGAGGAAATCAAGCCTCTGCTATAATGGTGTGGTCCCAAAATTGCTCTACCGACGTGATGGAGTGAGATATTGCTGCTATTGAATGCTTGGAATGCTTGGAAGTGAGCTTGTGAGAGTGAGAGTATGAGAGCCAAGTCTATTCAATATTTCTTCCAACCTCCAAATGCAAGTTCAAAGAATGATTATGAAGGAATGAGAAAGAAAACAACCATATTTGGGTTGGGTGGCCGAAGGAGGCGTTACAACTTCACTACCAATGAGAAGAGTAAAACCTCTATTGTCTCAGCTGTAGGAATCTACCAGGGATGTAAGTGCATCATGTGGATGTTTGCCTACTGTGCAAGCATCCTAGAAAAAAAATCCTCCATCGACACACAAAACAAGTGTGAAGTGGACTACCATCAGTGGGCTTAAGTGATTTAATCCTCCAACTTAGGTTTTCCAAAGTGTAAAGAGGCAAAAAGGGGAATTTCTCTAGGGTGCAAATTCGCTCTTATAAATTTTTCCCCCATTTTAGTGAGCACAAGTACTGATGAGTGCTCAGTAAAGTAGATCAAGAAGAGAGTAGGGTTAGAAAAGTATACCTGAATCATCAAGGAAGCAAACCACGATCTGGTGAACCTGAAGATGCAGGAAAAACAAAGGACTCCATAACTCCTTAGAATTATGAAGTTGGAACAACAAAGCGCCTTACAAGCTCATAGACCTGCAAGGAGGAAACCCCTAAGATCTCTTGGATGGAGGAAGCCCCAAAGAAGTAGACTTCGTAGAGTCAGGAAGAGGCGACATGTCTACCCATAGATAGAAAATGTCAGAAGCAACAACACATCCACCCACAAATAGAGCATGTCTAAAGTTTGCATGCATCCCACAGATAGAATGCATCTAAAAGCAGTGAAAAGTCAACCCATAGACAAAACATGTCTAAAGAATCAATACATCTACCCGGAGATATAATGCCTCTAAAAGTGGCAACATGTCTACCCACAGACAAAACATGTCTAAAGTGGCCAGTCATGTAGACCAATTTTTTTTCAAAGGGATCCCTCATGAACCCTTCAAAAGGAGAGGGATCCACTCAAGGGATACACGGTTTGAACAAGTAAGGTCTAGTCAAGCTGCCCTAAAGCTAGATGCGAAAGGAAAAATGGAACAAGTCTAGTTGAGCTGCCCCTAGGCTAACATTCTCATCTTAGAGTGATTCATCACCAAGGGATCCTTTCGAAAGATGTTCACTTCATCAAGAAATTGGAAAGGAAGGTCATGCCCCCATGCGAGGGGTAGTCAAAGAAGTTCCCACTTTGGAGGAGGGTCTTCAAGTCCTTTCTTTATGAACCTGTGATGAAGGAAACACATTTCATTAGGGTTCCAAGTTGAGCATGTGCTTCCAAGGAAAAAAGGTATTGTGAAAAATTTCAAGAAAAGATTCCTTGGCGACAAATTCATTATCTAAAATTCAAAGTGTTAAAGAACATTGTCACACATAGGAGGGACAACTCAAGCAAAGAACAAAGAAAGATAAAGAGAAAGTGTAAAGTAGAAACAAAGGGCAATGGGGGATTTGGTTTAGCGGGGTCAAATCTATCTGAGCTCATATAATAGTAGGTAACCACCATGCAAGGAAAAATATCATCAATCCCCAACTAGATCAGGAAGAATGCATGAAAAAAAAAAGTAAAAATAAAAAATTGGGTCAACATGGAAAGGAAGCCTAAATGCCCCAACACTTTGCATCATCCCCAATTTATCAAAAATCAAGCACAAATATGGAAGAATGATGGTACAAATAGAAGAAGGTTTATGAAACACAAAATATCCACTCACCAACAAGGGTGACGAGGGTCATCCAGGAACACATAACATGAGTACGGGGGAACACATTACAAAACATGCACACACACACACAAGATCAAGAAAGGGGGACCTCCTCCTAACACTAATCATCCAAAAGGTCATCTTCTTCCCAATCTAAATCCTCATAAGGGGAAGGAGGACGAGCCTTCAAGGGTGGGATGTTAAGAGGAGGGATGTCCAACCCTCTTGCAACAAGGGACAAGGAAGAGGGCCCCTCGAGGTCCTCTCCACCAAGCTCTTGTGGAGTCAAAGTCAGCAACTTCACGAAGATCACCGACAGGGTTGAGACTTCATCCACAGAGTTAAACATACACCCCATGGGAGTGCCATGTCTTACCTCAGTAGATGGGATGGGTTGTGCCTAAGATCCACCACTAGGCTCGCTGAATGATTCAAGAGTGGTGACAAACTCAGGAGAGGCTGGGACCGATTTTGTCACAAGGAAAAAATAGGTCATCGTAGGAACACCTTGCGAAGGTGGGATCCTCCTACATCCCTTATTGTGAGGAGGAATAGCCTCTTCCTCTTTCTTCTTGGGAGGGGAAGAACTCCCCGTAGACAAAGCTAAAGGTGCAGAGGAGGAGGAGGAAAGAACTACAATGGATATGAGCGAAGTGTTAACCATATCCATGGGTTTAGGGAAGGGCTAAATATCTAGAATGGTCATCAGCAAAGGTAGCTCCACCAAAGGAGCGATAAAAACTTGCACCCATTTAGGGTTAGGTGTGTTTGTGGTCACAATGAAAGCTGGGAGAAAATCATGCAGAAGAGACACAACAGGAGGGGAGGAAGAAGATGCTATAGAGGGCCCTAAAGCAGGGGTGCTCATTTCTTCCTCCTTCTATTGTGAAGTAGCCTGCTTGGCCAGGAGAGCCTTTTGTAAGTGCTTGCGCTCACATGCAAGGTGGTTCCTATGGATCTTGGAGTTAGAAGGTAGAGCTTGCAAAGGGACGTGAGGTTCCTACTCGATCATAGGAATGTCCACTATGGCTATGTTGGGCAGAGGAATGGGCTCCTATGTAGGAGTAGGGGGAGTAGGCTAAGGAGTGACACGAGTAGTCGACTCAAGAGCCTTGGTAGTGGGCCTCTTTCCGCTCACTACCTTAGGAGCAGGAGCAGTAGGAGGCCATGGGTCAAATTCTCTATGAGAACCCTTCTTTCTTTCATATATTTAGTACCATGGTCCTAAAAATTCATTGGGAAGGTCCATGATTCTAATCTTGGGCCTACGCCAAGGAGGAATCATCAAATTTAGTGGATCGCCACTGGGCTTTCTCATCCAATACTCTTCCCAAGTAATGGGAGAGGATGGGGCAGTCCGTGAAAAGGTCATTTTCCCTTTACCCTTGTGATGTAAGCTTCCCTTTACCTTCGCGGGAAGGAGAAGGGACTGGCGTGGGCTTCTCTTTCTCTCTCAAAGAGGGAGTAGTTGTAAGTGTGGGCTCCTTCTTCTCTTCCTACAAAGAGGAGGTAACCATTTTCTCTATTATAGGAAGGGTCAAATTTGGCTACCCTTTGCCTTGAGTTTTATACTTCAAATAGTTCTTGTAAAGTAGGTATGTTCTCAAAGGAAGCAGACCAACCGGAGAGGGCCAAAAGTGATCCAATGAATATCCACCACAAGATACCAAAGGTTGATATATGGTAGCATGCATTACATGCATGGAACCCTCATGGGAGAACTTTAAACATTTGTGGATAACGGAGGCAACCCCATTCATGGAAGCTAGTCAAGGAATTCCTAGCTTCACTCTGAACAGGTCCAACTCTAGAATGATGTCGAAGATCACGTCAAAAGTCCTAGGTCCCACTAGGATGGATAGGGTGATTGAGCCATAAGGTTTACGATTCATACCATCATGGGTATGGATGGTAGATCTTGTATCTTCATATTTTTCTTTTTGCAGTGCGTTTAATACTAATGTTTCTTCAGTAATAACATTCACATGAATTGCAAGGTCTATCAAGACTCTTGTCACAATGTTACCATTGATACAAGCGGGAATGTAAAGAGGTGAGGGTTTGTTGTTCAAAGATAGATCTTTCACTATAAATGTAATATCTGATGAACTAGGTGTGGGTGAAATAGTGGAAGTCACCGTGACCATATTCACATAGGCCTTAGGTTGAGAAGCAGAATTAGTGGGATTGATAATCATGCTAGTAGAATGAGATGGAAATGGGTTTGTGTATATCTGCAATTCACTATTTTCTTTTTCCACTAATTTCTTAGTGTTTTGTTTACTCCCATCGAGATGAATGCTACTGTCTTCGATGTGGTCTTATATTTCATGACGTAACCGCCTATAGTGTTTAGTATCATGTCCATTAACACAATGGTACTGATAGTAGGTGCTCCCATCATACCAATTAGGGTAAATTTCCTTAACGAGATTAGGAGCTGGAAAGGTTATGATCTTATCCCTCACAAATTTTTGTAAGATGGTGGTATAATATTTTGATAACTTTGTTAACTATCAATTGTATTTGAGGCCATTTTCATTGGCAACAACTACTACATTCACAATGGCTTTTATTTTTTTGAAGATTGATACAATGGATTTCTCCTTAGAATAGAAGCACACAAAATATCCCCTAAATTGAGCAACTGTCTGTTGGTATTCTCGTAAAGCTGCACACAAGTGCGCAGAAGAGGGATATCTCATCAAGGAAAACTTCTCTTGCCAAGGCCTTTGTAAGTTTCCTATGAGTACCTTTTGCATGTTAGAATCGGGCAGCTAATATGAGATTTGTGAAAGAAGCACTTGATAATGTGCTATTAAATCAGTGATCTTTTCATTGTCTCCTTGCTTACATTGGATGAGATCTGAGAAGGTCATCTTCATCCAAATGTTTTCTTGGAACTACCTAAGGAATTGGTTAACAAGTTGATCAAATGAGAAAATAGAATTATCAGGCAAGGAATAGTACCACTAGAGTGTTGTGTCCTTGAGAGATTGGGGGAATAGTTTATCCATCAAAGTGTCATGATGGAAGAAATCATTGCAGAGAGCATTAAAGGTAGACACATGTGTCTGCGGATCCCCCTTGCCACTGAACTTCTCAAACTTTAGAATCTCCATTCCCTGAGGGAAAGGAGTGTTTAAGATAGCGAATGACAGTGGGCTATGTTTGAAGAAGGGCTAGAAAATAGGTTGGGCAGAGCTTGGGAGAGGCTCGCTAATTGACTCTACATCTTACCTATATTCTAAAGTAGAGTATTCAAAATAGGGTCGTTAGAAGATAGAGAGCTAGAGGAACCTCCACCAAAACCATCGCTAGGTCTAGTTCCAGAACTGCCACTAGTGTGATTTTCACTAGAACCACTACTAGTGCCACCGGAACCACCGCCACGACCTCCGTCAAAACCACATCTACTAGTAACACCTTCGCTACCAAATCCACTGCCACTACCAAAGCCTCCACCACCTATTTTGCTAAGGACTCCACTACCGGGGGTGATAGGAGGGGTAAAGTTAAAGCCCAACGGGACCTTATTCACCTTGATAGTTTTTGGTAGTTCAAGGATATAAGGGATACTAATGGAAGGGACCGCATTGGCCATGTAGATAGAAGTGGGGGGCATTAACACTCCTAGCTATCTCTTGTGTTCTTCGAAGGTGACTCCTTGTGCAAAACCATAGTTTCCCAAAGGAGCGAACACTTCGAGGATACCGAAGAGACTACTCAAAAGCTCTACACCCATTTGATCTTTGTTCATCATGTGTTTTAATTCACTCACAACTTGAGTGGCTCTAGCCATCTTCAGATTTCTTTCCAAATGATTTTCAAGGTCGCCCAACCCTCTTGTAAGGGCGGACACATATTCAACTAGGATTTGAATGACCTCGTGCTCATCCACCAATGATGGCATGGGAGATGAAGGAGGAGTGGGAATGTGATCGGTTTCATAGCGAACCCCATTTCATTCCTTGGTAACTATTCCTACATGTCCAAGCTAACGGTGGGACTAGAGAAAATACCTATAGAGAGACCAAGCATGAACTTTGTTCTATCCATCGGGAGGTGTCATATACTTCTCCTTATGATATGCCCAAAATTTGTGGACTGGGTTGTGATGGTCATAAACCTTTACAACATGCAAGGTCATAACAACCATGAAATATCCAAAGGGATTTTTAACACCAACAAATGAATAGACATTAGTTCATGTTGGGTTCACCAAAAATGTAAGAGAGGGTGATGACTACATGCAAGACCCTAGGTCATGGAGGGTCAAGATGTGAGAGGCTGCCCTAACTTACCTTAGCTAAATCTATTGTTTACGGTATGAGGATGAGAATGATGAGGATTTTTAGGTACTATGATCACTCTACAATCCAAGTTTTGATACAAGGCTAGGTGAGTCAATTTTTAGGTCCAACTTTGCACCTCAGAGAGCTCTTTGTCTGAGGAGGTCAGTACGGACTATGGACAACAATGTGGTGTGTTGGCATCTCGAAAGCATGTTGTAGTCTATATGTCTAGAAAATAGCCGAGACAAGGTTAAACACACCAAAATGACTTACTAGCCTAGCTATTTAACTAAAAGGCTAGAATTATGTAACTAAATAGATTAAGTAATCTCTAATGTTATAAAGCAAATAAGCGAAAGTGATAAAGATGAGGAGAATCTCACCAATGAACTCGTTCGCTAGCTGATCCTCCAAGAGCTCACACACCTACACATAACAAGAGAGAGAATTTTGGGGTGTGGTTGTATAGGGGTTTACCTTAGTCAGACCATCATTTAGGTGTTCCCACCTCCATAGAAAACCAATGGAAAAAAGATCAAGAAGTGATAAAAACACAAGCACTACCAATAGTACTATGCTACTTAATCAAATGATAGAGGAGAGGAGAAGAAGCTTACCACCTCCACCAAGAGCACTCAAGGATTCTTGGGGGAGAAATGAGAGGAACTTAAGCCTCTACTACAATGGTGTGGTCCCAAACGTGCTCTAACAACGTGATGGAGTGAGATATTTCTGCTATCAAATGCTTGGAATGCTTAGAAGTGAGCTTGTGATAGTGAGATTATGAGAGCCAACTCTGTTCAAGATTTCTTCCAACCTCCAAATGTAAGGTCAAAGATTGATTATGAATGAATGAGAAAGAAAAAGGCCATATTTGGGTTGGGTGGTTGAAGGAGGTGTTACAACTTCACTTCCAATGGGAAGAGTAACACCTCTGCTGGCTCATCCACAAGAATCTACCAAGGATGCAAGCATGTCGTGCAGCCATTTGTGTGCCGCATAGGCATCCCTGATAAAAGTGCCTCCACTGACACACAAACACAGGCACCAAGTGGACTGTCATCAGTGGGCTTAAGTGATTTAAGCCTCCGACTTAGGTTTTCTAAATTGTAAAGAGGCAAAAAGGGGATTTTCACCTAGGGTACAAATTCGCTCTTATACAGCTGTGAAGAAGGATGGGCATGGAAAAATACATGTGCCTATGTATGGAGGCAGACTTGATAGTGAAGAGCTCTTATGTTGGATTAGGGCTTTGGAAAACTACTTTGATAGTGAAGATGTTGATGAAGCACACAAGGTGAAGAAGGCTAAAACAAAACTGAAAGGACATGCTTTGTTGCAGTGGAATTTTTTACAAGAGGAAAGGGAGAGACAAGGAAAGAAAAAAATCACTTCTTGGGAGAGGATGAAGACCAAACTAAAAGGTAAATTCCCTCCTTGTGATTATAATTTCAATTGCTTAAGAAGTTATAAAATCTTAGACAAAAGGATTTAGATGTACAAGCATATACTGAAGAATTTTATAGGTTGAGCATAAGAACTAAACATGAAGAAGATGAGGAAGAAATGGTTGCTAGGTACTTGAATGGCTTGAGGTATAACATTTGGGATGAGATTAGCTTGTTGGAACCTAAATTAGTTGAATAATGATTTCAAATAGATATGTAGGCAGAAGGAAAACTAAAGAGGAGACAAGAGAAGGCAACAAGAGGAAGAGGCAACACTTCTAGGGCTAGAGTTACCACTTCAAAATGAAAATAGAACAAGGAGAAAGCATCTAAAGCAAGATGCAGATGGAGAGGTGGAAGAACTAATTTTAGAAAATGGAGAGATTTCAATGAGTTTGTAGGTAGTTGTTATAGGTGCAATGAATTTGGACAACCAAATTTCAAGTGTCCTCAAAGCCAAGGTTCAACTTCAAGTGGTGATAGAAGGAGTGAAAGAAGAACACAATTGATCCAAGAGGAAAAGTGTGAAAGTTCAAGTAGACCTGCAAATCTAGAGGTAGGAGAAGCACTCATGATGAGAAGAACTTTTTTGCAAGCACCAAAAGAGCAAGATTTGAGCCAAAGAAGGAGCCTATTCAGAACCTCATGCAAATACAAAGGTAAAGTGTGCAAAGTTGTTATTGAATTTGGTTCTTAGGATAATATGCTGTCTAGGGAGATGGTAGAATAGTTAAATCTAGAAAAAATACATCATGTAGCACCTTACAAGATTTCTTGGGTAAATGATAGTCAAACTTTAGTGGTGAATGAGCAAGCTTATGTGGATTTCCAGATTGGGGAGTACAAGGATAGGGTCTTATGTGATATATTTCCAATGGATTGTTTCCATCTACTCTTGGGAAGGCCATGGAAATTTGATAGAAGGTCTATGTATGATGGTTGGGAAAAAACTTATACAATTTGGAAAGATGATCAAATTTTTAAACTAACTCCTTTGTAGGGAAAAGAGAAGGATAAAGGTAAGTATAAGGTGGTGATTTTTTGAAAAAAGGAGCCTATAAGGCTTGAGGGAAGTAAGGATAACATATTTTCTAATTTTGAGTAGGGTACTGAAGTTAAAGCAATAGGTGAAGAGAAAAAGAGTAATTCTTGGACATTGGGTAACAAGGATAAGTGTGGTTTGTAGGAAGAAAGGAAGAAGCATTCCTTCGTATGGCAGAAGAAAAGGAGTGACCAAGAGTGTTAGACTGATATAAGGTAGTATGGAGGTGGAAATCCTTTTGAGTGGAAAAACAACAGTGAAGGAGTGCTTGTAGGGTTGGTTATGTGCCCTATAGTTATGATAACTAAGGAGTAGTTGATTAATGAGAAGGAAGACATTTGTGAGGTTGAAAGAATGGTGAATGAAGGTACAGGGTTCTATAAGGATGCTAAGCCAGTGAATGAGTCTAGTGCAAGTCTGACAGAGCTTGAAAGCACTAACACAATAGTTGTTGTGTTTGACAAAGAAAAGGTGACAGTTATGAAGATAATGTGAAGAGGAAAAAGCATGGAGAGCAAGGAAAGGTAATGCTGATATTTGGAGGTGATTGGACAGGTATAGGAGAAGGCTTAGAGTCAGAATTTGGAGTTGGTAAGAAGGAAAAACACCTCATAGTGTTGACTGACAAAGTATAGCCTGAGATAAACAAAGACATGGACAAAAAAAAAGACAAAGGTGAGCAAAAGAAGGTTGCATCTGATAAAAAAATTTATGATGGTTAGAGGCATATAATGAAAAATGACGAGAAGACTACAAAATATTTTCCAAGGGACTTAGAAAGGTTCCTTGGTGGGGTGCATGGTGCAAGGGCACCATTAAAATAGATGATGATTTTAAGCAGGCATTAGGACTTTTGTTACATATTTGAGTTATTGTGCTAAATAAAGTCATTGATACTACTCTTTGATGTATTTAGGCTTAACTCAGTCCTAATAGGTGTTTGGAGGAGTCATTTTGTGAAACAATGTTGAAATTTGTCAAGATTGCCAAAAATTACAAAATACATGTAATCATGGGTTTTAGAGGATTTTGGTGAATAATGTCTTAATTTATGTTGAATAAGGTCTAGTGTGACCATTTAAGGTGTATTAGGCTGATTTAGAGTCACTTGGGGCCACAAATTCAAATGTTGTAAAATGTTGCAAAATATGTAACAATGTTGTCAACAAAGTTGTAAAGCAATGCAATTTTTCATTCAATGGTCACAAGGAGGTTTAAAAGGTAGTTGATGGTAGTTGGTCAGTGGTTTTGGGTGGAAGAAACTTTAAAAAGGTGAATAAAATTGTTATAATGGTTGGCTAAGAGATTTGGAGAAGAAAATTAATAAAAGCTCTGTTAATTCTCATAATTTCCTATTTTTCCTATCTTTTCTAGACTTGTACGGGTCCATACACACTTGTCATGCTCTGAAACTTTCAGTGAATGTTAGTGTATGTGTCTACTATAATTTAAAGTTGGTTTAAAGTCTTAAGATAGGAATTTTTAAAAGATATCTGCATCTTACTATAACTGCCATGTTTTCTGTGTTAGAGGGTTTTGAAGAAAACAAAATGATATCCTAAGCCTTCCACCTACTGTACTAACCTTTTTCTCAATGGAAATGCTTCTCTTAGGATGTAATAATGTTTCTTTGTTGATTTTTCAACTTGTGATTACATGGATTTAAGATAATATGATGATGCCCTAGGGAAAATCAAGTTGTTTTCCATGTATAGAAAGGGGTAATGAGAGGTGGTTTTGTGAAAATATGTTTGGGATTGTCCATGTGATGGTTTGTAAATTTGTTTCAGGGTATTTGAAGCCTGATAGAAGCTTTGGTTGGGTTAGATAAGAATGGGAATACAAATTTATATCAAAACCCTTGTTTTGAGCATGTAAAGGGAGGGTTTCTTAGATCAAACTATAAAAGGGTTTGAATCTAAGTTCTAAAAGTGGATTCAGTGGTTTTAGGGCATTTGAATTGCTGCCCCAACATTTTAGAGGGTTTAGTGAAGTCTAGAAGGTACTCCCTTTGTAAATTAAGCCTAATTTGAGTAGCCTAGGTAGGGGGTGTTGTATTGAAACTCATAGTTGTTACAAAGAAACCCTATGAAATCTCTTATCTCGGTGAAGAACTTGGTAAAAGGTGTCTGAAACTCCAAGGGTTTGAGGTCTTGACATGTTTTCTAGAGTTGTACACCTATTTTTCATGTTTGGAACCCTATAAGGGTTTTGAGGGTGAGTTGATGTCTAAAAGTTGAGATCCTTGGCAAGAGAGTTTTCCTTGTTTAGTTGTGATCAGGCTGAGGTTGTTTGAGTGTGTTCACCACCCCTCTATATCAGAAACTACTTGATGATATGTTCACAAAGGCATTGCTAAAATACTCCTTTGTTTTGATGATTTTTCCAACAGAACCGAACAATCCTCTAAGAGGTAGCCAACCCCTATGATGAAGAACTCTTAGGTTATTGGCCAACACAATAACCTAGGTTAATAGCATAGGATTTTAAAGTCCATGCTTGTTCAATTTAGGCTCTGTGAAACCTAGGATGGTTATCCCAATTGTGTTTTTGTGCAATATAATCAATTAGTAACACATTTATACACATATTAATTCCTTTTTATGGCAAATAAAATCAATTTCACTGAAGATTTGGTAGATTTTCAAATGAAGGATTAGCTATCTGCTAGGAATTGAAATTAATTCCACTTCTACTACCCTTGGAGATATTTTCTATTTGAGTATTGTCTTCTCATAAGTCTAGAGCTAGGAACACTATTTTTTCATCTTATGCAATATTTTCTAACAAAATGACCAGTGTTTAATCAATTGGAGCAACATAGTCAAGTACACAAGAGGATTAGTAATTTAAAAATTACTCATTTAAGGGTGAAACTGACTATTTTTTGTATTTCTTTGCATTCATGAAAACTCATTGTGCAAGAAACATTCACTTCATAGAAATCCTAAGCAATTCCTTACAAAGTTTATAACCCTATTCAAGCATTTTAATTAATTCCTTGAATTAAAGCTAAAAACAGAAGAATACATTCAAATAAAATATTTGAAGACAAATGATAACACCATTAGTATTTCTCATTCATGACTTTGAAATGAACATACATAGGAGAGTATCGACTTCTTGATTGATATGTCTTTCGGTATCAGTAATTTCTATAAAACTAATTTAAGATCGTTACATACATGAATTCTCATCCAAGAAAAACTACTAGCCTACTTCATAATTCTATCCTAAGTGCCCTTTCTAAACTTATCTTTTACCTAGAACCCTATTAAGACTTCAGAATCTGACGTCTATAATAAGCCATGAAATCCATTTTATAGGATAAGGGAGCAACAAGCATCAAGCTTAATTAAATTTACATTTTACTTCATTTGTACTAGAATTTGAGACATTCCTTGTTTTCTACATGCAATCATTTGAGGAAAATGGAAGAGTAAAATACTGCACTCCACATTCCCTAAATGAAGACATGCCAGCTCCTTGAAAGGTGGAGTTTTTTGTAACCATGTTGAATCCTCATCCTTTTTGACCATAGAATATTCTCCAATAGAAGCTCCGACACAAACTGGTATATCGTCCCGATACAATATACATACTGCCAAGGTTAGCTAGTCTAGCACTTCTCCTATACACCAGCCCATAAACATTCCACCTCAGCAGATGAAACAAGAAATCACATGAGTGCTTAATAGGAAAATCCTAATAGAAAGGGCATGGTATCATCATAAACAAAAATAGGGAGCAATCATCACTCTGAGTCATCAATCTTAGAGGATATTTGCACACATTTTTCTCATGGTGGGACTAGAGAAACTGTCACCACCTCTTTGTCAGGATTCCTCGATAGTACCAGGGAGAGGGGATAATATTCACCTTCTAGATTAGTGTCACCCTCACTATCTTAAGGGTTGTTAGATACCTAACATGGAGAATTGCATTCCTTTAGACAATACTTACAATGCTCACTCTCTACCCATGCCTCTTTTTATATTTTTCCATCCTCCTCTCTTTGTGTTTGACTAATTCTTTTGAAACTATTTGCTCTCCTTGATGGTGATTTTCCTTGATACTATACTCCTTGAATTTCTTGAATCCTACTCTTCTTTCTAGTGTATCAGGAGCTCCATGTATTCCACTTTTATTCTCAAGGTCTCCCTTATGTTCAAACAAACACAACCCCTCAGTCTCTTCAATCATTATGATAGACCTACTTGCCTAGAATGCATACACACTTCTTAGGAGAATTCAATTCCCACACACTTCTTTATCAGCCTTCGACCCTCATTCATTGAAAAATGAATTATGACATGGAATATCACTCAAGTAATCTTCATTAAATAGGAAATTTGAAGAATTCAAGATTAATGACTCGAAATCTCCTTATGCGAGCAAGTTGATAACTTACAGCTCAAGATTGAATCTAAGACGTTGCTTTTAAAATACTTAAAACTTCATCCATGGTGATATGAGCCTTTTTTATATGTCCATAGCAACTAGCTCATAGAAAATAGCAATTCCAACTCAAGTGTTGTGATTTGTCAATCAACATGTATCGCCAACCTAATCCATGCTTTCATTAATATCGATGAAGTACACAAGACTAGTTTTTCTTAGAGGGAAAATTTCTTTATACACTTCACTGCTTCATCACTGATCTTAAATTTGGATGAAAGCATTTATGTGGTGATTCTTAGTCTATTGGATTATTCTTTTTTAAAACTTTATCAATGGTTCCTCAGTCTTCTCATTGCTTTCTTTTTGTGTTATGCTAAATCTTCAGGATTTTTCCATGTAGCCCGTTCCATGTAGTGACCATCACTTGTGACTAATATATTTTTTATTTTCCCCATTTATCAGTGATGCAAACATCCTTGCGATGGTCCTTAGTTCCTAGTTCTATGGCCTGACTGTTGGTCACCCTTATCCTCCTATCGCACATCATCAATTTGAACCTTGTACTAAGACTTCTATCTACGATGGGAGATTTTGTGCCAGCACTAGATTTGGATACGTATAACCTACATAAAAAAAAAAATCACAAAAGACACAACTCATATGATCATATCACATTAGCGAGACATAAAACCCTTTACATGACATCCATCACTTATTGGCAATTTAGAACTCAGGTTCTAAAACAAAACCGTGATGAGCGACGAAGTTATTACATAAGGCCTTTGTTCATTGCTAATTCTCCTCATATGTTTTGCAAGCAATTAGTGATGAGAAGATTTACATATTTTAATGTCCATCACATATCACTGATGTGAAACTTTATATTCAAAAAATATTCATGATCAAGCAATATACATGAAATCACATCATATCACTCATCACTATTACAAGTTTATCCTTTTATGGCCATCTGTGATGAGCAATAAGAACATAAAGTCAGAAGCATCACTCATCACTATTACAATGTTGAAGGCTCAAAATCCATTAGCGATGAGCGATACCAAAGTGAAAACATCAATCCATCACTCATCGCTAATTCAAAGTGTGAATCAATGAATAAATTAGTAATGACCAATACAACTATGGAGGCCATTGGGACATAAGTGGGAACCTTTTAAGCGCATGCTCATTAGTAATTTTTAATAAAGGGAACCCCCTTAGGATAGTAGTTAACTCAAAAAATTCTAGTTTAAAAAATGCAAAGGGTTGTAAGGGCCTAAAGATCCTTACCCAATTTTATAAAATAGAAAGGTCCAAACCTAGGCCAAAAGGGCCGGTTACTAGGTGAAAATGAATAACTAAAGATGCATTAAAATAAATGGCAAGGAGAAATATGGAGTCAATGGACCAATAGAATATTGTAAGCTTCTGTAGATAGCAACCCTATATCCAAATGCAGTAAGGGTTTTAACATGGAACAAGGAATTTGTTTTTGAGGGTTCCATCAGTGGCTCCGACTAGGGACACATGCCTCTTGTTGGCATGTTAAGATCTCATAATTTTAGGTGAAGAAGACCAAGAACAAGAAAAAAAACAAAAGAAACAACATATGTACAAAATATACACAGGTCAAAAAGATTTGAAAATGGGGACCCCATCTCCACCTCACAAAATGTGAAGATTTCAACCAGGCTTTTCTTTTTATTCGTGGCTCTAGGCCACCAAAATGCTGAGTAAGTTTCTGCCTCGGCCAAAAATAGCCTCTTAAAAGAACTGAAGTCCTTCCATCCATATATGGCTTGTTGTACCACTGTAGTAAGGGATATGTGCAAGATCATCATGGAAAAAATAGATCCTTTAGTGGCAAAAACTTCAGAAAAATAGAGTTAGGCAACTTGATGTAAAAATTTGAATAAGTTATCTATATTATTTAAAAAATATGTAAGAATAGAATCTATAGAAAATTGAATGTAGTTTCTAAACTACTAGGTTTGTTTAAAAAAATAATAAATCTATTTGGTGAAAATTTTAAATTTCAATGTAGTAGTACTTAAATTTTAGGGAAAAAAATAAGTAGGTGTCTGTCTGACCACCCTAACCACAATAAAATGATAATATTTTATTATAAAATTTTATCCATAAGTAGAGAACTCATGTCCCGATGTGATGCATATTTTTTTGTAATTTTTTTCTAAGTAAATAATTAATTATGATTTTTTTATGACAACTTTTAAAAATATAAAAAACTTGTATGTTTGACCACCTTAACTTGGTCAAAACTTCATGAAATTCATTTTTTCTTTTTTTAATCCTATAGTATGTGAAGCATAGAATTTGATGCATGTTTTGGATTAAAAAAATGTGATACCATTTGAAAGCAGATAGACTTTTTTCAATCAACCTATCAATCAGACTTTAGTCGTAATTTGAATAGAAAATGAATAATAATTACTTATTAAATTCAAAGTAAAGAATAATTTATATTGGTGGAAATCTGAGAATGTCCTTTAAAAACCCTTTTCATTTCATCATTTTTGGGTAAAAAAAAGTCATCAGCCACATTTAGATCATATTGCCACTTTTTGGCCCATCATGATCTTGCACATACCCTAAGAGCAATTTCAATCTTGCCAGAACAAATGTTAGGCCTCTTTTTAACAAGTGAGATTCTCTCTTATTATAATCCTTTTTATGAGCATTTCTCACAACCTTTCTGAGCATAAAGCTGCCAATGTAATCCCTATCATCCTATAATGTAGAGTTAAGCATGAACTATAAATTTTCATTATTATAGGACACATGTGTTATGTTCATATTGAAAATAACACTTCTCATTATTCATCCCATTGTCATGCTTCATCCAAATTCCTTTGGCATCTTGACACTCAACCTTATCTGCAACACCTACATCAAAGGTAGTACATTCATGAGAAATTCCCTCAAGGAGCACATAAATGTGTTGCTTTGTATGTTGAAGACCATGTCTTGACCTTGTGTTAGATGCATCATTAGAATCCTCAGAAAAGAGTGGATTATCTCTACACCTATAGAGATCATTATTCTTTATTTCTGGTATAGATGGAGGCTCATCAAATAATGGGTTTTCTATTACATTTATCTTTGACATAAGAGCCTCAATTTTCTCAATATGGATGTTTAATTCCTCCAAGTTATTACAACATACACAATCATTGTAATCATTAGAAGAATAGACACACATTTTCAAAAGCACTTATAGCACTATCAACACATTTCTCATTTGTTGCAAATGATTCTATCTCTTCTTCATGAGGACAATCATATTCAATGGAGATTTGACCATACTCAACACCATCATCATTACTACAACAAGAGGATTCATCAATATTGCAACTTTGTTTAGAATTTTCAAACTTAATGCTCAGTCTTATATCATCCATAGGAGCATAGGTAATGGATTCTTCATTAGAACTAAAACCACACCTTTCATTTTCCTTATTGAAGTATATATTTTCAACCTTTTCTATGCTATCTTCTTCATGTGATATCTCACTACTCGATTCATACAAAGCAGAGAAATTATTATCATTGTAATTTGAAGACATAATGGTTCCTTGATGATGTGTCTAGGGCTTTATGAGATCAGTATTACAAAATGTTGTGCAAGCTCAAACAATAGGGGTGCAAATACTCTTACATTCATTTTTGACTTCTGGTTTGTACACCATTCATCAATATTAGGCATTCTATGGTAGTAAATGTATCCAAATGATTCCTTTGCATCCCATATTTCAAGTTGTTTTCAATATTCATGGCTATCCCATAGGCTTGATGTAAGGTTTTGGGATCTTTATCTCTCAATAGATAACTCATTTTTTTTATCAAAAGCTCCCAAACAAACAACCAAACATACTACATCACTTAGATCCAAAACATCAGGAATATCCCTTGATGTTTTAGCAAATATTTAGTTAAATGTTGGGACTAGCTCATCGTCTTCTTTCTCAATGTTCATAAATTTATTGATAAAATAGCCAACACTGATCTTTTCTCTAAACTTCTCTACAAAAACTTCTTTGAACTCATTCGAAGAATAGACAAAGCATACTGGTAAATCAGAGAACCAATCTCTTGCATCTTCTTTTAGAGATTGAACAAACAAACTTATGACAACATCCTCATGATCTATCTCATAGTCATCCATCGGATTACTGAATTCTTACAAATGCTTACTTGCTGATTCACTCTTTGTACCACTAAACTTTGGTAGCTCATTTATGATTTCAGATGGAATAATATTTGGGTAACTAGAAATGCCATCAAAATTTATGGCCATGTACCTTTTGATGTTGAAGCTTCTTTTATTACATGACAAGCCTTGAGCACTATGGATTGTTACATTTGGTTCCACACAGGGATGCATAGGTTGATGATACATTTTCTTACTACTCTATAAGCCTTCTTACATTATGCAATTACACTGGTTAACTCAAACTTCTTTTACAATATGATCTTAAGCTCATGCAATGCAAATTTTAACTCTACTTGCTTAAGATCTTCTAAATGAATTTATTGCATACATAGCTTCATAAAGAAATATTCCATTTAGTAATATAGAAGTATGGAATCCTATCACTACTATTTCCCTTCCTTAGTGCTTAATTACTTAATAGGGAATCAAATTTTTACAGGATTTACAACTATGGATTTCATATTCATATTTGTATTTCTTGAAAACCAAAAATTGAAGAATACCTAGATTTGTTCCAGTAAAGGGTTCTCCTTCTTGACTAGAAATGCATGCATATATGAACCATTCTTCACATCTTCATTAGGTTCATAACTGAGTCACCACCTCTTTTTAGAGGACTGGACTTCAACCAATATGAAGCTCCTTCAAAGATGAATATCCTATGGGTTTTCTCCCACAACAGAGTCGCACATATATCTTTCGAAACTTGCTCAACAGAAACATTTTTGGGTTTGTAAATTCCTCACTATCTGAACTAGATATTCAGATTCACCAATTTCTTAACTCTAATAGTCTGCAACTAGAGGTTTATAGTCTCCCTAGTAGAGTCACCATTTCTGTTGGTGATTTTTCCAGTAGAAACAAACAATCCTCTAAGAGGTATCCAACCTCTATGATGAAGAACTATTAGGTTAGTGGCCAACACAATTAGAATACGATTTTAAAGTCTCTACTCCTTCACTTCAGGCTCTATGAAACTTAGGAGGGTAATCCCAATTGCGTTTTCATGCAATATAATTAATTAGCAACACATTTATACATAGATTAATTCCTTTTTATGATAGATAAAGTCAATTTCACTAAAGATTAGGAAGATTTTCAAATGAAGGATTACTATCTACTAGGAATTGAAATTAATTCCACTTCTACTACCCTTGGAGAGATTTTCTTTTTGAGTATTGTGTTCTCATAAGTCTAGAGCCAAAAATACTATTTTTTCATACTATGCAATATTTTTTGACAAAATGACCAGTGTCTAATCAATTGGAGCATCGAGTCAAGTACACAAGAGGATTAGTAATTTACAAATTACTCAATTAAGGGAGAAATAGACTATTTTCGTATTGCTTTGCATTTACAAAAATTCACTGTGCAAGAAACATTCACTTCTTAGCAATCCTAAGCCATTCCTTACAAATTTTATAACCCTATTCAAGTATTTTAATTAATTCCTTGAATTAAAGATGAAAATAGAGTAATACATTCAAATGAAATATTTAAAGACAAATGATAACACCATTAGTATTTCTCATTCATGACTTTGAATTGAACATACATACCTAGGATATTATTGAATTCTTGACTGATATTTGTTTGAATATCAAAAATTTCTATAAAACTCATTTAAGATCATTACATACATGACTTCTCATCCAAGACAAACTAGTGGCCTACTTTAGAATTCTATCCTAAGTGCCCTTTTTGAACTTAGCTTTTACCTAGAACCCTATTAAGACTTCAAAATCTGATGTCTGTAATAAGCCCTAGAATCCCTTTTATAGGATAAGGGAGCAAGAAGCATCAAGATTAATTACATTTACATTTTATTTCATCTATACAAGAATTCAAGATATTTCTAGTTTGTTACATGCAATCATTTGAGGAATATGGAAGAGTAAAATACCACACTCCACATTCCCTAAGTGAAGACACGTGAACTCCTTGAGAGGAAGAGTTTGTTGTAACTATGTTGAATCCTCATCCCTATTGACCAAAGAAGATTCTCCAATAGCAGCTCCAACACAAACTGGTATATCGTTTGGATACAATATATGCATTGCCAAGGTTAGCTAGTCTAGTACTTCTCCTATATACTAGGCTAAAAACATTCCACCTCAGCAGATGAAACAAGAAATCACATGAGTGCTGAATAGGACAATCCTAACAGAAAGGGATTGGTATCATCAAACAAAAAAAAAAGGGTGCAATCATCACTCTGAGTCATCAACCTTAGAGGATATTTGCTCACATTTTTCTTGTGGTGGGACTAGAGAAACTGTCACCAACTCTTCGTTAGGATTCCTCGATAGTTCTAGGGAGAGGGGATAATACTCACCCTCTAGATTAGTGTCGCCCTTGCTATCTGAAGGGTTGTTAGATACCTCACATGGAGAATTGCATTCCTTCGGATAGGCCTTACAATGCTCACTCTCTCCCCATGCCTCTTTATATTTCACCATCCTCCTCTCTATGTGTTTGACTAATTCTTCTAAAACTATCTTCTCTCCTAGATGGTAAGTTTCCTTGATACTATACTCCTTGAATTTCTCAAATCCTACTCTTCTTTTTGGCATATTAGGAGCTCCATGTATTTCAGTTTTATTATCAAGACCTCCCTTAGGCTCAAACAAACACAACCCCTCTGAATCTTGAATCTTTATTACATACCTACTTGCCTAGAATGCCTACACATTTCTTAAGAGAAATCAATTCCCGCACACTTCTTTATTAGCCTTTGACCCTCATTCATTGCAAAATGAATTATCACATGGAAGATCACTCATGTAATCTGCATTAAATAAACAATTGTAAGCATGCAAGATTAATGACTCGAAATCTCCTTATGCAAGCAAGTTGATAACCTAAGCTCAAGATTGAATCTAAGCCATTTATTTTAAAACACTTAAAAATTCATCCATGGTGATATGAGCCTTATTTTTTTATGTCCTTAGCAACTAGCTCATAGAAAACAGTGATGCCAGGTCAAGTGTTGTGATCTATCAATCAACATGTATTGCCAACCTAACCCATGATGCTTTCATTAATATTGGCAAAGTACATAAGACTGCTTTTTCTTAGAGGGAAACTTTCTTTATACACTTCATCGCTTCATCGTTGATCTTAAATTTTGATGAAATAATTTATGTGGTGATTCTCAGTCCATTGGATTATCCTATTTCAAAACTTTATCAACAATTCCTCAGTCTTCTCACTGCTTTCCTTTTGCGTTATGCTAAATCTTCAATATTTTTCCACGTAGCCCATTCCATGTAGTGACCATTGCTTGTCACTAATCTATTTTTTGTTTGCCCCACTTTATCAGCAATGCATACATCCTAGCAATGGTCCATATTCCCTAGTTGTATGGCCTAACCGTTGGTCACACTTATCCTCCTTTCACGCATTGTCAATTTCATCCTTGTACTGAGGCTTCTATCTACAACGAGAGATGTTGTGTCAGTACCAAATTAGGATAGGTACATCCTGCATAAAACAAACATCACAAAAGACATCCCTCATATGATCATATCGCATTAGCAAGAGATAAAACCCTTTAGAGGAAATCCATCACATATCCCCAATTTAGAAATCAAGTTCTAAAACAAAACTATGATGAGCGTTGAAGTTATTATATAAGGCCTATGTTCATCACTAATTCCCCTCATATGTTTTGCAAAAAATTAGTGATGAGAAGATTTACAACTTTTAATGTCCATCGCGCATCATTGATGTGAAACTTTATATTCAAAACATATTCACGATCAAGCGATATACATGAAATCACATCATATCGCTCAGTATTATTACAAGTTTTTCCTTTTATGTCCATCCATGATAAGTGATAAGAACATAAATTTAGAAGCATCGCTCATCGCTATTACAATTTTGAAGGCTTAAAAGCCATTAGTGATGAGCGATATCAAAGGAAAAACATCAATCCACCACTCATCGTTAATTCAAAGTGTGAATCAATGAATAAATCAATGATGAGTGATACAACTATGAAGGCCATCAAGAAATAAGTGGGAAAATTTTAAGCACATGCTCATTAGTCATTTTTAATGAAGGGAACCCCCTTAGGGTAGTAATTAACTCAAAAACTTCTAAGTTACAAAATGCAAAGGGGTGTGAGGTCCTAAATATCGTTACCCAATTTTATAAAATAGATGGGTCCAAACCTAGGCCAGAAGGGTTGGTTACTAGGTGATAATGAATAACTAAAGATGCATTAAAATAATTGGCAATGGGAAATAGGGAGTCAATGGCCCAATAGAATATTGTAAGCTTCTGTAGATAGTAACCCTCTACCTAAATGCAATAAGGGTTTTAACATGGAACAAGGAAATTGTTTTTGAGGGTTCCATCACTTTGAATGCCTAAGAGATAGGGATGGCATGATGGAATGCTCTAGATCTTAAATTTTGGAAACTCAAAAATGCATTAGAAATCTGAACAGCTCTATGCAAGACAACTCCAGAATATAAAACAAGTGCAAATAGGATAGCTCCAGAATTTTTCTCTAGAAAGACAGTGCTCTAGAAATTTTGCTCCAGAAATTTTGAATGTTGATGAAAAATAGAAAGGCTCAAGATTAAGAGGAGTGTTGGAATTTGTAATCTTGACCAACATCAACCAAATGCAATTAATGCAACGTCAGAAGAGATTTTTTTTGGATCATCCTTGCATTTTTCATGTCAGACATTTGCTATCCTAGTTAATGTTTCTAGAAGTGAATTAATTCTAGTGGTAAAATTTGAAATTGAGTGGCAATTTTTTGAAAAGGAAACAAGGATAAAACAAGGGCATGTTCAATGGAAAAAAAAGGAAGAAGGAGAAGGAGGCAATGATCAGTAGAATAGAATAGAAGAAGGAGAAGAATAACCTACAATAGCAGAAGATATTGCAAAGAGTGCAGAGTTCTAGTGCTCTAGAATATTTGTAGAAGCAACATAGAGCAACACATAGAAAGCTCTAGTGCATCAGAATCTAGGCAGTCTGTCATATGAAGGACATAGAAAGCCTTAGCTCTTATTTTTTATGTAAAATTTTTGTATTTAATATTTTTCTATATGAATGAAATAGAAAATATTCTATCTCCTTGTTGTGTCCTTTGATCTGTGTGTATTTTCATCTTTTCCCAATTTAGTTGGGATCTTTTCCCAATAAAAGGCATGACCATGAAAGATCTAGTGTTGTACAAATGCAAGCCTAACAAGGGGATGAGAGAAAATGGATTATGGATTAGTAGTACCTTACACACCCAATCAAATCAAGGATAAGAGGATCCATGAGAATAAGCAATGGAATAGATTTTTTTTATTATTTTGCTTATGCCCATTTGGTTCAACCTAACTGTGTATATATGTGTGTTTGTATTATGGTCTAATCTTAAAATACTAGCATTAATTATTGTGGTTTATTTGTTTGTTATATTAAATAATTTAACATTCCCTTTTTATTTTAGGGGATATATAAGATCACTCAACACAAAATATTAATTATATTTAATAAGATGAAACAACACTCACTAACATATATAGTGATGTACATTCACAACAATCTCAATTAAATCGCAACCATCAAATATTTATATGGCTTTTCTTAATCTTAAAAGACCACTAAAATAAGTACTTAGTCTCATAAGGTCTTGGTGAAAAGACAAACTATTTGACCCTTTTGTCTTGCAATATTGAAGATGAAATGCTTGCTGCTAGATGGAATGCTTGATGATAGAGCTCAATATATTTTTCTAATATAGAACACTGGATGTTTGGACAACTGAATATCACTTTGATGTCATAGAAAAGAACACCTTATTTAATGCTTTTAGAGTTCTCAAAGAATGTACCTTATTCATTTTATTTATTTAGCTACTTAATTTTTACTACATATTACACCTCTATAGTTGTTAAGGTAATAAAAGGCTACTTCTTACTACTCCATGAAATTGAGCTAAAAACAAGGGAAAAAACATATGCTATGATAGATTTTTGTTATCTACACAAACCATCTAAATTTGAATTAGACTATTTTATAAGTGTCAAGTCTCTACTTGAGATGAATAATAAACACCCATAGTCAAATTCCTTTGTACAACCTCAATATTATCTTCACAACCATCCAATTTAGAACAATAGGAGAACTAGAAAAATTCAAAACCATAGCTATAAGAAAATAAATATTTGGTTGAGTGTGAATGAGGTATAGAATAATTCCAACAAGTTGATTGTACAAGGTAGGGTCAACATGTTCACTTTCCATATCCTTCATGAACTTCAACCCTAGAGTAAGTAGAGTAGAAAGTCTTACAGTCTTCCATCTTGAATATACTCAAAAAAATTATAACATACTTGGTTTGAGAGTGTGATCAAACAGGTTAGTATGGGCCAATTGATCCATGAAGAATCAAAGCATAACAAAGCCACTAACATCAAATCTCTACAAGATCATTCAAATGAAGATTAAACTAAACATTCATCAAATTAATCATTCTAAACTATGAAAAATTTAAATGTCTACTCTAACCCATCTAAAACTTATCTGGTTGTGAGATTGGTGTCGTGTTGATGTGAAATGATGACCATTTCCCAATCCCATGGGTAAATGCACATTCTCTAATCAGTTTTACTAAAGAAAATTGATGGAATGATTGTGAGATGTGTATGTAAACATGATGTTAATCTAAATACGCATGATGTAAGCTGATTAAACATGATCTATGCTAAAATGATTATGATATATAAATTCTAAGCTAATCTAAATGAGATTTAAACTAAAAATATTTAAACTATTTTTCTTAATTAGCTAAATGGATGCATTATGGAAGCCATTAATGGAAGCTAAGCTATTGTGCAACTAATTTAAACTAAAATATGCTAAATGTGTGAAAAGTATGAGTGTGAGTGTTAGTGATTTCAACAACATAAGTTTTCTCTTAGAGATGGATCCCCATTCAGTAGAGGCAAGCTCTATTTATAGAATAGGTAAAATAAGATCAATGGATGAGATCAAAAATATCAATCAATGATCAAGGATGAAAGAAAGAAGAGGCATGGATCATGGATTCTCATCAACGGGTGAGAATGCAAGATGATATTTAATCAAGGGTTCACATTCCCTCAAAAAAACACACTTTCAACTTGTTCAAAAGGTCACAAGTTAACTTGCACAAGAGGTCACAACTTAATACTCAAGAAGCTAAGTAAGTTTGTTGAGGAAAATGAATATTCCCATTTTTCAAATGAGTGAGGAAAGACAATATTCTTTGGAATATTCTCATGGGTGAGGAAAAAGAATATTTAGTTAATTAAAACTAATTTAAATTATGCAAAGGAATATTCCATGGGAATATTTCCTTTTTGGAGGAATGCACAAAGGAGGAATATTCCCTTGCAAGTGGGGGGAATTAGATTTAATTGATAATTAAACAATATTAATTATGAAATTAAGGGATTTAGAAGAATTAGATGATATTCATTAAACAATGATTTAATGAATGAGGGAAAGGTGGAATGACATTTAATTAAATAGTTCTTAGGGTTATTTAATTAAATAAGAATATTTAGGTATTTGAATTAAATATTTTAATTTATTTAATTCAACATGATGAAGTGTTAGCATGGAAGGGGGTGAATTAACCTAATTTGATAAATTAGGTTAATAGGTAAAAAATGATGCCATTAATTAATTAGATAGGCTAAATTAATTAATTAAGAAAAAATAGGATGGGTTTCAAGAGGAAATGATGTTAGTATACCTAATTTGAGTGTATGATATGATTCAAGACATTTTTCCCCTCTTTGACGTGAGGTACTTGTTATGTTAGTTCAAATATTGATGTTTTTCAGATGAAAAATTGCTACTTAAATCAATTTTTATTTTTTTTTTAAAGTTTTTGGATGCCCCATTGTTGCCCCAATAGAAGGAATAAGTTAGTTCCCTGCCCCCTCGAGAAATTAGGTGGAAATTTTGACTTTTGGGTTGATTTCTTGACAAAGGTTGAAATGTTGCCCAAGGGGTCTAGAAAGGCTCTTGGATGCAAAAATCATGCCCAAAACATGAAAAATGATGCAAAATAAGCTTCTATTTTGAAAAATTGGTGAAAATGATGAAAAACACTAGCTTGATGGTTAAATTAGGGAAAAAAACCCTAATTTTCTAGCATAAATAGGTGAGGAAAGGTCACTTTCAATTCATTTGTGCATTCACACCTTGAGGATTTCTTGCATTTTGAGCTTTGACCCTCCAACAAAATGGTGCAATGAGTGTTCCCACAACACATTTTCAATCAGGTTTGAGAGTAAAAAGGCTTCCAAGTGTAGGACCACCGATATATTCGAAACATGATTTGAAATTTGACTTTTTGGTGCATTTATTGCTTTTTGAAAATTAAACTTTGGTAGTGTCACTCTAGAGTGACGCTTTTTTTAGAATTGACAATGCTAATTTGAATTTTAGTGACACATATGTGAATTATGGTGCAATTCGCAATTTAGACCCTCAAGCCTTTTAGTAGTGATGAATTTGACATGTTAGATGAAGCCCTTTGAGGATTTCATCTCACAAATTTCATCCAATCAGGCTTCTTATGAGAAACCAAAACCAATAGAAGTTAACATGATTCAACCTCAACTCATCGTTACCCACCTTCGCACAAACCAACCTAAAAATAAGCCTAATTTTTTTCTCTATCCACCTAAGAACAATGTTTTGCAGCAATCAAGTAATAATACCATTTCTCATACATACAACACTCAAAATAATCCATAACCAAGGAAACCAACCTTGACACACTTACCTTTGCCTAACCCCATTTTTCCTAGTGCTCCTCTTTTAACTTCACATAGTGGGAAGGAGTATGATCTTGTTGAACAACTTAAGAATACTCCTACAAAGATATTCCTATGGTACTTAATTCAAATTTCACCTATCACACTATGCTTCAAACATCCTTACAACAAGTAGTGATTCCTCCTAGTACAAATGCAAATGATTTAACATCTCTCATACAAGGAATGAATATAGTTAATGTAGACATCACCTTTCATCAACATGAGCTTCCTCCTTTGGAATTGAGAAAGAAAAATGATGCCTTCATGATAATAACAAAATTAAATAAAATAGGAATAAAAAGGACCCTTGATGATAATGGATCAACCCTTAATATGTGCAGTGTGAAACTATTAGATATATTGAATGTAGATAAATTAAAAATGGAACATGAATCCTTATTGATTCAAGGATTTGACAATGTAGGAAATAAACTGCTTGATGTCATTACTTTACCTATTACAATCAAAAGGCTACCTTATAAACTCCTATTCATGTTATGCCTCATGACCTTTCATACAATCTTCTTTTGGGAAGACCATGGATTCATGAGATGCATGTGATGCCTTTGACCCTTCATTGTATCATAAAATATGTCTATAACAACAAGGTGTACCAAGTTGAAATAAACCCTGAGACTAAAAGTTGCTTACAATATGAAAAAGGAATGACAAGTCCTCTAAGCACATTGATTCCAAGATCCAACATAGAAACTATAGAAGAAGAAAAACACGAAATGGACACAATATTAAAGTCATTAGACAATGATTCGGGTTCCTTGGAGTTCACACCCTCATTTATGGGAGAATACTTAATCACAAGAAAATAAGATGAGAAACAAAAGCAACCATTGGTCATGTCAACTTAGAACTTGGAAGAAAAATCACAAGAATCTACCTCATTCACTCTTGAAGAAGATACAAGCTATAAAAAAATTTGATGAGATAGATTATCAATAGCCACCAAACTTGAAAGAAATGGAAAAAAAGTATGGGAGAGGTTATGAACTTGTGAAACAATTGGGCCATAATGGTAAAGGAAGTGGAAAGAAAGAAAAAGGAATTCTTCTTCCTATAGAGCCTAACACCCAAGAGATAAAAAATGGCTTGGGGTATTTCCCTTATAAGATTATGTAAACAACAAAGAGACCATTGTTAAACATCAACAACATCATGTGTAAGCCAAAAATTAATCTCACCTTGAAACATCTTGAATTGCTTGATATGGATTCCAAACCATCATGGGAATAATTTGAGGATGATAAAGTCTTGAAGTAAATGCTAGGATTTTATCAAAAATCATCTACTACTCCTCAAAAGAGAAAGGTTACATGCACCATGATTAGCACCAAACAAAAATATGAGGAAAGTAATGAGATAGATATGAACAAAGAAGAATACAACCCTGAATTTCCAAAGCCATGTGCACTTCCTTTAGGAGATACAATTGATATACCAATGGAAATCAATGATAAAGAGAAAGTCATTATGATAGGAAAGAGCCTTGATGATGAAGAACAAGAGGATCACACAATGTTACTCCATGACTTTCTTGAACTTTTTTCTTGGAAATATTTGGATGTGCTAGGAATCAATGCTAAGATAGTGACACACACCATAGTCCTTGGTGAAAATGCTAAGTCGGTTAGAAAAAATATATGAAAGATGAATCCTAAGATAGCCTTGCTCATTAAAGGAGAGATTGAAAAACTCCTTAAGGCTAGTTTCATAAGACTTATATATTATTCTCCTTGGATCTCAAACATTGTCACAGTCACAAAACTTGACAATCGTATTAGGATATGTATGGATTTTCATGACTTGAATAAAGCATCTTTATAAGATGATTTTCCCCTTCCTAATATTGACATGATAGTTGATTTGATTGTGGGGCATGCTTTGTTGTCATTCATTGATGGATTTTTTTGGATACAATCAAATCTTTATAAACCCTCAAGATCAATATAAAATAGCATTTACAATAGTTTGGGGAACATTTTGTTGGGTCACGATGCCTTTTGGATTGAAGAATTCAGGCACAAAATATCAATGAGCTATGCCATTAATATTTCATGATTACATACATAATATTTTGGAAGACTATGTTGATGAAATTCTAGCCAAATCTTTAACAAGACAAGACAATGTGAATGCCCTTTAGAAAATCTTTGAGTGAATGCAAAAATACATGAGACTGAATCCCAAAAGGGTGTGTCTTTGGTGTAGATAGTGGAAAACTTCTAGGTTTTATCGTATCTCATAGAGGCATCAATGTGGACACAAAGAAAATTGATGCTATAGTTAGCATGCCACCTCCCAAAAACATTTCTCAATTACGCACATTACAAGGAAGAATCCAAGCTATCCGTCATTTTGTCACATTTTTTACTGATTGAACATTACCATTTACACATCTCCTCAAAAAGGATGTGCACTTCAATTGGAATGAGAATTGTAAATAGGATTTTGAGAGTTTGAAGGAGTACCTTGCAACTCCACCTATTCTACAACCTGTATGCAAAAAAAATGTTCATACTTTACACAACTGCATCAACCCATGCTCTCGCAACATTGTTGGCTCAGCAAGATGAAAATGGTAAAGAGAGTCTTGTTTATTACATTAGCCAAACTTTGATTGATTATGAGAAATGATACACAACAATATAAAAACAATGTTTGGCCCTCTTGTATTCGCTACAAGTAAACCGAGACATTACTTATTGAATATGGAAATACATGTGATGACAAAAATTGATCCTCTAAAACATCTTCCCAATAAAATAGATTTATAAAGATGCTTGGCTAAATGAGTTATGTTACTAATAGAGTTTGAACTTAAGTGTATTTCACAAAATGAAATTAAAGGAAAAGCCTTAACTGACCACTTAGCTGACACTCCCTCACTCCTAGCATTACCTAATTTCAAAACATTCCCTGATGAGAATGTGTGGACTATTCAAAAAGATGACGAAGCATGTGAACTATAATTTAATGGCTCTAAGTGTAGAATAGGCTCCAACACTGGGGTTATAATAATTTTTCCCATAGGAAAGCCTATTCCCTTATCATACTGCTTAAACTTCCTATGCACCAACAATACAACATAATATGAAGCATTAATTGCTAGGTTACACACAAGTTTAGCATTGGGTGCTTGAAATATCAAGATATTCAGAGATTCACAATTAGTTATTAAGCAAATAAATGGGACATATCAAGAAAGGCATGAAAAATTATCAAAATACAAGGATATCACAATGAATTTGTTAGAGAATTTTGAATCATTTACCATTGACAACATCCCATGAAAGGATAATCAGCATGTATAGATGCGATGGCAAGTGCAACTTCTCTTGTATCACCTCAAGATCCTTCAAAGTATTTCACATTTACTGATCATCCAATCATGAAACCATCAATCGAGTCCAAAAATGAAGATGTATTAATAAAAACTATGGAAAGATCTAGTGAATGGTATTCACCAATATTTAATTATTTAAAAGAGGGTACCTTTTCGGATCTAGCAACTAAAAATACTTGAGATCATCTTCACAATCTTGCAACTAAGTATATCATTCTTGCCAGTGTATTATATAGAAGATTCTTTAACGACCTTTTACTTAGATGTCTTAAAGAATCCGAAATCACCATAGCACTCGAAGAGGCTCATGCAAGTTCTTGTGGAGGTGATTTTGGAGGAAGATCATTAGTGCAAAAACTCATTCACATGGGATATTACTAGAGACATATGGAAAATGATTGCTTTGAATATGTTAAGAGATTTCACAAATGTCAAGAACATAGCAATTTGATTCATGCTCCTACTTCTGAGCTTTGGGCCCAGATTCCTATTTGGCTATTCTTGGTGTGGGGACTGGATTTGATTGGAAAAATCTCACCACCTTCCTCTATCAGACATATCTTTATAATCACTATGAAAGATTATTTCACAAAATGGGTAGAAGCTATTCCACTTTGATCAAAAAATATTGATGTAATATGTCATTTCATATTGGAGCACATCATTTCTAGCTTTGGAATTCCTTCCGCATTAATTTCAGACAATAGGATACCATTTAAGAATAATAACATGAAGAAATTCCTAGAAACATTTAATATCCAACATCACTTTTCAACACCTTATTACCTACAATCTAATGGTTAAGCTAAATCAACTAATTAAACTCTCGAAAAAATCCTAAGGAAGACAATTAACAAACATAAAAAGGATTGGCACACACAATTGATATATGCATTATGGGCTTACCGTACTAGCATCAAAAAATCCATCGAAGCAACACCTTATAACCTTGTCTATGGTACCAAGGTGATTATGCCCTTGGAGTTAGAAATCCCCAAATTATGTATTTGTCTTTAGGGACTTATTGATTACAACACTTATAAAGAATGACTGTACCAACTTGAGATGCTTGATGATCAGTGCATTAACACTCTTGAGCATCTCCAAGCTTATGCTAGATAATTGCAGTGTAGTTATAGTGATCATGTAAACCCTCATGTATTTAGTAAAGGTGACTTAGTCTTATCTTAAAATCAACATAACATTAATGCTGACCTGACTAAAAAAGGAAAATTCAGTCCTAATTGGTTAGGACCTTATATAATTAATGAAAGTTATGGGTTTAGTGCATACACATTAACAAAAATGGATGGAACACCTCTCAAAAACCCTAATAATGTCACACATCTACACTGGTATTATGCCTAACCTCCTTGAATAGTATAAATGATAATGTAGTGGTGTTAGAGTTACTGGATAAGATTCTATGTGCTCTCGCATTGCTTTATTCTTAACAAATAGTTATTTGTGTATCTTGGATACCAAAGTGATTATTTAATTCATTTTAAGTAATTACATTAGGTTTCATACTATTCAAGTTCATCTTGAGTGTTATGTTACATTAGATCCTTAGATGTATTTACTTTTCTTTAATTAGATCATAATTTTATTTAATTTAGCATAACATACTTAATCACAATGTTGCATCTAAGAGAAACTAAAGTGAGTTTTAATTAGATCACATAAAACATTTTAAATCATGGAGACATTCATTAAATATTCTTACAAATATTATTTAATCAATCACATTGCCATTTAACATTCAACACATAAACACAAATAATAAAATATCAAATTCTCATATATATATATAAATTTTGTGTACATGTCATCAATATATATAATGGTACTCAGGTCTATGATTTCTAGAACCCTCAGGACTTGGTGCTCACATCTAACTAGTGGTGGTCTATCAAGAGATGGTGGTATGAGGTTGTGATCACGATTCGTCAAGTGTACTAAGAGAAAACTGTAAGCCCCATACTTGTCCAAGGGCCTCCTGATGCTCCCCTTCTATTGAATCTCTCTCCATCTGAAGTCTCACTACCTCTGACTATAGTCTCTCAAACTTTGCTAGGGTATGAGATGATTACAGATCTAGGGTACCATCGACTTAGTGGATGCGCCTCCTAAGACTCTCATACACTGCCCATAGTGAGACATATGGCCTAAACAATTCTAGCTCCTTCCCCATGATGGGTGGGGGCATATAGTCTGAGCCTTGATGGCCTCCTCATTGACTGATGGAGACACTATCTCTACAAGCACCTGATGATAGAGATCACAAAGATCTCTCATAGATCCTGCATGATAGAAAACACAAATATAATTAGTAAATATAATGATATATATGTATTAAATCCTTAAAATAATAGTAAATAAAATATCATCACCTATCTCTCTAGCAAGCTATGCGAAATCAGCCTCATCATGTGTAGGAGCATGGAGGATGTTCTAGCCTCTCCATGGCTATGGGTGTCGGTGCCTACTGTAGTTGTTGCTCATGATCTAGTAACATGACTAGGAGATGAATCTCCCTACTCATGGCCTACTAGATCCTCATCTACTGCCTCACCACTTTGACTCATGGATTGCTCCTCCTCCTCCTCCTCATCACTCTCCTCCTAGCCATCATAGTTAGCATTTGCAATCTCATCATACTCCTTATCTATCACATTTGTAAATATGCTTTTATCCCTATAGCGTGTCTCCTCAGCCTTATTCTCCACCTCCTCTCCCTCATCTAGAAGTGGTCCTGCCTCACCTATCAGCTTGTCCATCAAAAACATGGGAGCTGGTAGTGATACTGTCCACCACTCCTCATAGTCATCTGTGGCACTGACATCATCAGCATTAGAAACTAGAGGCATATCATGGTTGGAATACTCAAAGTCACTGTAGAAAACATCCCCAGTAGTGAACCATCTAGTATCACTAGGTCTCTGGGCACTTCGTACTGATCTCCTGAAAAAGGGTCATGCCTTGGGTGATATCTGAACCTAACCGAACTGTTGCATAACATGATCATAGTAGAAAGGTTGTACTATGTAATCAAGTCTAATAATTTCAAAAACCTATCCTTCTAAGATCTCCTCATCTACTGAGTCTAATCTAGCCACTATAGCACAAGTTGATAAGGTCTCCAAAGGATCTCAACCTCCTCCATTCAATCAAATCGAACTCTCCAGAAGTACAAGTCACCATACTACCACAACTGTTGTAGAGGATATTTGAAAGCCCGAGGATACCTCAAGGCTATCAGACATGGGAACCCTATTGGTCAAGTACATGTGATATGCTCTAGGTACCACACTTGCAGAAGCATATAGTGTAACTTTCTTTCCACCTCTGGAAATACAAATAATCCAAGATCATAGTATAGGTGTGCTAGGATGTTACACACCTAGGCATATAATATCTGGTGCTTTTCCATCCCTCATATCATGTGTACTATTCCTCTCTCTAGGTGCCCTCCTTGGTCGTCAGGGATGAGTACTAATGCTACTATCATCATCATTATCCGTGTAACTAGTGGGGCACATGAGCATAGTAACATCACAAAATCTATCTGTGCCCTCACCTTCTCATCATGCACTAGACCTCCTAGGAAATACTACATGTTATATTTCATCTCATGAAATGATCGCTCCACTCAGAAACACACTCGCTCACCCTGAATCGAAACTTGGAGTATGCGGTGTACATCCTCCAACATGATGCTCATCTCACTACTAGGTAGATGAAATGTGCATGTTTCTATGTCCCATCACTCTACTAAAGCCATCAAAATCAGATCATAGTACCTTAGGAGGGAATGAGGTATGACCAATATAATTCCATAGTCTACAAAATATTTGTATCCTTCGCTAAAAGAGTGGGGGATAAATCTCAAAGAAGGCTAATCTATTTGCCACCCAAACGTTGTCAGAAATGGGTGGGAACCTGACAAAAAACTAAAGATATGTCCTATAAGTAGTCTAAATTCTTAAATCTCTACATCAACAATCATAAAAGTGTACTAAAGTTCTTCTAGTGTACTTTCCTAGAGTTCCTAGACAATTTAGGCCCTTTTGGGACACTTCACGAAGAAACGAGACACTTTGGAAAAAGTGGGACACTTCGTGAACAAAAGGGACACTTTACGAAAAAAGGGACGCTTTGCGAACTTTTTTCCAAGGTCCTTAATTAACCTAGAAATGTACATAAATCATAAAATAAATGTGTAAGGACAAAGCTAAGGTAGAAAATTCAACTCACCTCATGATAGTGCTCGTTGTGTGCCACCTAGTCTCGCAGATGTATAATCTCATTGGCTCAGCTCTTTGACTACTCTTCAATTACTCTCAAGCTACAAAAAGGGTAAATAAAAAATAGTTAGAATTAACTTCACTTTTTACTCTTATACATTTCAAAATTAGGGTTAAAAAGTGTCTTTCATTCAAATCAACATAATGGGTGCTAGAGAGCTATGTTTTTGACATCAGTTGTTGCATTAGAATCGTGATCCTTCTTCCATCCTCATCATCTATCTATCATCATGAGGTATGGTACTTGGAAATACCCTATGATATGACTTACCTTATTCAATGTGGCTAGAACGCTACCTTGATTCCACCTTCGTAAAGGAAGCATAATCAAGGGGGAGCATACATCTACCCTTGAATTTGATTTCTAGAAGAAGTTAGATAGGAGGAATTTTTGAAAACTAACAAATTTTTGTTGTAGGATGTAGTTCCTAACATTATGGTTTGGCAAATAGCTACAATGGGGGCTTCATTCTCCCATACTATGATTGAACTTATATGTGTATCCTTTTATGAAACAAAGGTTATCATTGGAGTCCTTTAGCTTGTATATGCATGTAGAGTCATATGGGCAGTAAAGTGGTGGCTAAATGTAGTGTATAAAATTGTACTCTCTTGAAAGAGAGAAAATTTCACACTTAAGTTGGACCTATTTTGGCACCCTTGCATTAATGCACTTTAAAATCATCATTAATGGGCCCCTAAGATCCATCATTTTGGATCTTGAGGCCTATTTTACTGAAAAACCCAACAAAATCACTTAAAAGACATAAAATAATGAAATCCACCTCAAAAAGCTAATGTGGGACTCATTCGCTACCTTGGGCGAATGAGTCCCCTTAGGTGGGACCCATTCGCCCAGGTTGGCGAATGAATCTTGCTTGAGGTCTTTTTCAAATTTGAGAAGGAAATTCAACAGTTTAATTCAAATTTTTAGTGGATGTCAACCTTTGAGGTCTAAATAATGGTCAAATTAGGCATTAATGCCTATATAAGAAAGTTTCTAAGTCATTTTTATCATTCTAAGCAAAATTTTGAACAAACATTTCAAGAGATAAGCATCAAGAATCTTCAAGCAATATTTCACAAGAGTATTCAAGTTTCAAAAGCAAAAAAAGTTGAAGACTTGGAGCAAATTAAAGTGTTTTTTTAGGTATTCAAGCTCACTTTTATTCAAGATATAGCATTTTCAAGGGTTCATCATGGTTGTCTATGGTGAGTCTTGATGGATTATAGGTTGGGGAGATGCAACTAGCCATCAAGCCATGCCTAAAGACTTGTTTCCTAAGTGATTCTATCCTCCATTATCACTCTACATTCATCCTAAGGAAGCTACAAGCATCATTAGGGATCATTTAGGGAGATTGGAGATCTCCTGAAGTGAGTCATTGATCTCCATATTTCCATTCTTGCATCATATTCTTACACATTAGAATAGGATTGCATCATGTTTTAGAATTTTTAGTCTTAGATAGATTTAAGACTAGGGTTTTCATGCACATTCCATTATTTATATCAATGTTTAATTACCAAAATAGGGGTTTGACCAAGGAAACCCCACCATTAGCAAATAAAGTTTATATTCTATTTTGTAGGTATTTTCACAGAGTCAGATCCATAATTCAAGTTGGAAGGAAAGGGTGGGTATTGAAGTGCATATCAGAACTTTAAATTCCTAGAAAATTAGAATGAGATTGATTCACCAAGAGTGGTGAATGATTATCACTATAGGTTTCTTCCAAATCTATTTGTCGATTCATATACCCTTTTTCCTAAAATAGGCTTCCATGCAGAAATCTAGATCTGGGACTAATTCACCCAGGTTGGTGAATGAGTCCTAGTTGGTCAAAAAGTCAAAATTTCACATGTTTTAGAGCTGCAATCAATCACTTCCAAATTCCTAGGTGCACAATATTTGTTTTTAGGATTTTCTATTATGCTTTTTTTGCATTTCTAAGTCATTTTATAGGTCATTATATTGAATTAGGATTTTGCACTTCATCTTGCATTGAATTTTCTTTTCCAAGTTTAAACTTGGTGGTGAACACCTCATTAGATCATATTTAGCCCCTACAACAACCCTATTACAAGATTTCTTTCTCCTTTGCATTAAGATCTCAAGGGTTTTTTCTTGAGTGAAAGTTAGTGAAAATTTCCCCTTTTAGGTACCTAAACCCTACAGGCGGGAGAGCAACCAATTTTCCACCTTCTAGATATCATTATGGGATCTTATTCAAGCATCCCCTCATTATCATAACATGATTCAAAATTATTTACAAGTTCCTATCCATTCTAATGTGCAACCAAATGAAATAACACCCATAATTCAAGGAATAAACGCTAACATTATTTTCCACCAAAGTGAGCTCCCTCATTTTGAAGTGCAAAAACAAAATGATGCTTTCATGGTATTAGTTCAGTATAAAGGAATAGGGATAAAGTGAACCCTTGTTGATAATGGCTCTTACCTTAATGTATGTAGTGTAAACCTTTTGGATAGGCTTGGTCTGGATAAACCAAAATTCAACCTGAATCCTTATCTATTAAAGGATTTGACAATGTAGGAAAACAAGCACTTGGTGTGATCACTTTGCCTATAAACAACTGCAAAGGAAACATTATAAACACTTATCCATGTTATGCCTCATGATCTTTCATATAATCTCCTTTTAGGAAAACCATGGATTCATGCAATGAATGGGGTATCTTCTACCCTTCATCATAAAATGAAGTATATTTACAACAACAAAGTGTACACACTTGAAGCTGACCCTGACCCAAATAGTTGTTTAAACATTGAGTAAAACAAGGAGAATCCTTTGAAAAATTAACACCAACTACACAAGTACAATTCATGCAAAAAAAAGACATAATTTTTTTTTGAAGAAGTCATGAAGCTATTAGAAGATGATTGGGGTTCCTTAGATTTCACACCAACATTCATGGGAGAATAGAAGATCATAAACAAATAATCTGAAATGGGAAAATAAAAAATAGTATTATCAACACAAAATTCTGAAGACCCTTCAAAAGCATCCACCTCAACCAATTTAAAAGAAGAAACAAATTACACAACAAAATTTGATGAACTTAATTATGAGCAAACACAGAATCCAAAAGAGATGAAGAAACTTTATGGAAGAGGTTATGAGCTTATGAAAAGACTTGGATATAGTGGAAAATGATGTCATGCTAGAGAACAAGGTATCCATGTCCCCATAGAACCTAACACGCAAGAAAAAAAAATGGTCTTGGTTATTGTCCTTTTATAGAAATAAACAAGCCTTCACTTAATATCAACACTATTACAAAAGATTCTTCTAAGGTTAGTTTAATAGTATTGCATCCTAAACTAATAGAAATTAATGCTCTAGATTATTATCCTTGGAAAGAAACAAAACAAAGAAAGAAATATTCACTTAATGTCAATGTCATCACACAAAACATCAATGATTTGAGTTCAATATAATTTACACCCTCCTATAAAGGAGAGAACAAAATCTCACAATCTAGAGAGTCTTGTATAAGTATGACATCCTATACTAACCAAGAAATATCTTTGACGTAAAATAAATGAACATCTTCTACTATTGATCAAGACTTGGTATCTTGTCAAGACTCCTCCAAGATCATTTGATATCCCTCCCTCCAAGAATGCGAATTACATTTTACTACAAAAAATCATTTTGTGCATATCATAGAGTTCATGTTCATTCTACTAACCAATGTAAGGCTTTGAGTAATTAAATTCAACATCTTAAGGATCGTGGTGCTCTTTCTTGTGTTGAAGCACCTAGTTCCTCTAATTGATACTTATTTCCATCCTATTCGGCTCATCCTTGTCTTGCACTAAGTGGGGGCAAGGGGTTAGATAGCCTTGTCCTCGTATGTCACTTGTCATTGTCTCTTTTGGCTAGTTGATCACCCTTCATGTACATATAAGAGAAATCTTGGGATGTGGACGACATGACTTAAGTTGGCTCACATGTTACATACTTATTCATGATGTAGTTCAATTCAGAAACATATGAATTGGCATAGGGATTTCCAAATAAGCTCTCATGTCTTCTTCTGCTTTAAAGAAATTTCTCACAACAATGGTGTTAGCAACTACTTTAAAGTGGGGGCATACATCAACACTCAAGTTTCATTGTGTGATTTTATTTCTTCTCGTGATGCATCCTTTTCTTGGTGGTGTGATTGGGCTTGATTTCCTCTGAGAGCATGATATTTCTTTGACTTATCCTCTCTTAGAGACATTAGGAACAATGCTCCATAAGAAGAGACCTTGCATGAACTAAAAAAAATCCATTTGAACATTCCTTGCACTATTTTACATTTACATCTATTATATGGCCACCTTGCATAACACACTTTGCTTGCTTGTGGAGCCATCTTGTTTGTTCATGAGTCCCAAGCATACAAAGTTTTTCTTTCCTCATGAAGCTCAAAGTTCATTATTTGTTCATGGGCTCAAAGCATATGAAGTTTTTCTTGTCTCATGAAGCTCAAAGATCATTATTGTATGGCACCTTATAAAATTTATGAGGAGGTATAACTTATGTATGGTCAGACAAGAAGTTGATCTAAGGCATGAATTTACCTTAGCCACTCATGCATGTGTGTGAGAACATATCAGTCGTATATGTCTCACCTTCTTGGATTACTCACCCAATGGATAGCCTGAAGCTTCGTTGCCTTAGAGTGAGCATGAATTTCTCATAAAAACAACCTAGATCTAATCCACATCGTATTGGACAAACAATCAAAGCTTGATCCACCCTTTTCCTTTTTCATTTTGTTTCATTTTCTTTATGTATTTTTCATTGTATGTGTGCCCCTTTTTGTTTCTCTTTATATCATTTTCATGTTTGTTCTTTTGTTCCTATGTTGTTTTTCCATAGGATCTTGGTCCTCAAGGCTTGGACAACCCTCTTGATGATGGTTGTCCTATCTTACTAGCATCAACGCATTTTACACCCTATCTTACTAGCATTGGTGCATTTGGTCTACTTTAGTGTGAGTTGGAAGCAAGTTCCTCCTATCACTAAAGTGGGGGCTAGATGTAATGACGCAAAAACATCCCCCTAACATGGCCTTGATTTAGTGTTGCAATGTGTCTTGGGCCCTTGTGAACTAAATGAGCTTATTGGTACCTTATTTAGAGAGTTGTAAAGTGTTGTAACACACTTTCACACTTTTCTAGGGTTTTCATAAATAATTGGGCTTCTTTATGGTTTAATTTTCCTTATTTTGCATACAAAAGGCTCATTTTATGCATCATTTTTATTATAATCCCTACGCAAATCAACATCTAATAATAATTCAAGTTTTTTTAGGTTGTATGGCCTAGATTTAGTGAGTTGGGAATTATTCACCACCTTGGGAGAATGAGTCGCACCTAGGTTTTTGGGTCTCGTTCCTTGTTTTACACCTTTCTAACAATTTTTAAAAATGGTCCCAAAAATTATGCCTAATGGGAATCATTCACCACCTTGGGAGAATGAGTCCCGTGTGGCCCAATTTCCAATTTAATTCAAATTTTTGGCCATATTTTATCCTCCTAGATCTGATGTCGGCTTGTAATGTTGTAATTTTAAGAATTCTTGCATAATTAAGTATAAATACAAGTTTCTTTCAATCATTTTACACCTAGCAAGTTGAATGAGCATTCTTATAACAAAGTTGAGTTTACAAGTGCATTCAAGTGTTTACAAGAGCATTGAAGAGCATTTGAGGGAAGATTCTTCATCATTTGTTGCAAAAATTCAAGATCCATTATCATGTCAAGATTATCAAGCATTAAGCATGTTATTGAGCTAGTGTTGTAATGTAGCATTGAAGATCCAAGGTCAAACAATTTTCTACAGTTATCTCAAGATCTAGATCTATATCCTTCATGGTCATTTCATGCTATATTGTTGGTTTGCATTACAAGACACCATTCAAGGTATCATTGCTCATGTTTCATGTTCATCTTTCATTATTTCATCATTTGGTTTAATTACCTAAAAGGGGTTTGACCAAGGAAAACCCCTATTCACTAACAATCAACAAGTTTTTCTCCTCTTTACATGTGTGATTGTAGGTTTATAGATTGAAGAAAAGTGGATTTGAAGCCTTCAAAAGCACCAAAATGAAAAAGTTGCAAATATCATCAAAGTTGACATGAAAATTTGTTAAGACTCATAGAAACTTAGATCTAGGGACAAATATCCATCCAATTTGCTTGGAATCAGTGGGAAAGTGCTTATTTGATCCATCTTCAGAGGCTTGCAAAGTTTGAATTCAAGAATCTGCTCCTAAGTGGAGTGACCCTAAGTTTGTTCTCTGTTCAACTGACTGTTGTATTGGATTAGGACATTATAATATTTTTCTTGTTGTTGGATTCACTGATTTTATATTAGTTGATGATACTTTTATCATTCATGTTTTATGCCTATGTTATGCCTAGTATATGGATTTGATGGCTTATGTGGATTAATCTTGTTATATGCATCATGTGATTATCTGATGTATGTCCTTATCATGTTGTTAGCATCTGATTATTATGTGTTGATGTATTTTGGTGAAGGGGAAACAATGTCACATCACTCACTTATGAGTGCCTTGCGACGCTACGAATTTCCTTTCATGGTGTGTTTGACTGTATGACTATGTACATGCTCAACTATGTGGTTTGCTATAGGTTGTAGGTACCAAGAATTAACTTCACCTAAACTTTTAGGTTTGAGCATGCCTTAAACGCAATGAAAATTGTTGATGGATATAGCATTTGGTCCCTTGTCGAGCCATCATCCTCAAAGAGGATGAGTATTCGATTGGCATCCCCATCAATGTGGTGAGTTTGGATTGGTCTATCTGTGTTGTTGTTGTGTTGCTTTCTTATTCATTGTGAAGTCAAATATTGCTTGGTATTTTGTAAATTTGATTTAAATCCGTTTGATTAGTGTTCTGATTAATTATTTCATTAAATTAGAGTTATTTGTGTTGGGGGCATTTTGATAATTACAATAGATTCTTTTATATGATTATGGTTTTGATAGAATAAAATATTATTAATGCCTTTATTAATTTTAAATAAATTAAGATTAATTTTTAATAAAGAAATATAAAAATAAATATATTAATTATGGTGAATTGCAAGCAAAATTAAAATATACTGTTTAAATAAATAAATAAATAAATAAATATTTTAAAATGGATTAATTAAGTGTAAATAAAACAAGAATATGTTTATAAATAAACATATTGAATAGTGGCAATGAACAGTGGCTGTAAAATAAATAAAATAATTAAATCAAAGAAAGTGCATGTAGTAACAGACATTGTGGAGTGGTATATAAATTGGTTATTTGGCAGAAAGAAAGGGAGCTTTTGCACATTTTCTAGAAAACTAATCTTGTTTTTTCCCATGAATGTTGTCTCTATTTTCTTGGATGCTTTCTATTGGATTTAGAGTTTTGAATTAGAGTTATGTAGAGTTTGTTGGGGCTTTTGGAGATTTCCATCTAGTTCTTTTGGAGGCTTTCACTGTAAGGAAGAAATTGTCTGTAGAAGTTGCAATAGTGTGGTTTGAGGGAAGTCTAGAGCTGCAACTATGGAATTTGGAGCCCGACAACAAAATTCAGCTCAACAAATCGTTTAACTCAAGTATTATATCTTTCTCAATTTTAACTTTGTTTAGAAAAATGAATGTGGAATGATTGTGTTGGTTGAAGAAAAATAATTTCTTGTTAATTTCTGAGTGTGCAATCTTGCAAATGCATGGTGTGGGAATCTTCTAAGCCTTCTTGAAAATTGAATTGTGATTATTCTAATAATTACATTTAGCCATCAAAGTCTCATTTATTTTGGAGTATTATGTTGTTTCATTACTTGCTCTATATTTCCCCAATTTGACTGTAATTTTTTTAAAGTGCATCTCAACTGCAACTTTGATAAAATCCTCCATTCTCTATTTAGGCAAAATCCTCTATTCCTTTTCTTTGATTGCTTTCAAAATTTCACTCTTTATTCATGCCCAAAGGTATGACATGTTGGATTATCAATTTCCTCTGCCATACTATTTTATTTTAGTCTATAAACCTTTTTGTTTTGAGTCTTTAACCCTCCTAGTTAACTGCTATTGGCACACCCTGTTCTAGTGTTTGTTTGGCGTAAAATGGTCTTAATGTTTTTTCTTGAGCCGACAGTTTGGTTGTTGTCATCGGCTTGTAGCCATTGTCCTTATGTATACTCTCTTTCTCTATGTTTTATTGAGTATGGCAGCTTGGGGTTTACTTTGTGCCTTGTTTGCATAGAATTTGTGCTATGCTTATTTTGAGCTTATATTTAAAGGCATGATATAAGCTTTATGCATAACTTTAGTGAAAACAACCTCTGCACAAGCTTATCCTTGGAAATTTTCTATTTTATTATCTTAAAATTAAGCTATATATAGCACCCAATGCTGCCACTATAAGTAGTAATCATTAGATGAGTTATGTTTCTAGTCGAAGCTTTATACATATAATACTCCATAATTCATTCTTAGCTCTTTATGGCCTTATGTATTATGGCTTTTATGCCAAAGAGCAATGGAATTATATATTTAATGTGTTTGTATACCTCTAAAAATAGCTTGTTGGTAAATCGATTTCTATACAAATCGATGTATATGTAGTTTTTGATATTCGATTTAAAGAATAATTAGATGATAGGCACTACATGTATATTCTTTGAGAAACTCATTGGTGATCAAATGTCTACAAATGGCATGTATTATTTTAAGGTGTTAACTCTTCAGTAAAGTTGTTGTTTGGTTATGTGCACACCACATAGTCACTTAATATTCAGATTGGTAAAACAAAACACACACACATCGATGTATATGTAGTTTTTGATATTTGATTTAAAGCATAATTGTATCATAGGTGCTACATTTATATTTTGTGAGAAACTCATTGGTGATCAAATGTATACAATCGACATGCATTAGTTTAAGGTGTTAACTCTTCAGTAAAGTTGTTTGGTTATGTGTGCACGACATAGTCACTTAACATTCAGTGTGTGTGTGTGTAAATCTACGTATTTTCATTCGTATTTACATTAGTACAAAATCTATTAATTTGTTAATCTGTTGTAATGTGAGCTAAAACTTGAGATAATACATATACTTGTATATATATATATACTAATCCATATAAAACTATATATATATATATACATGTATATCTATTAAGGCCATATCGAAAAGGATAAAAATACGTTGTGAATAATTGTCTTTATAGGAAAAGAGAATTGGAAATTAAGTTTAAGAAAGAGTGTGTTTTATATTTTAAATAATGGGTAGTTTGATAAATAAAAGTTGGATTTATTTCGAGCCTTGTTAAATATGAGTGATGATGTCTCTTACATTTACTTTATTGATGAAGAACTTACTCCACTATGTATTTTATAGGTGTATTTGGTGAACATTCAGTTAGTTTGGAAAATTGATAAACTCGTTTTAGCTATGGCATTCGATCATTTATATTATATAAAATGTTGTTTTCTTTTAATAGTTGAATTGTAGTTTCATTTTGAAATTAGTTAAATAGAATAATTTGTATGATAAATATAAACCTATCATGCATTCAATCATTGAGTATACTTGTAATTAGAGGCCAAGTTAATGTTTTTTATGAGATGGAAAAATAATACTTTTCATCGATGTAAAGTCTAACTGCTTATTTGTATCTTATGGTTGATTTGGGTATTTGGAGTGATTTTGGTCATTGTCTTATAGTGGGAGTCCTTTATGTTAAATGGAATTGGGAGTCTTCTAGAGGCTTGGGAAAATATGTTGAATAGTTATGTTTGAGCCTTGAATTGGTTGATGTGATTCTTGTGATGTGTTGATGTGGGTCTTTATCCATGTACTCTTTATTTTTATTATAGTTGTGTTTGAGAGCGAGATGGTCCATTCCTTGCTCAGGTTATGTACTTTTATGGTTTTCATTTTATGTGTGTGATGGATTTACCATATTGGTTTTACAAATCTTCTAGTTGATAGTAAGGGGAGTGGCTTTCCATGAGGGCCAGTGCACAAAGTGGCATCCATGATAACCCATGTGTAAGTTTCCTAACTCAGTGATAACTTAAAATAAATTAGGGGGATTCGGTAGTTTACACATTAATCAAGATAAGTGAATGCCTCACCCATGCCTGTAGTGCTCGTTTAGGATAAGGATGAGTTGAGAAGGCCAAGTTGGCAAGACCAACTTCCTTATCCCCATGAAAGGAATGTTGGTGTCACATATGTCACCCTATGGGGTTGGGACATAGTGAGAGGTTGTTAGTACATGCATAGATGGGGGTGGGTTCTAGTGAGAGAATGTTAGGATAGCCCATGCCAGGACCATGCAATGCCACTCTTCCCTACTGCAACCTAGCATTCCCTTGGATTTTATTTCCCCTTGTTACTTCTGCGCCTCTAGAAGCGGTGTCACTATTATGTGATGTTATGTTTTACCTTGTTTGTTTACTTTTTGTGGTGGGACCTTATTGCTATCTCTTAGCACAGGGGGTGGACCTTAAGGTTCCACATGGTCAAGTGGATTATGCTTATTCATCCATTGGGTTCCCTTGTGAATGTTCATGTGCATGATGACTAATCTTAGTGCTATGGAATCATGCAATTGACCTTGCTCGAGAGGATTATATTTCATATACTTGTATTGAATTGTAATTAGCTATATCATGTAACGTAGTTTTGATGTACTCTCCTTTCATATTCGAGGAAACATTGTTGTACAAGTTGTAATGTTGTAACTAGATTGATGGACTCTCTCTTGTAATGGGATATCTTGTATATGTTAGTTAATTGTAATGAACATGGATGTTGTTATATTGATGGCATGTATTGGATATCGTATATTGATGGAACATTTAATGTGATGGATTTAATGTACTCTTTTATGTTATACAAATCATGTTAATGGATTAGTTCTTGTTAGTTTGGTTATTGGATGGATAGTAGCATAGTCATGGAACCCTAGAGGACTTAGTTGTAGATTGCATGTTAACATTTTTTCAATAATCTTTAGTACGTTGCACCTTTAAAAAAAGAAAAAAAATTGTTCCAGTTTTCAGTGTTGTAGTGTGTTGTCCTCTAGGGTTCTATGGTGGGGTGTTACACATGGTATCAAAGTGCAAGTTCTAACACTGGGTACTCCAAGTATTTATAAGATCCCATTATGTTGTCTTGGTTGCATAGACTTTGAAGATTATGTTCCCTTTGTTATCCTCTCCTAACACCTTGAAATTTTTCCTTAGTGGTGTCTATGTAGGAAAACTCATAGAGGTCGAGGTCAAGGTTAGGGATATGGCAGAGGTCATGGGGCTAATCCCCAGAACACCCCTCCTTAGCGTGCCCACGAGAGTGATCATGAGGAACAATAGGGCTCCACTAATATTTAGGGAGGTGGAGATCATAATTTGGGTTAGTTGGGGTTGGAGGGTACTTAGTTGCAAAATTTTCGGGTATGTGCAGGATCATCATGGAAAAAACAAGCCCTTAAGTGGCAAAAAATTCAGAAAAATCAGAGTCAGGAAACTTGACGTAAAAATTTGAATAAGTTATCTATATTATTTCAAAAATATGTAAGATTAGAATTTGTATCAAATTGAATGTATTTTCTAAACTACTAGGTATGTTTAAAAAAAAAAATCTATTTGGTAAAAATTTAAAATTTCAATGCAGTGGTACTTAAATTTTAGGGAAAAAATAAGAAGTAGGTGTCTGTCTGACCACCCTAACAACAATAAAATGATAATATATTTTTATAATATTTTAAATATAAGTAGAGGACTCATGCCTCGATGTGATTCATATTTTTTTGTAATTTTTTTCCAAGTAAATATTTAATTATGAATTTTTTATTTCAACTTTTCAAAAAATATAAAAAATCGTATGTCTGACCACCTTAGCTTGATCAAAACTTCATGAAATACAATTTTTCTTTTTTTAATCCTATAGTATGTGAAGCATAGAATGTGACGCATGTTTTTTATTCAAAAAGTGTCATACTGTTTGAAAGCTATAGATGTTTTTCAATCAGCTTATCAATGAAGACTTTAATCGTAATTTGAATTGAAAATGAATAATAATTACTTATTAAATTCAAAGAAAAGCATAATTTGTATCAGTGGAAAGCTGTGAATATCCTTTAAAAACCCTTTTCGTTTCATCAATTTTAAGTAAAAAATAGTCATCAGCCACATACCTATCATATTGCCACTTTTTGCCCCATCATGATCTTGCACATACCCTTACTTGAGGAGATTCTTGCCCACCTAGGTCTAAGAAATGAGGGTGATCAGCTAGTGGTTAAGGAGAGAGAGGGGTATCCTAGGAGGAGAGAGGTTAGAGTAGAGTAGGAGGTTGCCTTAGCCAGTCATATGAGGGATCTTTTGAGGGCACATCCTCCTACTTTTGATGGGACTGGTAGTGGTTTGGAGGAAGAGACATAGTTAATTGATCTAAATAGGTGTTTCCCCATGCATCTGTATGGTAGGAACACCAAGGCTAGGTGCACTATTATGCACCTTAAAGCTCTTACTTCCACATGGTGGAATTTGGAGGACTAGAAGCTACATTTAGATATAGGTTTAGTCTCATGGGAGATGTTTCTAGAGAGATTCAAAGCTCATTTCTTGTTTGATCATTGGAGGAATTGTTGTCTAGATGAGTTCCATGAACTGAGGAAGATGGTGATGTTAGTTGAGTAGTATTAGCATAGATTTCATGAGCTTAAGTAGTTTACTGGCATAGGTGATGATGAGGATATGTTAGTGCAACATTTTATTAGGGGCTTGAATGCTCGTATGAGTGGGGGTGTTCATATGTTTCAGTTGAAAACCATGGAGGTGGCTATAGAGAAGGCTTATATAGTAGAGGAGAATTTTTTCTTAGCATTGGAAGGCCATATAGGTGCGTAGATTGGTAGTGCACCCCCAATAGGCTTTGGGTCTCAAGGTAGTCAGTCTCAGGCTACGGGATCCTCTAAGGGCCATCAAGCATCTGCTAAGGATGAGCAATAGTAGCAACATTCCTAGATGAAACCTGGGAACTCTCAGTCTCAGCAAAGTGGTAGCTCTCAATATAGAAAAAGTAAAATTTGTAGTGAGCCAAGCAATATTGTCCCAACTAGCATGTTTAGAGCACACAATTTGCAAGTAGTTTCCAATAGTCTAGTGCACCCTTAGGTGGCTACGGGCATAGTAGACGTACCTGATGTTTTTCCTATGGCCAATAGGGCCACATAGCTAGATAGTGTCCTCATAAGGGCACATCAGGATTCAATTAGAGCTCGCCAACCTCAAAGTGAATAGTGGGTGATGCAGGTAGGTCTCACAGGGTGTTTGCAGTAGTTGAGAACTGCTAGGTTGTGCATTAGGGTACAGTTGTAGAGACTACCGATAGAGGATGGGGAGTTGACTCTAGATCCCATGGGAATTCTACAACACATTAGACTCACCCTCAAGGGTGGAGATGCTAATTAGGTGAGGGTCCAATTGGGTCCTAATGATGAGTCTTCAGCTACTTGGGAGGATGCACCTCAGATGCGAGAGATATACCCTTATTTGTTTGCAGGCTTCCACGAGTAAGCTTGGTTCTAGGGGGAGAGGATGTAGTGCCCCTCAGTTTGTTCTCTATTATACTGACTATAGTTGTATTAGATAAGGAAATTATGATATTTTTCTTAATGTTGGATTCATTGATAATATGATAGTTGATGATACTTTTATCACTGATGTTTAATGCTTCTGTTATGCCTAGTATATGGGTTTGATGGATTATGCAGATTAATCTTGTTATGTGCATCATGTGATTATCTGATGTATGTCCTTATCATGTTGTTAGTATCTAATTATTTTGCGTCGATGTATTTTGGTGAAGGGGAAACATTGTCACATCACTCACTTGTGAGTGCCTTGTGACATTGCAACATTCCTCTCATGGTGTGTTTGATTGTATGACTATGTACATGCTCAACTATGTGGTTTGCTACAGGTTGTAGGTAATAGGCATCAACTCCAAATGAATTTACAGATTTGAGTGTGCCTTAAACCCAATGTAAATTGTTGATAGAGATAGCATTTGGTCCCTTGTTGAGCCATCATCCTCGAAGAGGATGAGTATCTAATTGTAATCCCTGCCAATGTGGTAAGTTTAGGTTGTTCTATCTATGTTTTTGTTGTGCTGTTTTCCAACTCGTTGTGAAGTCAAGTATTGCTTGGTATTTTGTAAATTTGATTTGAATTCAATCAATTAGTGTCCGATTAATTATTTCATTAAAATAGAGTTATTTGTGTTGGAGGAATTTTGATAATTAAAATAGATGCATCTTTTATATGATTATGGTTTTCATAGAATAAAATATTATTAATGCCTTTATTAAGTTTAAATAGACTAACATTAATTTTTAATAAAGAAAATAAAAATAAATTATTAAATGGTGAACTACAAACATTTTATTTTAAAGTGTTTATGTAAATATTTGAATACAGTGAACAATGGATGTAAAATAAAATAAAATAATTAAATTAAAGAAAGTGCATGTAGTAACAAACATTGTGGAGTGGTAAATAAATTAGTTATTTAGCAGAAAAAAGGGGGATTTTGCACATTTTCTAGAAAACTAATCTTGTTTTTTCTTGTGAATGTTTTCTCTATTTTCCTGGAGGCTTTCTACTAGATTTGGAGTTTTGAATTGGATTTTTGAAGAGTTTGTTGTCCAGGGCTTTTGGATATTTTCATTAGGTCTTTGGGAGGATTTCACTGTAGGAAGAAATTGCTTGTAGAAGTTGCAATATTGTGGTTTGAGGGAAGTCTGGAACTACAACTATGGAATTCAGAGCCCGACAACAATCTTCAGCTCAACAAATCTTTGAACTCAGGTTTCATCATATCTTTCTCAATTTTAAATTTGTTTAGAAAAATGAATGTGGAATGATTGTGCTGGTTGAAGCAAAATAATTTCTTGTTAATTTCTAATTGTGCAATCTTGCAAATGCATGGTTTTGGGATCTTCCAAGCCTTCTTGAAAATTGAATTGTGCTTATCCTATTAATTGCATTCAACCATCGAAGTCTCATTTCTTTTAGAGTAATTTGTTGTTTCGTTGCTTGCTCTGGATTTCCCCAATTTGATTGTAATGTTTTTAAATCATCTGAACTGCAACTTTGATAAAATCCTCCATTCTTTATTTAGGTGCAATCCTTTGTTCCTTTTCTTTGATTGATTTCAAAATTTCACTCTTTATTCATATCCAAATATATGGCATGTTGGATTATCAATTTCCTCAGCTAGAGTATTTTATTTTAGTTTGTAAACCTTTTTGTTTTGAGTCTTGAACCCTCCTAGTTAACTATTATTGGCACACCCTATTTTGGTGTTTTTTTGGTGTAAAATGGTCTTAGTGTGTTTTCTTGAGCCGATGACTTGGTGGTTGTCATCAGCCTATAGCCATCCTCCTTATGTATCCTCTCTTTCTCTACACCTTGTTGAGTATGAGAGCTTGAGGTTTACTTTGTGCCTTACTTGTTTTCATAGAATTTGCGCTATGCTTGTTTCAAGCTTATATTTAAAGGCATGATGGGTGTAGATAGGGAAATAAATCAAAGAGTTTAATTGCACTGAAGAAAATAAACAAATTAAATCCTATCAAGCACCATGAAGTACAAACTAGAATGAAAAATAAGAATAGTAAAAAAAGAACGTGCAAACCGATTTTCAAACTAGTGTTGATTGATCTCCATGGCTCTTCTCCACCTACACAAGGATGCAAGATTTCAAAGGTTAATTTTTGGAGGAATGTTGGTTGCTCAATTCTGCAGCATAACAATGTGATAAAGGTTTTGAAGGAGAATGATGGATGAAAGATAGAATATTTGAAGAATAATTTTGATAAAGTGAGGATACTTAACAATCAACCCCCTAAATGAATTGTGAGAGGCTGTATTTATAGAGTTTTCAAAAGCTTCTAATTGGCTGATATGATCAATGGCTATGATAATTCTTGACATATCAAATGGCTAAAGAAGGATGAAATTGAAGAGAAAATAGAAGAAAACTTGAAAACAAGATTTTTCTATTTTTATGAAAGAGAAGAAGATAAGAAGATAAGAAGTCATCTTTCTTTAAAAAGATAAAAGAAAGATTTAAAAGCCGATAAATAATGAATTAAAGATCCAATTATTTATTTGTGGATGATATTCAGCTTTTTCTCAATTAAATGAAATTTTTAATTAAGCTTTTAAAGTAGAAGAAATTTTGTGATAAGAAGAAAGCTTTAATTAGGATTTTTGAAGAAAGCAAAAGATATCATATTAAATAAAATATTTAATTATGATATGAGAAGAAAACAGAAGATTTCACAATTAAGTAAAATATCTAGTTGTGATTTAGAAAGAAAGCATAAGATATTTAATTAAATAAGGTTTATTTAATTAAACCACTTTTATGAAATTAATTAAATGAAATATTTAATTAATTAGAAGAAGAATTTAAAATAGAAGAAAGGGCAATATTTAAACTTAATTTAAATCAAAAGATTTAATTTAAATTCAAACAATGATAATTAATTTAAATAAATAAAATGTATTTATTTAATTATGAAGGAAGAATAAGATGAATGAACAATATAATTAAATTAATTAAATTTAATCATATGTAGAGGATTTTTAGAAAAATTAATTAAATAATAAATATTTAATTAATTGTCAGGATTATAGACATGACCATTTTTATGTGTATACATTTTCCCCCTCTTTGAAGTGATGTGTGAAACACATTGCTTCAAAGAAAATAAAAAATTTGCCCCTGATATATTTCTGATTTTTGATATTGATGATGCCCCCTCGAGAGGATAGGTGGGTTGGACAAACACGGGTATTCTCTCGAAATGAAATGAAATGATAAAGGAGGGATAATTTGAATGATGCAAGAGATAATGTGGATGAAGGAGATGAAAGGATGCGCTATGCTGCAATGAAAGTGAGCAACCATGATGTTTGATATAGCACTAGATGTTATGCACCAAGGTATAAGGACCAAGGTGATGATGTGTCTCGTGCCCCATCGTAATACAACCTTGTCTAGATGTATGAGGAATTAAACTTAAAGCATTAAAGTCCTAATGCACAAAAGGTATTATGGGACCTTAGATGCAAAGGATAATGCAAAAAAATATTCCAACACACACAAGATATGAATATTAGCTGGAATGATATGGATTTGATACAAATGCAAGATAAAATGATAACACACACAAGCAAGCAAGCAAGCATGCACAAATGATACAAAAACAAACAAAGTATTTCCCTTGTCAAGCTATAAACCGTTGATTGATTGATTGATTGATGATGTTGATAGTGTTGTCATTGTTGGGAAGCGATATATCCCTAGAGCAATACAAGGATGATGATAATTGATTGGTTGATTGGTTGATTTGGTTTACAACAAGATTAGGATCAAGACCAAAGGATGTGATTAGATAATTTGACAAGATTGATCGACTTGATTGGTATTGATTAAAGATTGACTTGCATTTGGATTATTGCTTGGAATGATTGAAGATGATTTGATTGATTTGAAGAAACTATATGTAATGATATGATGATTGATTGGATGATAGGATGTGATGAATTGAATAGAAAAATTGATGTGATTGGAATGATTTAGGTTGAAGTGATTTGATTAGATAATCGATTGATTGAATTGAAGAACTGATTTGATTAGAATGATTGGGATTGAGTGGATTGGTTGCAATGGTTTTGATGAAGATGATTGATTTGGTGGAATGGTTGAATGATTGGATAGAAGAATTTATGTGATTGAAATGATTTTATCGCTTGGATTTTTGTTGGATATTTGATTTTTTTTGTATTTGTTCAGGACTTTTTCTGTTGTTTTTGAATTTTTTCAGGACTTTTTCTACCTTTTTGTATTTCTTTAGAACTTTTTCTGATTTTTTTGTATTTTTGAAATGTTTTGATTTTTTGGAGTTTTGAGATGTTTTGATTTTTTGGATTTTAGAGAATATTTGGAGGTGTCAAAGGATGAAAATTTGAGTAGCCTTTGTGCTAGATACCAATGACAATGGGAAAACCAAGGCTAGGTGCAAGGAGATAAAGGGAATTGATGGATGAAAGGGTGGGTGATGGGATAAGGGATAAAAGGCTCATGATATATGGATGGATGGAAAGGATAAGTCATAGTGAATTAAATGGATGTATGCATCATAAGAGATCAAGAATGTGATTTCCAAAGATTATGTTGCATAGAAATAGCATGCCCCATTCTAGGTACAAGACTTAGGATTTTCATGACAAAGCTTATGGCAATAGGATAATGATAGGCTTGTTTGGAAGGATGAGGTATATCAAAAGATATCCAAGACATGTTTCAACATTTTTCCCCTATATATTCATCAAGATCAAAAGGATAAGGGTGGATGAATGGACTCAATATGAGAGGTATGTATGATGGCTGAAGATGGTAGGTAGGATGGAAATGACAAGACATGAAAATGATAGGTTGGATAGATAAGACATTGTGCCCCCAAGTGTAAGTGACATAGAAGATCAACCTACACATGATGCCTATTTGCTAGGTTTTCATCATGGTACTTATCCAGGGCACCTGTTTACCAGGTTTTCACCGTTGGATGAAGGGATTTCTCTTTACTTCTCTTTTATTTTTATTTTTATTTTATTTTTGACTTTTTGACTTTTTGGATAGGAGAAGGGGAATATGGATGGGAGGGACTCAAGTGTCTAGACCCATGAAAGGTGGTAGTCTCACTAGATATGGATGTCCTTGCATGGACCATGTCAAATGTCATTATGCTCATAGATGTTGGTAAGGAATGACATGAAAGGGATGGATTAGGTAGATGGTGGATTATGAAAGTCTTATCTAAAAATGGATGGGGAATAGTGGATGATGATGTGGATTGAAGAGGACTTGTGCAAAAGGATGGATGCAATGTTTATGCAAAAGCATGGACCATAGGAAGATGGTGGGGGAGATATGTAGGACAATGTGTGAAGGATGGGGAGATGGAGGTATGTGGAATTGTTGTGAAATGGAAGGGAACCATGACCAATGGTTGCACACACTGTGATAAACATTGAAGCTTTTGATGTGGATGGGGTGTAGGAAGCAATGGAGATGTTTGCTTAGGAGGTGGTGGATGAAGTGATTTAGGTACCCACATAGACTTAGTATTTTTATGATTTTTATTTTGCTTGTCAATTTTAGGAATTTGAGACTTTTGAATGGAATGAGAATGTGGGATGGAAGTGGATGGTTGGGATTTTTGTGATGTGAATGCCTCATTTGACTTGATTTCTTTTTTCTTAGGTACCCAAACCATTTTAGTTTTGGCCTTTACTTTTGGAGGTATGGGATTATATAACTTTTTAGATGGATTTTTCTTTGACTTTTTGTATTGATGTCCTAAGGCACAAGAAACCTTAGGATTTTATACTTTATAGGTAGAGGCATTGGAATTATTGCTTTTGAATCCCTTGGGTTTGGTGGAATGAGTGGAAGCTTCATGTTTATACACTGTGTGCATTTGTTGGTCATGATTAGGAATGTTAGGGTATTTATGGATGGAGGGATAAGGGGATTGGATAATGGGGATATTAGGTGTTGGGAGAAGTGGAGGTAGATTAGATGGAGGGATATTAGGAGTTGGAAGCAATGGTGGTAGAGTGGATCAAGGGATATTAGGAGTTGTAAGTAATGGTGGTAGAATGGATGGTGGAAGGTGTATGGTCACATGCTTTTGACATTTATAGGATGACGGTGGTGGAATGACAACATATGTTTTGGGTGTACAATAGCTGTATGATGGAAAGTGGACTTAGGAGGTGTGGAGGAAATACCAACATCTTTAGGTTGTTGTCCTTGGGGTGTAGGTCCAAGGCCATAAGAGCGTGGAGGGACTTTGACATGGACAAGCTCCAAAATATCTTGTTCATGAAGGTCTAGACCTTTATCTTGGTGGTTCATGTTTTGGAGTGTGCAATGGACAATGAGACTAGGTGTAGGTGGAACACTAGAAATGAGTTCCTTATTGGATGGAGAAGATGAAGCAAGAGAAGATAATGGTTTTTATTGTTCTAAGGAGGAACATTCATGAATGAGGGTGGAAAGACCAATAGGATATGATAGAGGACTTGCAATGGGGTCGATAGTGGGTGATGGAGGATCATTAGGATCTTGATTAGAATTGTGTTCACTTAGATCCAAGGTGTTTGTTTGATCTTCTATGTTGGCTTGGGAGGCATGTGTCTCATCAAGGGAAGTGGATGTTGATAGATCATGGATAGGACTAGGTGGAGGTGAATTTGGAATATCTTTCTCATGGATGGGTATAGGATCAAGTTGCTCATGGATAGGCTCTTCATCATTATGGATATCATCTTGATCATAAAAATGATATAGATTATGGATAGGTTGGATGAAAATGATTTGATCTTGATTAGGACTAGGGCTTGATGTTTCCACATGCTTGGGAGTAGACTCTTGATATAACTCTTGGGTTTCTTGAATGGAAGTGGAAGGGAATTTCTCATGGAGAGACTTGACATGTTCTTGATGATCAACAACATAGGAGCATGAAAGAGGGTGACTTGGACTTATGACAAAAGACTCTTGAATTGGCTCAAGGGGTTGTGGATGACACGGTTGACTTGAAGGACTTGGCATGATGTTTGAGGACTCTTTTGTATGTTCAAGTATATGTGTTGAATGACATGGCGACAATTGATTCCTTGCTTGTAGCCCTTGGGTCACATCCTTTGGAGGTGTAGGGGTGGAAGGTGTTGGCTTAGGATTTTTATTTTTACTATATAGTGGTATGATATACTTTGAGAGTACATAACCTAGATCAGTGTTCCCCTTGTGAATGGTTGCATTAGAACTTAAAGGATCTTGATTTTGTTGCCTAGGTGGACTTAAATTCACATGTGTTTGTGTGATGTGGATTGATAGGTTGATGTGGTACTGACACATGAAGAAGTGGATGGATTAGATTGGTATGAGGTGGAAGGGTGATAATAAATAGATAGGGGATGATGTGGTGGTTGTTGGATTCGACATGTGGCTATGAGGTATTGGGTGTGATCTAGGAGGTGTTGGATTTGAGGTGACTTGTGTGCTTCAAGTTTTTGTATTACATCATGGACTTCATGAATGATTTGTTGGGGCAAAGGTGTTTGAATTGTTTTAGCTGTGTCAAGCATGTTAACAACATCTTGTGCTAGATCTTCCAATGTTTTCATGGTGTAAAATGATGTTGATTGGTTTAAAAAGATGATGATGATTAGGATATGATATGGAATGACAAGATTGTATGATTTGGATGATGTGGCAAGAGTTTATTGGAAGTTTTACTTGGGCACTATCAAACACAATATTTCACATGTAAATGCATGAACACACACAAAAAAAACAATAATAAATTTGTCTTTGAAGATTAAATGTTATGATTAAGCAAACACTTGAATACACAACAACAAGCCCTATGACTAGTCAAGTGGGGTATGGCCAATTAGGTCTCAAGCTAGTTTGCACAAGGTTGACTAAGGAATGATTTGAAAGAAAAAATCTGCCAATAAGCTGGGAGAAAGGGGTAACCCACCATTCACCTTCACTTCCAAAAGGTATAAAGTTCTTTGGGGCTTAGCTCAGAGTGACAAGATTCCAACTTCCAAATAAGCATGTCTTTCAATTCACACTTTGATTGAGGTCATTCCTTGGAGTGGTGTGTGCTCCAAGCAGGCCTCCTAAAAAGGGTATGACAAAAGCAAACCAAGTGAGGTGTTTTGGAAGACACGCACACTTGATTCATGCTCACAGTGATTAATTTCCCTTTAGAAAATTGAAATGTTTAGAAGAAAACAATGAAGCACTCATTCTTTTTCGATCCCAAATCAAGATGTGATGGAAGACAATGATTAATTTTAGACCCAAGTTTTGAAATGTGATTGAAGAAAATATTTTTTTTAATCCAATTACAATGATGTGATCAAACAAGATTTGATTTTATGTCCCAAATTGAAAGATGTGACAAACAAGATTAAGAGATGAAGGATGAAATGAGTGCACCTGGTTATTTTCGCTTTCCAAATTGATGTTGTGACTGATTCCAACACTTTTCCAGCTCCGTATGATTCACCAACAAGTCACAAGGACAAAAGAAACAAATTAAAAATTTGTTAGAACAAAAGTCATATGTGCTAAAGAACATATGAAAATTTGAGAACTTTAGCTCTTTAAACATTGATAAAAACTAGTACCATTGGATAGCTTATGAAATTCTACCCCAAATAAAAAAAAGCACTGAAAAAGACCAAAAAATGACCAAGATACGGCCATTTTAAGATTGACTGAAAAAATGTTGAAATAGAAGTGTATGCGCTAAAACAAACCTCTTATGTGCTAGAAGAATCCCAGATGCACTAAAAGAAGTCCCAGATGCACAAGAATAGAACCCAGATGCGCAAGAAAATAACCCAGATGCGCAAGAACAGAACCCAGATGCACAAGAACATAGACCAAATGCACAAGAACAGAGACTAAATGCGCAAGAATATAGACCAAATGCACATGAACAGAACCTGAATGCGCAAGAATAGAACCCGGATGCACAAGAATAGAACCTAGATGTGCAAGAACAGAACCCGGATGCGCTATTCTGTTTCCTAAATGCTCTTTAGAAATTCACATATGCATCGAAATAGTTTTCATATGCACTAAAGTACCTGCAAAAATGGAAAATTTTTGAATCTCCAGATGCACTGCCGAATGTCAGAAAACCTGCAAGAAAACTTGCAAGAAAGAAGTCTAAAATGGGAGCATGTGCCCCACGGTGAGCGCCAGAATGTAGATAGGGAAATAAATCAAAGAGTTTAATTGCATTGAAGAAAATAAAAAAATTAAATCCTATCAAGCACCATGAAGTACAACCTAGAATGAAAAATAAGAATAGTAAACAAAGAGCATGCAAACTAATTTTCAAACTAGTGTTGATTGATCTCCATGGCTCTTCTCCACCTGCACAAGGATGCAAGATTTTGAAGGTTGATTTTTGGAGGAATGTTGGTTGCTCAATTCTGCAGCATAACCATGTGATAAAGGTTTTGAAGGAGAATGATGGATGAAAGATAGAATATTTGAAGAATAATTTTGACAGAGTGAGGATACTTAACAATCAACCCCCTAAATGAATTGTGAGAGGTTGTATTTATAGAGTTTTCAAAAGCTTTTGATTGGCTGATATGATCAATGGCTATGATAATTCTTGACAGATCAAATGGCTGAAGAAGGATGAAACTGAAGAGAAAATAGAAGAAAACTTGAAAACAAGATTTTTCTATTTTTATGAAAGAGAAGAAGATAAGAAGATAAGAAGTCATCATTCTTTAAAAAGATAAAAGAAAGATTTAAAAGCTGATAAATAATGAATTAAAGATTCAATTATTTATTTGTGGATGATATTCAACTTTTTCTCAATTAAATGAAATTTTTAATTAAGCTTTTAAAGCAGAAGAAAGTTTGTGATAAGAAGAAAGCTTTAATTAGGATTTTTGAAGAAAGCAGAAGATATCATATTAAATAAAATATTTAATTATGATATGAGAAGAAAACAGAAGATTTCACAATTAAATAAAATATCTAGTTGTGATTTAGAAAGAAAGCATAAGATATTTAATTAAATAAGGTTTATTTAATTAAACCACTTTTATGAAATTAATTAAATGAAATATTTAATTAATTAGAAAAATAATTTGAAATAGAAGAAAGGGCAATATTTAAACTTAATTTAAATCAAAAGATGTAATTTAAATTCAAACAATGATAATTAATTTAAATAAATAAAATGTATTTATTTAATTAATTAAGTGGACGTATGAAAACAATTAAATAAAATAAATTTATTTAATTATGAAGGAAGAATAAGATGAATGAACAATATAATTAAATTAATTAAATTTAATCATATGTAGAGGATTTTTAGAAAAATTAATTAAATAATAAATGTTTAATTAATTGTCAGGATTATAGACATGACCATTTTTATGTGTGTACAATGGGTATCTGTAGGATCATGATAGGAAAAAAAGTTTTGATATGATGGGTATGTGTAGGGTATGTGGCTAATGGCTTTTTTTTAACCCAAAATTGATGAAACGAAAAGGGTTTTTAAAGGAGATTCTCATCTTTCCACCAATATAAATTATGCTTTACTTTGAATTTTATAAATAATTATTGTTCATTTTCTATTTAAATTACAACTAAAGTCTTGATTGATAGGTTGATTGAAAAATATCTATAGCTTTCAAACGATATCACTTTTTTGTATCTGAAACATGTGTCACATTCTATGTTTCACATACTATAGGATTAAAAGTTGTAATAAAAAATTCATAATTAATTATCTACTTGGAAAAAAATTACAAAAACATTTGCATCACCTCGAGACATGAATCCTCTAGTTATCTAAAGTATTATAAAAATAATTATCATTTTATTGTGGTTAGGGTGGTCAGACAGACACCTACTTCTTACTTTTTCCCTGAAATTTAAGTGCTACTGCATTGAAATTTGAAATTTTCACCAAATAGATTTTTTTTTAAATAAACCTACTGGTTTAGAAACTACTTTCAATTTTTTACAAATTCTATTTTTTACATATTTTTGAAATAATATAGATAACTTATTGAAATTTTTATTTCAAGTTTCCTAACTCTAGTTTTTCTTAATTTTTCACCACTTAAGGGCCTATTTTTTGTTAGTGTAATTAATTATTTAATTACACTTGCATATGTTTACTTAGGTAATATTTTAATTCTTAGGCTAATTATTGTGATCCTTATCTTTTTTTCTGGATCTTTGTTGCATGTGATAGGTGATTCTTGGGGACTATGAAGTTGGATTACTCACAAACTAGAACAACCCTAGAATCTATGAAGCAACAATAGATGAAATGATGACAAAATATGGAAACCATGTATCTCATATGGTTTCTTGTAGATAGAAGTATCTTGCTTTCCAGATTGTGGTTCCAATGTTACTCCATAGTTTTCTTCTAGTGCTTCTTTGCAACAGTCATCTCATTGTAGTGGGCTTTTGTCCCATTGGGTTTTCTTTCTCTACCTATTTATTGCATTTGTACATGGGTACCTGATCAATCCTTGTTGTCAGGACCCATTCATGCTTACTTGCATTCATCTTATTTTTAAGTGCATGCTTTTTTAGTCTCCCTAAGTTGCACTTATGGGGGAGTGTTAGTGTAATTAATTATTTAATTACACTTGCATAAGTTTACTTAGGTAATATTTTAATTCCTAGGTTAATTATTGTCATCCTTATCTTGTTGAGCTATCTTTTTGCTCAAGATAAGATTAGATTTATGCATACATTGATTTTATAAAGAAGATTATCTCATGTAATTCATGAATTCCTAAATAATATTATTTGCACATCTTTTTGCAATAGATTTTTCTTTTTCTAATTTTCTCTTCTATGAAAGGTTTTTTGGTTTGCATGTCTGACCTTGGTTTCTAACATTTTTTCCATGATGATCTTGCACATACCCTGTTATAAGCTTCATACATAACTTTAGTGAAAACAACCGCTACACAATCTTATCCTCATACATTCGCTATTTTATTGTCTTAAAATTAAGCTATATACAACACCTAGTGCCACCACTACAACTAATAATCATCAGATGAGTTATGTTTCTAGTCAAAGCTTTATACATATAATACTCCATAATTCATTCTCAGATTTTGATTGTCTTATGTATTATGGGTTTTACACTGATGAGAGATGGAATTATATATTTAATGTGTTTGTATACCACTAAAAACAACTTGTTGGTAAATCGATTTCTATACAAATTGATGTATACGTAGTTTTTTTATTTTTTATTTAAAGCATAATTGGATGATAGGTGTTGCATGTATATTCTTTGAGAAACTCATTGGTGATCAAATGTATACAAGTGGCATGCATTAGTTTAAGGCATTAACTCTTCAGTAAAGTTGTTGTTTGGTTATTCACGAGCCACACAATCACTTAACATTCAGTTTGGTAAAACAAAACACACACACACATATAAACATATGTGGGTGTAAATCTACGTATTTTCAGTTGTATTTACGTTAGTACAAAATCTGTTAATCTATTGTAATGTAAGTTGAAACCTAAGATAGTACATATATGTGTATATATATATATACTTATCCATATATAGCTATGTATATAGATATATACACATTTATATGTATTAAGACCATATCAAAAGGATAAAACCCCCTTGTGAATAATTGTGTTTATAGAAAAATTTAATTGGAAATTAAGTTAGAGTGTGTGTTTTTCATTTTAAATAATGGGTAGTTTGATAAATAAAAGTTAGATTTATTTCTCCTTATTAAATATGAGTGATGATGTCTCTTACATTTACTTGATCAATGAAGAACTTACTCCACTATTTATTTTATAAGTGTATTCAATGAACATTTAGTCAGTTTGGAAAATTAATAAATCCATTTTATCTACATGGCATTCGGTCATTTATATATATACATATGTATGTTTATATAAATAGGTTTTGTAACGCCCGTCGTGTGAACCCCAAAGGACAACTAATGCAACAATGAGCACACATTTTTTTTTAAACGTAAACATACATGAGAAGCACATTATGTATGATGTGAAATTCATTTAAAAAAATCCACTAACACTTACATCCCTTGGGGTACACGAGGTGACATTATGAAACTAATTCCCACACAAGAACGATAACAACCAAAAGCCAATAGAATAAACCATGATCGAATGTATGATTACAATAATGGTGCATACATTAAAATTCATCAATAAGAAACCATCCACTTAAGTAAACACAACATTTAAAATATCAACATAATGTCATACTCACTATCATCATAAGAACTCAATGAGGCATATTTCCACATATACAACACATCAAATAACAATTGCCATGGATCAATATCCACACAAGGTTTACCAAAGATAACACATTACATCATTTTCATTATATTACAATATTTAGGAATTACAATAATATAGTAGTGTTCCCCAACATGGACGAGAACCATATAACAAGATAGAATGATACAACTAAGTAGTTGAATACAAGTATCATAACTAGCTCCAAACAGATACAACTCTAGAGTTGCCACAAATGACACCAATCTGCACCTCTCGATCCTCAGCTAGGGACCCAATGGGGTGCTTAGCACATTCCACCCATCCACATGGGTTTGAAGACCCACACCCCATGCTAAGGAGTTGACAAGAAAGAATCATCGACCAAGATCATCCAAGCAGAGAGCAACAAGACTCAACGTCATACAAGAGTGATGAAAAAAACAAGAATATTCACAACATCCATAAACCATGACCAAAATCATGCCATCAAGAGATCATAAAATAATAACATCAATAAATTACTTCCAAAACATAGAAACAATAAGTCACCAAACATATCATCAGTGGACTACTTCCAGAGGCTAGCAAAGTTAACAGATCATAAGGCGTACTAGGAGGGAGTGTCATTGCATAGTCCTACATGGGTTATCTTGGCCCTTCCTCTAGGCACTGACTTCTTCTGACTGCCTGAGGTGCCAATCCCCATCTATGGTTATCTTGGCTCTTCCTCCTACCTGAGGCGCTGGCCCCATAGGGTGACTCATACAGAGTCGTTAACCTCTTATGAGGACGAGGTAACGACCTTGCCAACCACGGCCTTCTCATTACACCATTAGTCTGCAAAAGCCCTAATAGATAGAAGAGGCATCCATATTTATTTTATTAATGTTATTACTACCCAACCCCTAAATTCTTTAATTAAGTTTTCACCTTTTACTCTAACTCTTGTGTGGGTTATTTTGGCTCTTCTTCCTACCTCAGGCATCGGCCCCCACAAAGAGCCACTCTCCCTAGAGACCTAAAACATAACCAAATCCAAGGATTGTACCAACAAGGAAAACACCCAATCTCAACTGAAACACATGTGAGGCATATACCATCTCTCCAATAACTATATACATATTTTCTCATGAAATTAGGTACAACCCAAGCATAACTCAAATCACAATTGCGATCAAAAAATTTCATAAACCAAATCCATGAAGAATTAAGCTAGATTACCCTTGCCTCTGGAAGCCCGAGAAAAAGAACAACTACCCCCAAACTAGGGTAAAACAAGGAAACATGAGTTTTCCAAATAAATTCCAACACAAGGATAAAATTCCCCTAAAAAATGAGATTAACTCAAGAAAAGTCGCACCAAGAGAGATCCATCAAAACCATCCACAAACCAACATTCCATCCAAGGGAGACCTCTATTTTCAATAATCAAAGTTTTCCACAATTATGAAAAGAAATACAACAAAACAAAACAACCATGGAAACATTTGCAATTCAAAGGTCATAAAAAGAAACTATGTGATAATAGATGAGAAAAAATCCAACAAATAAAACTAATCTGTCACAATTCCATAAAGATAATCACATAATAAATCTAGAAGCACGATGCACTATCATTCATCCATTAAACGATTCAAAGGAACTCAACATTTAAAAGAGTTTACTTGCTTCACACAAATAAGCTTACCAACATTTAAAATTGTTTTCCTATTTGATCACTTATTTTATTTATCTACAAAATTAGTTATTAAATAGTTTACAAGGAAAAAAGCATTCATTTACATAGACCCTTCATTTACCTAAATCTAATTGACCAAAATCATTTATCAAACCTACATTCATTCATCTATCCATTCAATTCACTTAATTACCTACTCAATTCCCTTAGCAAAACTGATTAAGTTATTAAGTACATCTCTTAAATTTTCTACAAGAAAAATAAAACTCTTATATTTAATTTCAATCTAAAAATCAACTATCCCAAAGACAATCTAGACAAATCTTTTCAATTATCTAAATACCTAAATCAATTTTCACTATTCATTTAACTAACTGACCTGAACACTTAAAATACTTCCACATTTCCTAAACACTGAATTAATTTATCTTCTAAATCAGTTATCCCACATAAACATAAATAATCTTTATCACCAAAATACATCTACAACATACATATTACAACTTAAAACATATTAAAATATTTTCTTAAAATAATACTTTATTAAATATAATATTTAATCATTTTATTTTTATTTTTTTGAAATATAATTCCTCACATAATTAATTCTTTTTATTTAAAATAATTGCCTAAACACCAACTACTATATGAGAAGAAGATATATCTTTTCTTTTTGATAAAGGAGACTATCCTTGATGTAAAAGAATTAATCTATAAAGGCTCACCAAGCAGAAGGAGGAAATAATTTTTAAGGAAAATTTATCTTAAAGGAAGTATCATGGTTTATTTACTTAAGAAGAAGATTCGAATGAGTGTGGCTATTAATAGAATTCATTCGCATGTATATAAACATATGTAACTAATTATATATCTTGTATCACCAATATAAAGTGAAATCAAAGTGTATTAGATAGCCACTGTAAAAGCAATTACTAGGCATAAACCATGTGCCGAACATTGTATCGAGGACCATACATAAAACTTACTCATTTATGGGTCAGTAATCAAGCCAAATACTAATCAAGCCTAAAGTGCATGCAAGGAGGAAAAACTCGCAGTTTAGCAAGAGAATTCATTACACACAACATGAGGAAAGGTTCATTGAAAAGGAATCAAAATTTTCAAGCAAAGATAATATGTTTGTACTAGTGTATAAATTAAATCAAATACTGAAGATCTGGATCAGACGATAAACTTTCTGCAAGAAAATAAACTAACTTCCACAAACTCGGCACGGAGGAAACAAAATATAAAACAACGATATGCAAGTGCAAGGGGAAAGAACTATGGCTATCGAATGGAATAAAATTGACTACCCGCCATGATATAAGCGCCGACTACCAAAAAGAATCCCCTAACCAATTCTATGACATCGAATGCTAAAGTAATTAAATTGGGCCTACCGAATTCCATTCAAATGGATATGGGTCAAATGCATAACACTGAATGGTGACTAAATGATGGCCCACATAAAAACTGTTCATCGGAAGAGGTTAGAAAAGAGCAAATGCATAACACTGAATAGTCTTGCATGGCTTGAATTCGACTTTTTTTCTATCTTTTACTTCAGTTCGCAATTTATCACGATGATTTATTTAAGATTAACTTATCTTTCCATTTAATTAATCAACTTCCCAGTTATTATAAAATAAAATTTAAATGGTATATATATATTTCTAACAACTTGATTTAATTACTAATAAATATTTAAGTACTTTCCATTTAAATTACTTAAAACAAAATCAAATAAATCTCAAAAGAATAGGAAGTATTTCTATCTTCTAAATGCTTTAACTCGAAGTCACATTATTCAATTTATATATACATATATATAAATACAAATTACTTTCCGTCTTTAATCGATACTTTAATGGAGATAATAATAATGTTTATCTTTATTCAAACTTAAGTACAATTTTAATATTTTATCTTTTCTAATATTTCCTCACTTTTAAATTTATTAATTAAATTCAATCATTAAACAATAATTATCTTCCCTCGATTAATTCGTTTACTTACGATTATATGAATTTCATCTTTAAATAATTAACTTCCAATGATAATACAATTACATTTATTATTAAATGTAATTCTTTATTTAATTCCAAATAAATCAAGTGACCTTGTAATTAATTTTGATTAATCAATGTTGGACAATCTTAACTAAATCATATAAATTTCTGAAAGAAATAGCCAAGAAACCAACAAGACATCTCAAATCAACCAATCAAACCTACACAAATACACTTTTAACAAACGAATACAACTTGACTACCAACAACAACTTACTTGACTGCCAATGATGATCGAAATCAAGGGGCATTACACATTTATTTACATGATTACTTCATTATTACTTGATTCATCATATTGAAAATAGTATAATATCAACATTATAAATCTATATATATAAATACATGTGTACACATTATGGTTGGAGTAAAAGATTATTTTTGCTTTAAATATAATTAAATGATTATGTGGATTTGTAATTGGGACATAATTAAATAGGAGATATCGATTTACTTATATTAGATAAAATGTTGATTTATTTTATAGTTGAATTGTAGTTTCATTTTGAAATTAGTTAATTAGAATAATGTGTATGATTATTATAAACCTATCATGCATTCAGTCATTGAGTATACTTGTAATTAGAGGCCAAGTTAATGTGTTTTATGGGATGGGGAAATAATACTTTTCATAGATGTAAAGGCCAGTTATTTATTTGGATCTTTTGTTTGATTTTGGTCTTTGGAATGATTTTGGTCATCGTCATATAGTGGGAGTCCTTTGTGTTAAACGGAATTGGGAGTCTTCTCTAGAGGCTTGGGAAAATATGTTGAATTATTATGTTTGAACCTTGAATTGGATGATGTGATATTTGTGATGTGTTGATGTGGGTCTTTAGCCATGCACTCTTTATTTGTATTATAGTTGTATTTGAGAGCGAGATGGTCCATGCATTGCTTGAGTTATGTACTTTTCTGGTTTTCATTTTATGTGCATGATGGATTTACCCTGTTGGTTTTATAGGTCTTCTAGTTGATAGTAAGGGGAGTGGATTTCCATGGGGTCCAAAGCACAAAGTGGCATCTAGGATAATCCATGTGGAAGTTTCTTAACTTAGTTATAACTTAAAATAAATTAGAGGGATTGGGTAGTTTACACATTAATCAAGATAAGTGAATTCCTCACCCATGCCTATAGTGCTTGTTTAGGATAAGGATGGGTTGAGAAGGCCTGGTTGGCAATACCAACTTCCTTGTCCCCATGAAAACAATGTTGGTTTCGCATGTGTCACCCTATGGGGCCGAGAGCTAGTGAGAGGTTTCCAAGACAACCATAGATGGGGGTCAGGGTCTAGTGAGAGACTGTCAAGACAACCCATGCTAGAACCACGCAATAACACTTCCCTATTGCAACCTAGCATTCCCTTGGCTTGTGTTTCCCTTTGTTCCTTGTGTGCCTCTAGAAGCATTTTCATTGTTATGTGATGTTATGTTGTACCTTGTTTGTTTATTTATTTTGGTGGGACCTTAGTTCTATCTCCTGGCATGGAGGGTGGACCTTAGGGATGCACATGGTTGGGTGGATTGTGCTTATTCATCCATTGGGTTCCCTTGTGGATGTTCATGTGCATGACAACTACTCTTAGTGCTTGTATTGAACTATAACTAGTTGTATCATGTAATTTAATTTTGATGTACTCTCCTCTCATATTCAAGGAAACATTGCTATACAAGTTGTAATGTTGTAACTTGATTGATGAACTATCTCTTGTAATGGGATATCTTGTATATGTTAGTTAATTGTAATGAACATGTATGTTGTTATACTGATGGCATGTATTGGATATCTGAAACATTTAATGTGATGGATTTAATGTACTCTTTTATGTTAGACAAATCATGTTAATGGATTAATTCTTATTATTTTGGTTATTAGAAAAATAGTAGTGTAGACATGGAACCTTATAGGACTTAGTTGTAGATTGCATGTTAAAATTTGTTATAATCTTTAGTATATTACACTTAAAAAAAAAATGTTTCATTTTTCAGTGTTGTAGCATGTTGTCATCTCAAGTTCTATGGCAATGTGTTACACTAGGACACTTCACAACAAAATGGGACTAATATGCTAGAAGTGGTGTATGATTCCCACTACAAAAAAATTTCATGATTTTTTACAAATTTAGATACCCTATTTTCGTAAACTTGTTCCTGTGCAAAAACCTAGATCTGGGACTAATTCCCCTAGACTAGAAAATGAGTCCCAATAGGCCAAAATTTTAGGTTATTCAACATTTCAGGCCGCCATTCAAGCTCTCTCAGGTTTCCAGGTACACACATTCCATTTTACAACTTCCTATTTTGTTTTACATACTTGTTTAAGTCAGTTAGTGAAGCATATCATCATATTAGGGTTTAGCATTACATCTAGCATTGCATTTGTCTTTCTAAGCCATATCTTGGTATTGAACCCCTCATTAATCCCTACACATACCCTAGGATGTTCCCTATTGCAATATCTCTTCCTCCATTCTTCATTGGATTGAGATCTCTAAGATGTCCTTGAGTATAGGAAGTGTTTGATAGGAACCCTACCCTTGTGTTCTATTATTCAAAGGTGGAGAGTACTGTTTCCATTCCTAATATATATATATATTGTAGTAGGGTATGTGCAGGATCATCATGGAACAAATAGGCCCTTAAGTGGCAAAAAATTTTGAAAAATCAGTGTTAGGCAACTTGATGTAAAAATTTGAATACGTTATCTATATTATTTCAAAAATATGTAAGAATAGATTCTGTAGCAAATTGAATTTAGTTTCTAAACTACTAGGTTTTTTTTTTTTTAAATCTATTTGGTGAAAATTTGAAATTTCAATGCAGTAGTACTTAAATTTCAAGGAAAAATAAGAAGTAGGTGTCTTTGACCACCATAACGATAAAATGATAATATTTTTTCATAATATTTTAGATATAAGTAGAGGACTCATGTCAGGATGTGATGCATATTTTTTGTAAACTTTTTCCAAGTAAATAATTAATTATAATTTTTTATTACAACTTTTAAAAAATATAAAAACTCGTATGTCTTACCACCTTAACTTGGTCAAGACTTCATGAAATTTAATTTTTATTTTTTTAATCCTATAGTATGTGAAGTATAGAATCTGACGCATGTTTCAAATTCAAAAAATGTGATACCATTTGAAAGCTATAGATGTTTTTCAATCAGCCTATCAATCAGGACTTTAGTCATAATTCAAAAAGAAAATGAACAATAATTATTTATTAAATTTAAATTAAAACATAATTTATATTGGTGCAAAGCTGAGAATATCCTTTAAAAACCCTTTTCATTTCATCAATTTTGGGTAAAAAATAAGTCATCAGCCACATACCCTACACATACCCATAATATTGCCACTTTTTGGCCCATCATGATCCTGCACATACCTAGTAATGAAAAAATGTGTGTATATATATATGAAAGTATATATGTATATATTTGTATATATATATCATATATATATATATACACATATGTATATATGTATATATATTATATATACATACTTCATCTACGCATATACATATCTCTTGTATAAACATTATTTTTACTGGAATGTTATATAAATTGATTCTTACAATGGAGGGTTATTTGTGTTGATGGAGAACATTCTTTCATATATTGAGCATATGGTCTCAATAATGCTAAAATAGTTAAGCTCGATATATTTTATAATACAAATATTTTTCTCAAATTAATTTGAGGATAAATGTTATGTATTTTAAATTAGCTAACTACTTAAATCAATTCTCCTTTGTTATCCTATTAAATAGTACATAAAAGATTTGAGAGAATATTGAATTGAACTTTAACAATGACTCTTTATATGTATTCATTCACACATGCTCCATTCAACACATTATTATTCCATATGCCCATATGATCTAGGATACTCCAACCTTTCTTCTTTGTCACTTAAATGAACGTATTATTTTTTTATTCATTATCAAGGGAAATACAAAACAACATATAAACCTTCAAGGATGTCTTGGCTGAAATATTTCTCTAAAGAAAAATACAAGAGATGAAAATGTATATCATGCCAATAATGAAACTTTCTTTATTCCATCTTTAAGAACATAAAATATGAAACTTAAAAGAACATACCAAGGAATACAACTTTCTCCCCACCCTACCATAAATGGCATCATGAAGCCTCTTAGGGCTCTAGCCATTCCCTCGAGCAAGGAAAAACCATAGTAAAACCCCATTAACTTTTAATAGAGTGCAACCTGTACACAATAAAGGAAGTGATTTAAGAATCATAGTCACAATGAACTCACATATCTTCTCCAGTTTCAGTTAATATTTGATAGTTTAACTCACTCAAAAATATAACCCAACTATTTTCACACTAACATACTCTAAAATTAACTACACAACAACACGTTGTTGCAATATTTATACAAAAGATAAAGGGTGTAGGGTAACTTATCTTTCTATATGGTTTGTAGGTATAAGCTCCTCCATTATCCTTCCTTATCCAATCCATAATATCTTAATCACCACCTCCTAAGAGCATGAACTCCTTTCCCCTTCCAAAACTCTAACTTCAAAGATCCAACACAAAAGACAATGAAAAAGGAAGGGAAAAATCCCCAATAACTTCATCACATGATAAATATAAATGATTTCAAAATGAAAATCCTTTGAATGAGGAGGTGAAACTTGTCACCTTCCCATTCCCTCCTCACTACACACTCTCCCACAAGTTTTTGCACATGTGTGAGACATTAAAAGGTGTGGAGTGTACTTGTACACTCCACCCAACATCTCTAATGAAGTGGCCTCACACATGTGAAAGCCTTTATTCTCTTCCCAAGTTCATTAATGAAATTTGGGGAGTGGATTAGGAGAGTGACAAGTCACCTTTCCCAACTTCTAATGACTCAAGCTCACCATATTCATTCATGCAGACTTTTGAATGGTCATATCATACCCTAAGGATAATTTCATATATCCTTGAGGAAGTATACCTTCCATAGGTATAGACCCTAGGGGTCTATTTTAGCACCAAGATCTATAAAATTGACCAAACAACACCCTTTAATGACCAAATTAAAGACAAATCCAAAATTCAAGACACAACTAAGGGTACCCAAACTCTAATACCACTTACATATAGTTAATCACATGACTTTACACATTAAAACCTCACAAACCACACTTATACATAACTCACAATCATTGGTCCCATAAACACAATTTGCACATTAACATAAAACCTTAATTAATTTCTAAGTCATAGGGTTTAAGAAAATAATGCTTCACAATGAAGTATTTAATTGGGGTCTAGATGGTTCTCCCTTTTTAACTATTAGCACTTATCGTATATGTATTTTTGTAAATATATGTTTGATTAGAAATCATAATAATCACATGTTCACAATCACAATAAGATCGAGTTCAATAGCTAGTGGATAAAAATATATCTATACATATATCCTTTCTACCTTCCTCTATATAAGAATTTGAGTCTATCTTCGATAATAATAAAATTCCCAATTGTTACTTAATTATTTCACTACACTATTTAACTTATATTGGAGCAATCTTTTATTACTAAATATCATTATGCGACTTGATATCCAATGCATATAACATACCTTGTTAATTTACCTTAGGTATACTTGTTGTTAGTTAGAGTTCTCTTGGTTAACCCTTGGCAATGTTCAATCATTAATAATTTTTAAACTTATTTATGATCTTCAAAGGTCCTACTTCATTACTAATCATTATCCTTTTCCAAGAAATATGAAACACATTATAAAATAATCTAACTAGATAAACATCATTACTTAGCTCATATTTATTTAAATTTATTCTTTATTTGATACTTGTACAAAATCTCTATCTCACATGCTCACATACATTTCTAAATAATTTTCCAATTCATGTTTAATAACACATTTACCTCAATAATTATTTAAACTCAGAAATAGAACAATTATAATATTAAGCATGTAATTGGGTACAATAACTGATGGTCTCATATACTTTCAGAACTTGAATATATACAACTTTATTAATTACACAAACTCATTTTAACATATAATGTTCCAAGAGATTAATACATAAGGATTAACTCATGTACTATCCACTGATGGTTCTAGTGTTATGTAATACTTAAGCAATGTTGGTAAGGTCATTAAATTATTCACTAAAGTAGCATAATTGAACTTATCAAGGGGACACAAAAGTTATGGGTGGGGTTGGGCCTCACAACATAATATAAATTTGGTGAATCAAACATGATTATAAAGTGATACATTTTAAAATTGTGCGAATCGAACCTCGAAAAAATACATACATTGTAATTTTCAAGGTGATTATGGACCTAGGATTAGCATGGAGTTATCATAGTATTGGACAAATGGGTTCTCGTATATAGTTAATTTTTAATGCTATTAGTGAAATGAGTCTCACATGTAGTGAAAATTTAATGTTGTTGGAAAAATGGGTCCTTATACACAATGGATTTTTAATAGTATTGGAAAATATGTGGGATAATTAATGTATGCATCCATAATTTCTAGGAAAAATATTAATTAGACAATTGGAAACACGTAATTTTTAATGGTGAAATTGTTAATTACATATGACTAATTATTTGGAGATTGAAGGTTGCATCAAATGGTTGTCATTAATGTTAGCAGGTTGCCATTGATGTCAACATAGTACTGTATGTATGAATCGTTTACCAAAAGTTATTTCACATTGAAGATGATCATTATATGTTGTCTGGTGTGTTGGTTTTTAGGTCTGGTTCCTACCACACATGACAAACTATGATTCGAGTATCTGAAGCTCCTGGTCGACTTAGTGTGTGCAATACTTTATGGATGTTTTGGCCGACCTAATTAATGAGTAAGATACATACATATATGTATATATATATATGTGTGTGTGTGTGTGTGGAAAATGGAGAGAAATATGAGGTTGTGCAAGAAGGATATAGAGACATAAAAGTGTGTGGATGTAGCAGATTAGAATAAGTGAATCAAGTGAAAATAATAAGTCTGTGATAAGAGAAGAAGTATTGAGCGATTATTGATATGCAATACTACCTTTACTAAGCTTCATCTGGAACTGAATTCAACACAAGAAAGGTGTAATTCATCTGTTCAATTTTGGCTATAAGCCATAATTTTTTTATTCTAGAAGTGAACCATCTTCTTTATATCTTTTTCACAGTGAGCCCTCCAAGTTGTAGCCCTATGGATAGTGAGCCCGGATAGTGAGTCCTTATTTCAGGAAGTGAGCCTTATCTTAGGTAGTGATCCTTTTTTTAATTGGTTTTGATATTCTCTATAGTGTGAGTTAATCCTCACCTTGGTTTTTCCCTCATTAGGTTTCCACATAAATTTTTTCTTACTGTGTTTATGTGATGACTTTCAAGTTTTACATTTATTGATAAATCATTTAAGTAGTATTTGGATCTAGTTCCAGTAAATGGTTAAGGAATTTAATCTAGTGACAACTGATTTGCCCCCCACTCCTCTCAATTGTCGTATTCAACAATTGGTATCAAAGCGAGGTCCTTTGGAATAAGTTTAAAAACTTGAAGGAGATATTGGTAGGTTTAACTAAATGATGAAGGGTTCTGATGTAGATGAAGAATTGAGAGAAAAGACCTCTGAGTTTGAGAATGAAGATCTAAAAGAAAATGTCAAGCAAGTAGGTGGATGTATTCAGAAACTAGAAAATCAGATCTAGATATTTAAGTTGAAGCATAAATAAATTTACTAGGAACTGAAAGAAGCAAAGGAGGTTGTTGAATATCTAAGGATGAAACTTGAAGAAATAAAAAGAGTGGAAGAGAATATGAAACTGGAAATTGGATAAAGAAAAAAAAATTATCGATCAAAAGATAGAAAAATGTGACAAGCTTGAATAGCAAATAGTGACTCTTAAATCTAATCTAGAAAACGAAAAAAGTTTTGAAGACAAATTTAAGATAAGTTCAGGAATGCTTGATGAATTTATTTCATCTTAGAAGCCTGCAAAGGATAAAGGTTGTCTATGACTCGAAGGAAAAAGTTCAAAAACTAATCCTAGTTTCAACAAAATGAATACTCAAATGAAATTTCAAATAAAGAATAGAAGGATCAATAACGAAAGGATACCTAGCTGATAGCTTAGTGATCAAAGGTACCCATCTTTTAATGTCTTTTGCTACTCATGCAATAAATTCAAACATAGAGAAACAAAATGTAGAAGTATGATGAACCAAAATAGATTAAGTTAGAATGTTGCATTCTTTGTTGGACAATTCTATGTTTGCAACAAGTATGGACATAAATCTACAAAATGTAGATGTCAGATAATGATGAATAGATTCAATATCGATAGAAGATTTCATTCTTTTCAAGGCTACTATTACATATGCAATATGTTTGGACACAAGGCTAATCAGTGTAGGACAAAGATAACTACAAACTCTCTTGATCAAAGATTTGTTGTGTGTGACTCTTGCAACAAACCAGGACATTTCTCAAAATTTTGTAAGAGAAAAGCTAGGAAGAAAATGAATCTAGAATAGAACAAGTTTATAAACAAGATAAATCTAGAAGTGAGGAAATAAATAGCAAAGATCTGGAGAAAGAAAGAAGAAAAAAAGAACAAGGACAAATCAAATAATCTTGTATCTGCATCTAGTGCAAATACCCCTTCTATGAATTGAATCCAATAATGGCTTCAAGGGGAGCAATCACATAAAAATATATCAAACCCCTAGTATAAGAGGTATCATTGATGACACAAGGTTATGTGATGTGAATTTTCATTCTAAAGGAAATGAAGAAAATTATGGTAGAAAACATGAATTATAGAAGATTTTTGGAACCTTTTTGCATACAGTGCATTTCACAAAATGACTGAAAACTTAGGAAGAAGGAGGAACTAAAAAAATTAAGTATAGATGATGATTTCATAGGAAATAAATTATCCATTATGATAAAACCCTAAAAGCGATGAGTTAAATAAGGAAGAGTGAGTTGTCATTTTTATTTTGAACTGAACGAGTTGAGAAATAAAGAGTTAGGGTTATTAGCAAGTGAAAGTGTGAAGAACAAGGATGAAGCAATGGAGTCAAAGGCAATGGTGGTATTTAATCCATGCAATAATGAATTACAAAAATTGAGTAAGTTATAGATTGATGGATTTGATCATGAAAAGATTCAAAATATTGAGACTTCTCTTTTTCAGTTAAGAAAATAAAAAATGGTCATGAATTTAGGGCACAAGGGTTTAGAAATTTGGAATGAATTTCCATACTTTTTGAATGTGGACATTGTTCAAGTTACTTTAAGTAGAATTCAAGGTGATTAGATGATCTTTGACAAACCCTATGAAATCACAAAAGAAGCAATTGCAACAATAACATGATTATGCAATAATAGACCCATTCTAGTCAAGAAGTTCGTAAAGAACAAAGAGGTCAAAGCCCTAATTGGGGTAATAGGAGATCAAAATGTACTTATAATTCACACCATAATCGATCTAGTGATAAGGTACATGGCATATGGCATCTCATATACAATTTATTTCAGGAATTTAGGGAACACTCTACCTCAATGATCGCTATTTTTGTTGCGCATCAAATGGTTGAGATAAAGGAGGATTTTGACTTGTGTGAGTTGTTGAGAAATCAATTAATGGAAAATATAACCATGAAAAAGAATGACAATTATCCTTTTTGCTTTGGATCTTTGATTTATGCTTAATGATGTATTTTCTCAATTCATTACCATTGAAAGAAAATGTTGTGTGGAAGTTAGCTATACCGGATGGGAAGAAAGTTTATCGATATCTAAAGTGTCTAATAGAAAAGAAAAATATTTGTAAAGAGTATTTTGAAATCAAAATAAATGCTTAAAATTTTGGCGTGGTTTCTAGTTCGATTGTGATGTCTGAGGAAGGATTCTCCTTCAGAAAAAGGAAAGAAAGAAGAATCAGTACATGTCCCCCCTATGAAAATGAAGAAGGTGAAGAGAGAGGAGAAGGAAGAAGAAAAGGAAGCAAAAGTTGCAAAAGAATTTGATCTGGTATCAACAGATGATGATGAAGATCTTACTAAAGAAAAGGTGTTAAAGATTCTTGAACAACCTTATAGAATGAAGAAGATTGGAGATATATGGTTGTCTAGACCATCATATGAATAGGATGAGATTGCAGACACTCTAGCTATGTACATAATTCATAACAATATTGATCTAAGCAAATTGACAAGTATTATACTAGAAGTATTGATTGAGTAGATTGAAGATAGATTAAGGGAACAGTCACCTGGTGAAACAACAGAAAAAGATGAAACTCAATTGGATTTGGAAGAAAGATGTAAAAGTGAATAGAAGAGGTTTAAGACTAAGAGTATAATAAATTGAAGACCTACATCAAGAGTGTAAATAGTGTGTATAGGTATTGTCTCTGGTGGCCTACTATTATTGGAACTATAGAACAAAAGTTGATACTATTGAGCATGAATTGAACTCTATTGGAAAAACATATGATGTTCTTAATGACAAGGATGGAACACAAAAGAAAGGGATCAATTCCTTACAAACTGATCTTGTAGTCATTATGGTACAAAGGGATGGTATTGTGAAGAAATTTTGGAAATTCAAAGAGATAATTGAGTTAAGATTGGGAAAGCTTTCTGGTCTCTTGGTGGATGTTGAGAATAATGCACATAATATTGCTATTCTAGATACTCTTCTGGAAATAATTGATTCAATAAAAAAGAACAATAACATTTGTCTATACATTAGGCTGGCAGTGGATTCCTCGAGGAAATGTCTTTTGGAATTGAAAGAAAAATACAAGGAGATATTTTAAGGAAAGAAGGATTGAAGTAAAGAATAATTTTTTATTACTTTTTTTAAATAATTTGAAATAAAGGGGAGATAGAATTTTTTTTTTCATTGATGTCAAAGGGGGAGAGAAAGAGATCATGTGAAAAGGGGAAAAGGGAAGCATGTGAAAAATGAAAATTATTTTATCTCATCAAAAGATTTACAAAGGTTGTTATTGTTCACTTTTCACATCTTGTGTTACCATCAATGACAAAGGGGGAGATTGTTGGAGATTGAAGGTTACATAAAATGGACTATCATTAATGTCAGTAGATTGTCATTGATGTCAACACAATACTGTATGTATGACTCATTTACTAGAAGTTATTTCACATTGAAGATGACTGTTGTATGTAGTTTGGTGTGTTGGTTTTTAGGTCTGGTTCCTACCATGTGACAAACTATGATTTGGATATTTGAAGATCTTGGCCGACTTAGCATGTGCAATACTTTATGGATGTTATGAATGGCCTAATTAATGAGTAAGACACATACATATATATATGCATATGTGTCTCTCCAAAAAAGGGAGAGAGATGCGAGGTTATGCAAGAAGAATATAGAGACAAAAAATGTGTTGATGCAATAGATCAGAATGAGGGAATCAGGCGAAGAAAATAAGTGTGTTATAAGAGAAGAAGTATTGAGTGATTACTAATATGCAATGCTACATTTACTGAGCTTCATCTGGAACTAAATTTAGCACAAGAAAGGTGTAATTTATCAGTTCACTTTTGGCGGTAAGCCATAACTTTTGTATTTTGGCAATGAGCCATCTTCTTTGTATCTCTATGGTCGTGAGCCCTCCAGGTTGTAGCCCTGTAGACAGTGAGTTTGGATAGTGAGTCCTTATTTCAGGAAATGAGCCTTATCTCAGGTAGTGAGCCTTATCTTAGGTAGTGATTCTTATCTCATGTAGTGAGCCTTTTTGTAATCGGTTTTGATATTCTCTATAGTGTGAGTTAATCCTCACCGTAGTTTTTCCCTCATTGGGTTTTCCATGTAAATCTAGTGTTGCTGTGTTTATGTGATGACTTTTAGTTTTTGCATTTATTGATAAATCATTCAAGAAGTATTTAGATCTAGTTTCAGTAAATTATTAAGGCATTTAATTTGGTGACAATTGATTCATCCCCCCTCTCAATTGTCATGCTCAATATCATTAATATAAATTCATGGTGAATTGAAATGCATTGGATCGATAACTCATAAATTCAGGAAATTTGGTTACCTCATTAGTTGCAATGTATTTATAAATTTAAAATTGGTCGATATGACTTATTTTCCAATTGGTGAATATTTTCCACTAAAAAATCCCTAGACATGAAAATTTAAATAACTTTCCTTCTATGCAACCACTTATCCATAATCCAACAAAATAGAGTGGAATTGTTATCAAATTAGGACTAGAGATAATAAGTTATGTTATAATTGAGGAAGGTAGAAGATATCATGAAGTACAAAATTTGTAAGGCCATACAACTTGTGTTGAATGCTTCCTTTTCCAATAGCCCTAATTATTATTTTCTCTACCAAATAGATTATACCACAAACACCTTCATGACACTCTTTAATAGAATCATGTTGAAATGTAGTATATTGTGTGGCTCCTGTATCTACAAAATAAGCATCATTCCATGGAGTATTAAATAAATAATAATAATAAAAATATGAAACAAAAAGAGCATATTGATCATTACCACTACTACATGCAAGCTGGGTTGCTTCTAAAGTTTTATCACCATAATTTATTTTATCTTTTTTTTTAAGGAATTTTCTATCTTGTCCCATGAGATCCTACATTTGTGTGCTATGTTACTAACTTTTCAATGACATCATTTACAATACAAGTGATTCCTATCATTTTTATTATCATGTTAGGAGTGGCCTTTTCATATTCAACTCCTCTTGCTTTATTCTTCCATTGACCTCTACCTTTTCCTTTATCACTATAGTCATGTCTAGAATATTTTTTATTAGGAGGATTTTATTTTTGGTGAGAAATATAAACACTTTCACCAATGTTATCCATTTTTTTCTTCCAAAATCTTTCTCACATTCTTCTAACTTTACAACCAATTGATCAAAAGTGATGGTATTCAATTGATTACTTACTTGGAGAGATTCCAAATAAGTGGAATGTGTTAGAAGGAGTTCCTTTATGAAGGTTGTGAGATAGATATCAAATTTCTAACCAACAATATCAACACCTTGATTTATTGTTTGAATTTCAGAAGCCAAACGCATGACATCACCCTTCTTTAATTCAAGGCTAAATAACTTCAATTGTAACCAAATGAACTCCAATTCAAAATGAGAATCATATAGATCTCTCAATTTTTAAGGGAAACCCAATAAAATTTAGAACCTTGTATTTTTTTAAACGTGTCTCTATTAACAAGAGTTCTTATAAAGGTCACAATTTTTGAATTTTTATATTGCCATATTTTTTTTCTCTTTAACAATAGTTGGTGTTGTAGGTTAGACATCTTCATCAAAAATATTACACCATAGACCAATGAAAATGAGTGTTCTTTCTATTTTTCTATACCATTATATCCAAGAATCTTCTCCACTTAATGTTTTCCCAATCATTGGTGCAACATATTGCTTTGTGAATTGTAAAAAAATTACACATAATTTGCACAATTTGTAGATTTACAACTATTATTTAATTTTTCTTCCTTAATTTTGTAATGAAATTCAAGATAAAAAATCTCAGTGACAAAAAATAAATAGCAATAGATTAAATAGATTTCACCTGAACCAATATTTTCCTTGTCTTCTTAAGCAATTTCTATTTTAGTGCTCATGTGGAGGGCTCAAATGTATTTAAGAATCCTCATATGTCAATAAGAAATTTGGATTGCTCGAATGTCTTTGAGGGGTTTATATGCTAGGATGAGGATTTATCATGTAGAAAAATAATTATTCTATGAGAGGGAGGTGATTTCACTCACCTTTCAATCTCAATAAATATCACTATGCTTAGATACCACTTTCAAGCTAAGTTGGGGTAGAAAAAAATTACTAAAATTAAGTTTTGAATGAATGAGATTACAATTTTTTTTAAGGCAATAAAAATGGTTAAGCTACCTAAACAAAAAAAAGAAAAATGGAAAGAAAAAAAAAATAATAATTTTGATGATTAATACATTAACAAAAACGCGCTATAGAAATACTTCATATGACCAACTTAAAATAAATGATAAGTTGTTAGATAGTTGGTAAGCTTGCACACCATAGAATAAGATTCATAAGTGATTGTCAAGAGTGAAACCTATACAATCAAAATAAGAAAAAACAAAATCAAAGATCCCCATGTATTGATGGAAATGACTTAAAATTAATGTACTTATATTTAGACTATTTATACTATTTTTGGATGACTTAAATATCAAAAAGTTTAGTTGTCTAATATGTGATTTTTGATTATTGAAATAGGTGATAGTTTAGAACACTCTTGCACATCATTCATACATCATCTAATTTAATAATTCAACCATCATTGATCATGTCAAATGACTTTTGGACTATTAAACTATTTGATATATAGATGCTATAGTCAAATGACTTTTAAATTAATAAAATAGATGACATATAAATGATATTGAGTGACCTTCTTTAATAATGAAACAACCAATAACAATTTTTATTGAAAAAAATATATTTTATTGTATTCTTATTTAGACTTTTTTTAAAAAATTAAACCAATTTAGTCTTAATGCAATCACCGTCATCCCTGCCTTCTCCATTTATAGAATAGACTGCAGTTGGTGTTTCTATGACCTTACAACACACTACTAAATTTAGTTTGAATATCTACAAACAAGGTTTACACAGAAAAGTTTTGAAATTGAAGATATTTAATTTTTTTGTTTAACTCCTCTCCCCCTCGAGGGCATTTAATTCTGAAGAAAGGTAAAATTAAGAAACATCGTCCTCTATCACCACTGCATTTGGGTATTTTTGATTACTGTATGGAGGTGAATACATTTCTCAGAATGGGAGAAGAATTCAGGCACACCAAATAGATTATCTTCAACTCTATACCTACTACAGATCAAGGATCTAGTAGTTGGAAAGGTTGTCCAAAGAAATGTGTATGCTTCCAAGAGATCCTTTAAATCCTTTTTGAATTTCTCCATAGTAGAATGAGCATGAAAGCTCTGGTATTCTACCCAATTAGGCTTGCTAAGGAGAAAAGGATCCATGAGACTACCTGAAAATTTTTGGCTTTTATTACTTCTCTTATACCCATTTGGTTTTTGCCTGGGTGGTGTAACCATGTGTTTTGTATTTTGTTACTTTTTGTCACATTCCTAGAGAATGGAAAGGGGTTGCAGATTGTTTGTCCAAATGGGCCTCTGATCATTTGCAGAATTGGAACATTGTGGATAGGGGTCAATTACCCCCATATTTGTCACAACAGTTGGCTGACTTAGTGGGGATTGACAGGGGTGTGTAATACCCTTGCTTTGTACTGCTTTATTTTGGTTTGAATAAATTTTTTACCCCTCTTTTAATTTAGGAGGGGAAGGAGAGGGCTTTGTATCATTTTGTATCCAATAGCCGCAATAGAAATTACACGAGTTGAATCATTTTGTGGGTGGGTGCAAGACCAAGAGACCCAAATTTCTTAACAACCTTATGAGGGAGGATGACTCAACCGGTGTAACCATGGATCTGATCGATCAACTCTCCCCTCTATCCAAAAAGTAAAGAGAAATCCATCATTTTTGTTGAGATCAAGAATTAAGAATATGAAGTGAATGAGAATGAAGCAATTCTAAACAACTGGTTCAATCTATATACTATAGAAATAGATTTTGATGGAAGGGAACATTTTTTTCATAAATCAAGGCATTAAAGAATTTTTAGTGCTTTCTACACCAACCCAACATAAATCTATTTGATTTCTTGTAATGTGGAGTTATTATGGAATTGATGAAAAAAGAGAAGCAAATGTAGGAAATTTCGAATTGCCTGATATAAGCTGCTTGTCAGTTGGTGAAGATTCACCACTAAAAAACTTTAGTCACATGAAAATTTAAATAACTTTCCTTCTTCGCAAATAGTAAAAGAAACTTGATTATTTTACTTTTTCTTAACAATTACTTGTCCATCATCCAACAAAATAGAGTGAACTTGTTGAATTAGGACCAGTGACAACAATTCATGTTGTAATTGAGGAAGGTACAAGATATCATGAAGTACAAAATTTGGAAGGTCATACAACTTGTCTTGAATGCTTCATTTTCTAATAGCCTTAATGATTGTTTTATCTAGCAAATAGAATAGACCACAAACACCTCATGAAACTCTTTAAAATAAGCATGCTGAAATGTTGTATGTTATGTGGCTCTTGTATCTAAGACACAAGTATAATGCCATGAAAGAAAAAATATGAAACAAAAAGAACATATTGATCTTTATCATACTATATGCAAATTGGGTTCTTCCTAAAGTTTTGTCATCATAATTCTTTTTATCTTTTTGTTTAAAATAATTTTCTATCTTATCCAATGAGATCCTACATTCATGTTCTTCATTACTACCTTTTTAACCACATTGTTTACAATACAAGTTATTCCTATCATTTTGATATTGTGTTAGGAGTGGTATTTTTCATATGCACCTCCTCTTCCTTTATTCTTCCATTGACATCTACCTTTTCCTTTATCACTATGACCATCTCTAGAATACTTTTTATTAGGAGGCTTTTTTTTTGGTGAGCAAGACAAATACTTTCACTAATATTATCCATTTATTTCTTCCACAAGCTGTTTCATGTTCTTCTAACTTTTCAACCAATTAATCAAAAGTGATCGTCTTCAATTGGCTACTTACATGAAGAGACTCCAAATAAGTGGAACGTGTTGGAAGGAGTTCCTTTATGAAGGTTGTGAGATAGATATCAACTTTCCCATCAACAATATCAATATCTTATTTTATTGTTTGCATTTCAAAAGCCAGAATCATGACATCACCATTCTTCAATTCAAGGTTAAATAACATCAATTGTAACTAAATAAAATCCAATTCAAAATGAGAATCATATATATCTCTCAAATTTTTAGGGGAAACTTAAGAAAATTTATAGCCTTGTATTTTTTAAACATGTCTCTATGAACTAGAGTTCTTGTCAAGGCCACAGTTTTTGAATTTTTATATTGCCATATTTTTTTCTCTTTAACAATAGTTGGTGTTGTAGGTCAAACATCTCTATCATAAATATTACACCATAGATCATTGAAAATGAGTGTGTTTTCTATTTTTCTATACCATTATATCCAATAATATTCTCCACTTAAAGTTTCCCAATCACGGATACAACATAGTGCATTATGAATTGTAAGAAAAAATGCAAACAATTTGTACAATTTGTAGAACCACAACTATTCTTTATTTTTTCTTTCTTCAATTTGTAATGAAAATTCAAGATAAATAATCTATCTGATGAAGAGATAAAAAGAAAGATATTAAATGGATTTCATCTAAATCAATATTTTCCTTGTCTTCTTAAGTAATTTTTATCTTAGTGCTTATCTGGAGGGCTCCAACATCTTCAGGAAGCCTCATATGTCAATAAACAATTTGGAGGGATCTAATGTCTTCAGGAAGCCTCATATGTCAATAAACAATTTAGAGGGCTCCAACATTTTGAGGGTTTTATGTGCTAGGGTGGATATTTCTCTTGTAGCAATGGAATTAATCTATGAAAGGGAGGTGATGTCACTCACCTTTCAATCTAAAGAAATACCGTTATGCTCTGATACCACTTTCAAGCCAAGCTGGGGCAAAAACAAATCAATAAAGTTCTGTTTCAATTGAAAGAGATTATAATTTATTTGAAGGAGATAAAAAATGGTTAAAATACCTAAAAAAAACAAAAAAAATCTAATGATTAATACATTAACAAAAACAAACTATAGAAATACTTCATATGACTAAATTGAATTAAATGATAAGTTGTTAGATAGTTACTAAGCTTGCACACCATAGAATAAGATTCATAGGTGATTGCCAAGAGTGAAACACTAAAACCTATAAAATCAAAATAAGAAAAAAAAAATGAAAGTTCCAATGAAAATGACTTAAAAGTAATGTACTTATATATTTAGACTATTTATACTATTTTTAAATGAATTAAATATCAAGAAGTTCAATTGTCTAATATGTGATGTTTGATTATTGAAATAAATGATAGTTTAGAACACTCTTGAACATCATTTATACATCAGCTAATTTAATAATCCAACCATCATTGATCAAGTCAAATGATTTTTAGACTATTATTCCATGATATATAGATATTATAGTTAAATGACTTTTAAATTTTTAAAATAGATGATATAAAATGTCATTCAAAAATATTTTTAAATATTCTTAACATGACCCTCTTTAATAATCAAACAGCCAATAACAATTTTATTGACAAAAAAAATATTTTATTGATTCTTAATTAGACTTTTTCTTTTTTCAAAAAAAATATTACACCAATTTAGTCTTAATGCAGTCACCATCATCCCTGCCTTCTCCATTTATAGAATATAATGCAGTTGGTGTTTCTCTGACCTCACACCACATTACTAAATTTAGTTTGAATATCTGCAAACAACGTTTACACAGACAAGTTTCGAAATTGAAGATATTTTAATCTTTTTGTTTGAACTTCATCTCCTTCTCGATGGCATTTAATTCCGAAGAAAGGTAAAATAATAAAACATCATCCTCTATCATCGCTGCATTTGGGGGATTTTCCATTGTTGACGGAGGTGAATACACTTCTCGGAATGGGAGAAGAAGTCAGGCACATGAAATAGATTATCTTCAACTCTATACCTACTACAGATCGAAGATCTAGTGGTTGGAAACTTTGTCCAAAGAAATTGGTATGCTTCGAAGAGATCCTTTAAATCCTTTTTGACTTTCTCCAAAGCAGAATGAGCACGAAAGCTCTGGTATTCTACCCAATTAGGCCTGCCAAGGAGAAAGGGATCGATGAGACTAACGGAATTTTTTTTGGGCTTTTATTAGTTCTTTTATGTCTATTTGGTTTTACCGGGTTCTAATGAAAATTTACCTCAACAATTTATCACAGTGTAAATTTATCACCAGTAATTTATCGTCCTCGAAAATTCACTACTAGTAATTCATCGCTGTGGATAATTTATCGCATATACAATTAAGAAATTGTAGATGGTGAATTTTCCATGACGATGAGTTGCTGGTGATGAATTTATCTAGAGATGAATTTGTCATGACCATGAATTATTGACGATGATGTTTAAAATGAAATATTGATGATAAATTGTTGATGATGAATTTGGCTTGAAACTGTATTGCCATCCATATGTTTTGTACTCTGCCGAGTGTGAGTCATTTTCCCATAACAGGAGGGGAAGGAGAGGGCTTTATATCATTTTGTACCCGACAACCAGAACAAAAATTATAAGAGTTGAATTGTTTTGTGGGTGGGTGCAAGATCAAGAGACACAAATTTCTTGACAGCCTTCTTAGGGAAGACAAGCCGACCAGTGTAATCGAGGATCTATCCCCTCAGCTCTTCCCTCTCTCATAAAACTTAAGATAAATCCATCATTTTTGTTGAGTCATCTTCTTTTAACCTGTCCTTTCTCAACAAAATGTTGGAGATGGCTTTGTGCGAAGCTGGGTTGGATTACAACCCTCCCAAATGACATTATATCTCTATTTCAGGGTTGACCAATTAGACCTCAAGATGGTCTCTTGAGTTTCCTTTGGGAAATCAGCCCTTTAGTCATGGTATGGGAAATTTGGAAAGAAAGAAATAGAAGAACTTTTGATAATAAAGCTCGTTCTATAGATTCAACACTTAATTTGGTAGAAAGCTCCATAGTGGAGAACATAAATAGTAAATTGGCCTTGAAACTTAACACTAAGGGGAATATTACAGAATGGGATGGTAGAATGAGATTCAACTGGTCAGGTCTCAAAATTCCTCCTTTCTTAGGAAATTATGATGATTCCTCTTTTTAGAGAAAATAGGCAGTTTGGTTTTCGCCACAGGAAGGTTGGCTGAAATTAAATTTTGATGGGGCTTCCAAAGGAAATATTGGCCCTTCAGGAGTAGATTGCATAATCAGAGATCACAAGGGGCTCACCATTGGTAAGTTAGCAGTTCCTCTTCCAAAATATACTAATAATATTACATAATTCAATGCATTATATCTCGGCCTAATTGAATGTAAAAAGAGGAAAGTTATGAAAGTTGAGATTGAAGGAGACTCAGCCATAATGGTCAATGCAGTAAGAGCAACAACGACTCCAAACTATTGATTAAAAGCTCTTCTGGACAAAATAATGACAATCTTAGCTTATTTTGAGTGCTACACAATCAACCATACCTATAGGGAGGCAAACAAGGAGGTTGATGAGTTATCTAAGTTAGCAGTGGAAGGCTTTGAAGAAAATTGGTGGTTAGAAAATGATGGAAATTGTGGTTATTCTTATATCCCTTTGAGATGCTCGTTGCTCGAAGTCTACTAGGCAACAGGAAGAAGTAAACAGTGGAGGGTTTATGTTTTTGTTGTTCATTTTCTGTCTTTTTTATATCCTTATGCTGAAGTTAATTTTAGGGCTTTATGGTTAGAATTCTCAAAAAATGTGTTTAAGTGCAGCATTTGAAAGATACATATAAATTGCTTATTATATGTTTGCTGATGTATTAATCTTGATTTATAAATAATTTTGGCCTTCGCCTCTTATTAACCAAAAAAGGAATTAAGAATATGAAGTAATGAGAATAAACCAATATTAAACAACTGGTTCAATTTATAGACTGTAGAAATAGATTTTGATGTAAGGGAACACTTTTTTTCCGTAAATCAAGATATTAAAAACATTCTAGTGCTTTCTTGACCAACCCCATGTAAAGTGCTCTGTTTGATTTCTTATTGTAGAATTGATGAAAAAGAGAAGCAAATGCAGAGAATAAATAAAATTGTAGTACAATAATATAATATGAAAAATTATCATTTGAAGTGGATGAGTATATGATATTTTACTTACCATTGTTATAGCATAGTTTGTAGAAAGATATTTTATATGGAGAGTTTGTTGATTGTCAATTTGTATTGTATTTATTGAAAATGCAATTATGGTCTTAATTGCATTTGTTTTTTTATGTTTAATTTAGCATAAAATTTTATGTTTTTATTAGATAAGTAGGGTTTTGAAAGAGTCTTGATCTTTGTATAAGGAGAAAGATGGTGAAATAAGCATAGCCAAACAACAAAGGACAATCAAACAAAGTAATGACAACACTATAGAAAACAAGCATAAAATTTTATGAGAGGATTATTGTTGTAGAATTATGCAATCATAATATCTTTGATCACATCTAATTTTGGAGTAACCTCAATATTTTAAATGCATATTGAATTCATAGGTTGTATCATTTTTTAGGCATTTCAACAAGTTCAGGTGGTATCATAAGTGTAACTATTGAATCCCCTTTTTCATTAGTCAAATTTACATGCAATATCTATAAATTATTTTTATTTGTCAAATGTTTTCTTGTAACTAATATCTTCATGAATTGTGTTTTTGTTTTATGACTAATAAGATCTTCAATTGACAATTATCTATCTATTGAATCATTTTATTTGCAAACAAATTTTGAATAGTTGTTAATACCTTCTAATTGTTTGTAGATGTGTATAAAATAATCATTTAATGATTATCTTTTATTGCCATGTTTTAATTCTATAAGTAGATGGTTAATTGTGAAACACAAATCTTATTATACTAACCAATGTTATCCAATAAACAATTTAGATTAGATGAATTAATTAGAGTATACTTATTCTAGCATACCAATAAGGATAAAATTCTATCTTGATATTAAAGTTTTGTACAAAACTACATTCCTCATAAGCTCTATTGTCCTAAAATCCATACAAAATTTACCACCAAAATTAATTAAATATTGTTTAACAAAAGATTTTATAGACTTCAAATTTTAACCATATAAGAAAATTTAATAGATTAAATATCTTTCAACAAGGAGAAAATCTTTCTATTTATAAAGATGGAAATAAGAATATTACTAATGAAGTTTGTTCCTTCAATGCAAGCTTTAGAATCAAGGTCTTGTTTGAACTTTAGCATGGATTAAACATCACTAATATTCAAATTCAATTTCAATTTGAAAAATCATGTGTCAATATATTCTATATAAATAAACAAAATTATTAATACATAACAATATTCGAAATAAGGAAAATATGAAAAAATATTTTGAATAGACCATAAAACATATTTCTTTTAATTCAATTTAATGAAATTTTTTGATTATTATTAAACATGGTCATTGATTTAAGAATTTTAAAAAGACACCAACAAATTTTTCTCTTAAATAAAGATTTTTGAAATTAATCACTTCTAAACTTGAAATATATTGTAATATAGATTTATCAATCTCTTTGAATTGACTCTTAGAAACCTGGCCTCCATTTCTAATGAATCACAATACTATATTTAGTTCCATGCATTAGATATGAGTTTGGTAGAATATTAAGAAGCTTAAAAAACTAATATCAAGATAAAACTTAAATGCGTGTGTGTAAGCCATACGACACTGCTATTAATGTTCATGCAACATCAATTTCACATTGGTTTACAATTTCCATTGATTGTGTCTTGCAGAGCACATCTTATCATTGGTCCTCACATGTTCTAAGGATTGGATTTAATCTATCCTATATTAACATAAAAGAGGGGTAAAAATTTATTAAAACACAAGAAAATTACAGAGCAAAGTCATTAACATAAAAGATTGGATTTAATCTAGCCTGTATGTCTCTTTCCTATGTTCTTGATCTATGCCAATTATTTGTATCTCCCTGATCCAATATCAACTTTTGGTGATGTCAGGACATCAAAATTTATGTATCTTTCAGCCTCTGTTCCAATAATTTCTTGAAAGCTTCTAGCAACTCTAACTAACAAGAGCTGCAGGGCAGCGTAGTTCCTGCCTAGTACTGGCAAAGCAATTTTGAGAAACTGCAGATTGGAGGAGCTTGCAAGACAGTGTCCAGACACTGAATGAAGATTATTTTATGATGAATGTCAATGACTTGTTTCAAAGCTCTAGCTAAATCTATCACCTATACACTGAGAAACACTGTATGTTGTGAAATGCACAATTGATTCACTGTAGAAAGATATGCAATATCAAGAGTAACATGCACAGTTGATTCACTGTAGAAAGATATGCAATCTCAAGAGTTGCTTGTCCATCTTGCAACAACAATATATTTAACTATCATAATGTGAGCATTTTAGGAAAATTTGCAACTTAGCTCTTAGCTTTTCAATTTTCACCATTATGTTTTCATCAAACAAAATGAAGAAACACCATAAACTCACCTGCATGCCATTGGTTAAATCCAGGAAACATGTTGGTAGGACATTTCAATGCTCTTCTACAACCAACAGACTTGACTAAGGTATAGGTTGTGCAAGTCAAGGAGTATCAAGAAGCATAAATCATTGCTGGTGCTGATTACAATTTGATTTCCAACAAGATTCACTAATCAATCCACTACAACAATAGCTGTAGAAAAGATCACAGTAATCTCCACCCAAAGAGACATACAAAGAGTTTCTACATGGACAAGTAGATGGCCTGATGACTGAGCTTGATTTATTCTATTAGGTATTCAATAAATAAACATTGGAGTGCAAATTCAAAGGTAAAGTGCACAACTTGGGCAATTTATAGAAGTACAAGTGTTATAGATATAGGATTATGCTACACTGGAATATTGTGGAGCCTCTGCAATCAGCTAGATGCATAGTGCTCCAAGGACTTGCTACTAACATTCATAAGTGACTAAATATTTTTAAAATTGAATGAGAAACTACATTAGCTTATAATAGAAAGTCCTTGTTTATAAGAAAGAAAGATAAAAAACCTAGTAAAGAAAGCAATAAATATGCTTTACCTATTGCAATTCAACCAACGTTTATCACTAAAAATCAAACATTGCAATATAATGTCTTTGACAAATCATATTGTTATAGAGGTATATTAGTATCTATAGGTGCATGAGAAACATGCATAGGCATAAATCGGGAATAGCCATGCATAGTTGGGAATGTAAGGGAATGCTGGAACTGAGGAAAATGGAAGCTTCGAGTGCTAGGAGGTTGATCGCTTCTTAAACGATAGTATAATGCTGGTAGAGAAGATGTGCTTCTTTGCATATTAAGGTTAAGATGACCTTATATCAACAACCAAAAAGTCTGCAGAATATATAACAATGAAAGTGTAATCAAGGGAAAATTAGATTAGTTAAAGGGTTAGCACAATAACAATAAAATCCATTGAAGTAACAAAGTACAAAGGAAATAACATGAAAACACAAGGAACAATGTTACCATAAATCTTCATCTTCCATGCTTCACCTTTATTACACCTTCTAGTTTGTAGCAAATCGAATGAGGCCCTTAGATTTCCAATGAGCATCTAGACTAATGTCAAAGCCCTATGCAAAGGTTGAAGGATTTATATGAAAGAAATGACCTCACAATAGACTAAAATGACAATGACTACAAATGATAATAATAATAACCTAAGTTGACAGAATGAGCATGAGATGCAAAATAAGAACAAAATTGCCATTTTATAAAAATTGCAATTTTGAATGTGTGGCCAGGATGAGAAGATGACAAATACCCTAGAATCAATGGTCAAGATTGAATGTTGTAATATGAATTAGGGTTAGGTCAAAATTAGGGCAATGACAAGAAATGAATGGCCAAGATTGAATTATAAGATAATTCAATCAAGGGCTGAAATTAAATGAGATGTCAAGAGATAAGATTTGATTTGGAAGATAAGATTGACACGGACAAAGAGGTTGCTGGAGAAATTAAATAATAAAATTATTTAATTTAGGTGACCAATGAATAATTAAATAATAAAGATATTATTTAATTATAGAGGAATGTGACAAAAAGAATCATTTTGAATTAAATAATTATTTAATTCAAAATTCAAGAGAGCGGACCAAATTAAATAAATAAAATTTATTTAATTCAATGAGAGAAGAGGCTAATGAATAATTAAATAATTAAAATAATTATTTAATTATAGTGGAAAGTGGACAAAAATTAAATAAATCAGAATTTATTTAATTTTAGAAAGAAGGGGACCTAATTAGTGATGTAATTAAATAAATAAAATTTATTTAATTAATCAAGGAGGAATAAATGACAAAGGGGAATTAAATAAAGGAAGACCTTAGACAATTAATGACGTATTTAGTAAATAAAATTTATTTATTTAATAATCATAAGGAATAAATGACATGAACTAATTAAATAATTATGAATTATTTAATCAATAGTCGAATGTGGACCAAGGACATAATTAAATGACTTAATTATGCTAGGACAAAAGTGGTAAAAATGAAGCTTGTAGGCCTAGGTCATTTTTAGGTGTCTACATTTTGCCCCTCTTTGTCATAATGTCGCTTGTCGCATTGTGACAAAGAAAATAAGTCAAAAAATGTCCCAGTGCAAAATAAGATGAGGAAGAATGACGAGGAGGGTTACGGTATGCCCCCTCGAGAGGACAAACAGGTTCCAAGAACATGAGTGTGCTCTCGAAATTGATGAGAAGACTAGAATATGAAGAGACAAAGAAATGTTAGTGCAAAAGATATGGATGCAATGCCTATATAAGATGGGCGAGAGAAGATGACAAGACTAAAGAAGATGCATGTTAGTTCCTAAACCAAATCCTTCAAAACATTGCCATAGGACTAATATTTATTGCTCTTAATCATCATTTGGTGATAAAAATGACACAAATGGACAACAAACACAATGGTATGACGTAGACCAAGGTGTGCAAGGTCATCCACTTGAAAAATAGACAGTCACAGACAAGGAATATCCTAACTCATACTAAGGGTCATGTTGCCCCAGTCTTTTTGTGAAGACAATCCATAGACAGCAGTCAAAGAAAATAAAATAGGCTAGGAGACGTCATCGCACCTCTAAATCGTTCATGGGACATCCTTGAGGTAGCTAGTAACATGACCAAAAAGACAAGATAGTAAAAAATATAAGACAAAATAGCCAAGATAGCCAAAAGATAAGATAAGAAAGACTAGAAAGATTAACAACCATGTAATTTTGTTTGCCAATGTTTGTTTGCCAAAGATTGAATTCTTGTTTGATTTGACAGTTTAAGAGTTTTGCCAATTTGATGGTGTTGACGGTTTAACGAGGCCTATTGTCAGGAAGGACACATCCTGAAAAAGGCAAAGGACATTTTGATGAGGTCTAACTCCAAGAAGGACACATCTTGAAGAGGACCAAAGAGTGACGAGATTGACATTGTTTTGAGTAATATGTTTTGGCAAGTTGACTGATGTTGACTGTATGATTGATTGGCTTATGTTGTCTAATTTTGACCAATTTTGACATTGACGTTTCAAATGACTGTCTTGTGTTCGAGTTTGACTATGTCTGACTTATCTGACTGATGTGACGATTGTGATAAATGCCATGATTTTATTTGGACCAACCTAAAAGGACTGACTAGGTAATGTCTCGAGGACTCATCGACTGATGGCCTTGCCTACGTAGCAAATGCGCAGAGACAATGACGTGGACTGACTGACATGACTGACTTTGACTCCATTTTTAGAATTTTAACATTGATTTGGATGTTTTTTTGTTTTTCTTTAGGACGTTTTATGATTTGTAGGTCTTTTTTCAGGACATTTAATGATGTTTTTGGTCTTTTTGCAGGACATTTTATGATGTTTTTGTCTTTTTTTAGGACTTTTTTTATATTTTTGTCTTTTTTTTCATTTTATGATTTTTTTGGATTTTGACATTTAAGAGGATCATGACAAATGCAAATGACTGATGCCTACACATGAGAATCCAAGGACAAACATGATTGTGCCCCTAGTCAAGCTGAATACCAATTGATAGGTGATGACAACATTGTTTGACGTGGGAAGGATGCATCCCGAAACAACATGAGGATGATGATGATAATGTGATGAAAGTATGGAGGTCTATAGCCGGGCTAGGAATGCAGTCAAGTAAAATTTTGGATAATGTGCTTGTATGAATTGGACTCGTTGCACTTGGAATGACTTGGTTAGGACTAGATGGGATGATGATTATCCTTAAACCATTTGACAAGGGAAAGCCAAGGTAGGTGACAGACATGAAAGGATAGGGGGTGGCCTTGGTAAAAGATGAGACACATGAGACTAAGGGAATTGTCATATGATTTTCAAGGACTATGTCGTACAAGGACAATAAGACTATGATGGTCAATGACATGATGTTTCGTGAATCATGTATGACTAAAGGATAGACATGTCGAGAGTTTTCCCAAAGCATGATTTATGTGTGCCAGTTTTATGTCAAGACCAAGGTAGGTGGGAAAATGGATGGAAATGATAGGGTTTAGATGGATGTCAATGTCATGAGGAAGGCATGGGAAATGAGATGACTTGCCCCAAGTGTGAGAGTCCATATACACGATTTATTTTACACATGATGTCTGTTTGCCAGGTTTTCAGCATGGTACTTATCCAGGGTGCCTGTTTGCCAGGTTTTTACCATTGGATGAAATTTTTCTCTTTACTGTTTTCTTGACTTTTTTTTTTTGGTGTCACCAAGACGCCTGTTTGCCAGGTTTTCATCAGGGTGACGATTTTTTGATTTTTGATTTTTTTTGTATTTCTAATTTTGTGGATAGCTTGGAGGCTTTAGATAACCACTAACTATTTTGAATCCACTGATGGTGCCGATGTAGAGACTGGTGCCATGATATGCCAATAATGACCTTGCTGAAGGAGTTGTCTTGTCAGGATCGTAGCACTTGTATACAACAGATTAATGTCATTGTGATCCTTTTTGATACTAGAGTTGGCCTTATCAAAATACGCACATCGCAATGGAGTGCCATGAGAGTCCTTGTGGTAAAGAGTTGCTGCCATGATGTGACAGATTTGTGACGTGAAATTTTTGGACTTTAGGCGAGATGTAGGATAATGACAAATGATGGTGGACATGGAAAGGTTGTTTGGACATTTGGATGAATGCCTTTTTATTTTCCAAACTTGGGATGGTGTATGACAGATTTTGGAGGGATGGCGTTTGGAACCAACACTTTTATATGTCTTGATTGATGACCATTTTGAAGGAGGTAGACATATGTTATATGTGGGAGTCCTCTTGTCTTGTGGCTCCACATTGTGATTGACTTTTGTATTTGACTTGGTGTCTTTGTTTGATCCGTCTTTCTTTGGGATCCATTTTAATTTCATTTGTCCACTTGTCCTTTTATTTGATTCAATGGCCTTTGACATTTGATTTTGATCTTTTGACTTGTAAGACTTTTGTTTTTGTTGGTTCCAAAGGGAATTTTTATTTATGATGGAATGATGGTTCATGGTGTGGGTGGAAGGGGTGTTGGCAACAATCTTATGACAAGGATTTCTCATGGAATCCATTTTGACATTTGTTTCTAACAAAGTTGCCCCCAATATTGAGAAGGTACCACTAACATCGTTTGATTTGGTGACTGAAGAATACCCAAGACCTTGATGTCTATAATTTGCCTGAAGTTGTATTGGTTCTTGAATGCTTTGCTCATGTATGCCTAGTCCTTTGCCTTGATATTGCATGCTTTGACAGATTCTATTTGCGATGGGGTATTTGTTGTTTTGAAAGAAAGATGCTAACCCATCATGATGTCTATGGACACTGTCACTTGTAATATTTTCATCTGTAAGAAAGCCTACTCTGACAAAGATAGATGACCCTAGTTGATAAAGTGTCTTAGCTTCATTTTCATGTTGGACATATTCCTGACTGATATCTTTGGTCTGATCATGTGGCATGTCAGGTTCAGACGATTCTATTGGTGCTTCCAAAGAAATGTCGAAGCCATCATTATAGTCAGTGTCATAGAGTCCAATAAATTCAGCTATAGCTTGATCATTTTCAAATATGTCTATATTGTGCTTGAGGAGTATCATCTATGTGTGTAATGGAGGCAAGTGTCTCATTTTGGAAACTGTCAATAGTTGAGGCCTGTATAGGATTGGAAAGTGTTTGATCATGAATGGCGTAAAGGTCAAGGAGTGGATCATTTTGGACTTCTTGGTTAACAATAGGGTCTTGGTCAAAGATAGGGTTGTCATGGATTTGGACTTCTTGGTCAACAATAGGGTCTCATTCAAAGATGGGGTTGTCATGGATAGGTGTGTTTTGGATGTCATGATTGTCTTGGAAGACTCCCTGAATGGAGTTTAAGATAGGGTCATGGGATGGACTACCTTGTTCTTGACATGAGGGTGACATTATAAGGTTATGCTTTGGGCTTTCATTTTGACATGTATCCTCAAGTTTAGACAATGGGATTTGACTTTGAGCAATGATAGAATTTTCATGACTGAATGTGGCTTGTGAGGGGATGACTTGAAAAGGATTAATGAATGATGGACTAGGATAGGATGTGGGGACTTCGACTGGACTAGTATGTGAAGGACTAGTATATGACATGGGTACTTGCATTGGACTAGTATGTGAAGGACTAGTATATGACATGGGTACTTGCATTGGACTAGCATGTGAGGGACAAAGATAGGACATGGAGTCTCGGACTATATTAACTTTTGAAGGACAAGGATATGATATGGAGACTTCGACTGGATTGGTGTAAGGTTGATTGAAATAGGACATGGAGACTTGGACCGGATCGGTATGGTATGATGTGGGGATTTGACATGAGTTGATAGATGGTTGACAGGGCATGTAGACATTGACAGGATTGATAGGTGAAGGACTAGCATATGATGTGGAGACTTGGGATGGACTAGTGGACAGTTGGTTTCCCTTGTCAAGGTTAGGATAAGCGTGATAGGTGGACGTTTGTTGTGAATTAATGGTAGGATTTATGTCGAGTGAATTTTGGTAGTGAGGGTAGATGGATGGAGGACTAGGACCGATGGGTTGTTGGTATGAAGGACCTTGATTTTTGGCTTGGATAAATTGTCTCCTAAAGTTTGAGGCTTGGGTAAGTGCACCGAAATGGTCGCACTTTTGTGGTCAAACTAACAAATAACGCATTCGCATTATAATGCATTCGCGTTATGGTTTTCTTTGCAAATTTTCTTTGGTATTTTCCTTGGAATACCAACCCAAAGGCTTGGAGGGCATTTCTAAAGACCAGAAATGTGTTTTTTCCAAATTCAACAAATTTTCACATAATCGGGTTCGTGCTCACCATCAAGATTGCATCTGGTTCAATATCAAGAAAATCAAACACATGGGTAATGTTAGGTTATTTATTAGCTTTCCAATGATGTAATTTTTTTCACTTTCTAACAATGTTAAGCCTTTCATCCATAATTTCTTTTGTTTGTATGTCCGTTTTTTTTCAAAAAGCAGTGTTTGGTATTTTTTTCACTATAAATTAACCGTTCATCAAAATTTGAAATAAATTACATTTTTAGAAACTAGACTCCATTCTAAAATTTAAAAAATAAATTTTAAAAAAAAACTATTAGTTTCAAAAAAATTTAGGGGGAGCACGGCCAAAATTCTATTTTTTAGAAAGAGCCCACTTAGAAAATTAATAAAAAATCAAATATTCATTAAAAAATTATCAGAAAATGCCGATAAGGGCGTGGTTTGGTGGTCAAGTCGCTTGGTTGTAGTGACGGCCACCAGGGTTCAAACCTTCGCTGGGCCAAAATGCTCGCAGGCATTGTGCCTTCGCTGGGCCTTTGTGCTCGCGGGTTTGGTTGTTTCTTGTGGTTTGTTGTATCCGGTTCATAGCTCCGGTCAAAAAAAAGCGTTTACCCCTAATATTATGGGTGCATTGCACCTTTTAAAAAAAAAAAAAATTATCAGAAAATATCCAGTCCTTACTACATACTATTATCTAACTTCTAACTGGAGTGATTTTAAAAATACTAAAAAAAAGTTCACCATGCTCAGGTCACACAAGAGTTGCTATGTTATGTTTTTCTAACAGAAACAACAACAATTTGTGTGTGTCCCTCTTTTGAACCCCTTAATCTCAACCATTTTCAAAATAAATTAATAGTTTAGAAAGTAGACTCGGAGCACTACGGTCCTTGTTTTTGTTCCATCTAAAAATTTTGAGTGTAGCTATCCTCAATTTCACATCCAAGGTCAGTATTTCCTGATTTTAGAAAAAAAGTGGCTACTTAAGCCCCTTTTTTGGGAACCATCTTGGTGCACTTACCCGCTTCTTGGTATTGACCTCTACAGAGTAATTCGTATTCAATTTTACTAGCAAGCCTATCCATATCTTGGCAAAGGGAAGAGAAGGTCGTGGATGTCATGATGTTGTTAAATGCAGAGTAATAATGATGTTTTTCTAAGAGAAATGACTAATGCAAGGTGATAAAATTGGTCAAGAAAGGATGCCAAATGCTAAGGTGACAATGAAGATGTTGACTAAGGAAAATGACCAATGCCAAGTTTAGATACCAAATGAGGACTATGATGGACAATACCAAGTCTAAGTTCAAAATGAAGACTGAGATTATGTTTTGATGTCTTGTTGAAAAGTCTGAGCTATCTAAGGTCGATTGTTTGTGTCCAGATTTGTGAATATTGTGTATAATATTTTGAAAAAATCCAACAAGCACTTTGACAAGCACAATGTTTTAGGTGTAAACAAACACACATAAGACAAGTATAATCTTAAAAGGCCAATAGGCCAAGGGTTTGTATACTTGGTATAGCCACCCGATATACCCCAGATTGGTGATAAACACCTTTCCTTCTCGAGAGCAGATAACTTAGAATTTTGGTGGCATTGGCTCCCCTCCACAGCTCATTAACATCATTCAAGCACACCAAATTTGAATTCTTGGGTAGTGACTTCCCAAGAACTACTATCTCTACTCAAGGGGATCAGTAGTGAGTGTCTTCGGGCATGATACTGTACCCTACACTATACCAAGCAACGGCTAAAGAACAGTTGGACACTAAGACAAGAGGTTTTTAATTCAGACATTTTGTTCATGGGGCATGATCCATGCGGCGAGAGTCCCCTTTCGGATCCATCTCGTCGAAACCACACTCGTGATTCTTGGGCTTTCCCCAAGAACTCATTTTTATATACCGGCTAGAAGTCCCTTGGTGTCAGGGTGCTACCGGTCTGAGTCGTCCTAGGGTGAGTACATTTTCCCACCACAATAGGCCCAAGTTCTAGATTCAGTAACTGTTTCTCTTACACCCAGGATCGCACGAATGCGCAAGGGGAGAGGATACTCCGATATACCGAATCATGAAGGGTAATTAACAAATAAAGATGGGCCTGGTTTTCTGATCACAAGGTTTTCACCAAGTGAGAACATACTCACCTACCATCTTGCAAGCACAATCAACCAAAGAAGACATGTGTTCTTTTTATATGCACCAAAATCAAATATTTGCTAATCTATGAAAGAAAAACAAGCACAATGTTTGTTTATCTTGTCTTCAACATTTGAATCTACAAACAAAATATTAGTAGTTCCTTATGCAATGGTCTTCGACACACGAATAGGGATCGCCACACACTACAAAAAAATAAAAATAACAATTTATTGATAGTAGTGACTTAAAACAGCGATAACTTGTTCAAAACTTAACAAAATTTTAAGTGGTAGATATCCATGGAAAGATAAATGATAGACCTTCAAAACCCAGAAAATTGTTTCCAAAATTCTGGACAAAAAGAATGTTATAGACAAAAGAAAAACGTGGGTTTAAAAATTAAATTAAAACAATAGCGAACAGTAAAATAGCCATAAATTTTTCAAATCTCAACAAAATTTAAAACCATTTGATGTTCTGGAAAGCTAAGAGCAAGATCTACAAAACCCAGAAACCGTTTGAAAATTTTTTATTCGCCTATTTTTCTATGCTCAAATGAAGGTGACGGGATTTCGTATGACGTCTTGGCTGTAACCTGCAAAAGAGTGAAAACAAACAAAAACTCACAAATTTCTCTACAAAATATCGGGTTCACCAATGTAATCAAGGGAAAATTAGATTAGTTAAAGGGTTAGCACAATAACATTAAAATCCATTAAAGTAACAAAGTACAAAGGAAATAACATGAAAATACAAGGAACAATGTTACAATAAATCTTCATCTTCCATGCTTCACCTTTGTTTTTGATAAAAGGGGGATAAACGGGTTTTACAGGGACCCGAAACCACAAAGTAATAATACAGGAGAAGACCAAAAAAGTAGTCCAAAAGACAAAAAAATTGTCAAAGAAAATAAAACCAGCATCAAGAGGTAGGAACAAAAAGCATCAAAAAAGCCAGTAAAACGCCAGCAAATAGAAGAAGTAGGGCCCGACCACAATTAGTTCATAGAATTCAGGAGCTCATCCGCAACCTCCTCCAAGTCCGCCATTTCCTGAGCCCCCTCCATAAAGATCTGAGCTATACTAGGGGTAGTCTAGACTTTCCTTTTCGTGCTAGATCTGGTACGTTTAGATATCCCAGCTTCCTCATCCTAGTCTTTCTCCTGATCAAGGTCGACAATCAGAGCTCTCTTCTGGGTTTTCTCCAATCTTTCAGACATAGCCTTGATGATAACAAAATTATGTCTGGCAATTCTGCAATTTTGCTCGGTAATCTTTTTCAAGGTTCCTTAAATTTTTTCAAGTTCATTTTCAATAGTGCTGTCCTTCTGAGGAATATTTTTCATATTGTTGTGCTTCTCCGCTTCAAGCTGACTAAGCCCTACGACTTTAACTTCAATTTCCCCCAGTTTGCTATGAAGAGACAATTTTTTTGTTTTTAGCTCACTTATCTCATGAAAAACCCATTTGGCAGAATTGAGCTGGTCCTGGGAATAGCTTTTGGCATTACCAACAAAGTCAAAAGGGGGGTCACTATCAGGATTGACCCCAAAGAACACCGACTCCGCACCTCTCGGGGGGCTCAAGTTTTTCTAATGAATATTCTAGGGGGCGTGATTTTCCTCAAGGCTGGGCCCAGCTGTCTTAGCAGAAATAGCAGGGGAGTCATTAGGGTAGGACACAAGCTTATTAACCGGGGAGCAAGAGTGAGCCATATTGGCATTAGGGTTAGAATGGCCAGAGGCCGAAGTAGAGCAAGCTCCAGAAGGTTGAGGGGGGCGGCCAGAAGCAGAAGGAGGGGGCAAAGGAGGTGAAGGGCTCTAGACATGGTCGGAAGAAGCTTTGGTTTCAGACAAACTAGGCTCAGTGTCATCTTTGTCAAGCTCCAGCGGGGCAAATCAAATGAGGCCCTCATATTTCTAATGAGCACCTAGACTAATGTCAAAGCCCTATGCAAAGGTTGAAGGATTTATATAAAACAAATGACCTCACAATAGACTAAAATGACAATGACTACAAATGACAATAATAATAACCTAAGTTGACAGAATGAGCATGAGATGCAAAATAAGAAAAAAATTGCTATTTTATAAAAATTGCAATTTTAAATGTGTGGCCAGGATGAGAAGATGACAAATACCCTAGAATCAATGGTCAAGATTGAATGTTGTAGTATGAATTAGGGTTAGGTCAAAATTAGGGCAATGACAAGAAATGAATAGCCAAGATTGAATTATAAGATAATTCAATCAAGGGCTGAAATTAAATGAGATGTCAAGAGATAAGATTTGATTTGGAAGATAAGATTGGCACAGACAAAGAGGTTGCTAGAGAAATTAAATAATAAAATAATAAAGATATTATTTAATTTAGGTGACCAATGAATAATTAAATAATAAAAATATTATTTAACTATAGAGGAATGTGACAAAAAGAATCATTTTGATTAAATAATGATTTAATTCAAAATTCAAGAGAGTGGACCAAATTAAATAAATAAAATTTATTTAATTTAATGAGAGAAGAGGCTAATGAATAATTAAATAATTAAAATAATTATTTAATTATAGTGGAAAGTGGACAAAAATTAAATAAATTAGAATTTGTTTAATTTTAGAAAGAAGGGGACCTAATTAGTGACGTAATTAAATAAATAAAATTTATTTAATTAATCAAGGAGGAATAAATGACAAAAGGGAATTAAATAAATTAAGAAATTTATTTAATTAAAGGAAGACCATAGATAATTAATGACGTATTTAATAAATAAAATTTATTTATTTAATAATCATGAGGAATAAATGACATGAATTAATTAAATAACTATGAATTATTTAATCAATAGTCGAATATGGACCAATGACATAATTAAATGACTTAATTATGCTAGGATGAAAGTGGTAAAAATGAAGCTTGCAGGCCTATAACATTTTTAGGTGTCTACATAAAATATATGAAATATTGTAATAAGGAGAAAATTGTGGCCAATCAACACAAAAAATATGGAACAATCTTCTGTCATTTCACATTCATTTCATTGTTGGTGTAAGAAGTCTGCAAGGATTATTCATAAAAAATAATGCAATACATCCAAGTTTCCCATCTCATCAATACAACTCTATATAAATATTGTGTAACTTGTAACAATGGGTAAAGGATTAGCAAAAGTCTTGAGGTTTTATAAATTTAAACAATTTGTGTATATACTTTGTAAATGGGAGTTCAACTTCAAATACATATTCCTCCAACAACCAAGTTCAAAATGAATATGGCCATACAAAGATTGCACAATATCGGAATTACAAAATGCATAAAAAACATTTGATTATATAAAAGTTGTAGCCTGGCGCTGTTGTAGAACTACCTTGCTTCATAAAACTCATCTGACTAGCCAACCTACGTGGGGCAACCATATCATCGCATGACTTGTTTTTAGAAGAAAGGTTGGTCATATTTTTTACCACCCCTAGGAAACCTGCAAAAAGAGATTCAATTAGGAAATAAGGAAATAGACAAAACCCAAACCCAACACAAAACATATGGCATTTAAGTTATGCAAAAGAAGAAAACTTCCAGTCATTCTCTTTGTCAAATGGATAGTTTTCCATTATTGGAGGAATCTTTGAAGCCTACTATTTATTAATATATTTACCACAATGCTCTTAAAAATTGTAAAAGGATAAGCCAGATAAATTGAGTTGGAAGTAAAAAAATTGTGAGAGAGACTAGGTACATCTAGGCTCAACAACTTGTTCCCTTATTGCCCTAGGTTTTCATTAAAAGGAAGTTATATATCCAAACCAGATCTCCAAACAAGTGAATTTTTTATGATTTATTCTCTAGTTGTCACTATTAAATCCTCAGCTTATTGTAAATCATAGTGAAACATAAGGGAGGAAGAGACGTTGTAGAAGTCTAGATTCTAATGGATGTCAACCTAGATTTGACTGCAAATACCAATAAGATGACTCCATGAGAGGTTTCAAAATGAATGGTAAGTTAGAAACTATAGTATATTCACCATAAGCATAATGGACTTGACAATCAAAGCATGTGGTCAATCATCAATTTGTTTTCTTGTAATAAGCTTATTCTCCTAGATTTTGTTTCCAAACAAATATGATAAACAATGTTACTAATGAGTGCCCTTTCTATAAGTTCAAAGATGCATCATATTCATAACCATTATGAAGAGTTTACTAGCAACAAACAATATTCACATGGGACAACAATCAAATAGAAAATAGAAAACTTTTAGCCATGGTTTTCCCAGATCACATCCTTGTGTATGAACATGAACTAGAAAATATAGGGGAAAAAATTGGAGAAACATCTCAACAGAAGACTGATTGAGTAGATGTCATCTCAATTAAATGCTCAAGATAATAGATGAAAAGAACATAATAGCCATGCACAAATATTTAACTGACTGGAAAATAGACAGAATTGAAGTTTCAAAGAAAGTAAAATATGTTTTGTGATTTGGCTAAGCATTTGTTTCTAAATACTAATTTTTAGAGCCATTATTTTACTGGTAAAATAAGGTTTTAAACCCTAGCCTTGCAACATTCTCTTTGTGGCCTCTTTCCATAACCAAACTAGCCACCAATGTTTGGAAACATCTATTTTTCATTGTTTTTGATATACCAAGCAATATAACTTTATTTATCTAGTGCAAACTCAAAGGATGAATAGTTAAAGTAAAAAAAAAATAGTAATTGAATCAAACTGACACCAGGTGCAATCGCACCAGTAGATGGTTACTAAAATTGTAATCCTCTAAATTATAAATACATAACAGCAAGAAAATTAGAGGCTTGAGGTCAAAAAAAGGAAGAAAGAAAATATTTAAAGCCCACACATTATAAAATGGATCAATGGAATTGTCAAAGTGGAAACTAGCTCAAAATAGAACAGGAGAGGCACTCAAGAAAGTAGATGACATAGAAAAACCTACCAAAAATAACTAGTTATATGGATCTGTACAACCCAATCTGCAATATTATCAAAAGCATGAGTGAAGATATAAATTTGAGGCATGTAAGTAAAAAAAAAGTCTAAGATTGTCCTCTGGAGAATGACCTGCTCTAAGTAGAGTTGAACCACAGAAACAAATGCTTGTAATGCCCATGAGACTATAATGGCCTGTTTATCAGAACATACCCCAAATTGTTAATAAGTTCAGGAAAAATGTACAGTAAATGACAAGACAAACTAACGAACAAAACTAGGGGTGCAAATACAATACATGATAATAGTAAGTATAAAACTAGGTCTCTCACCATTTTCATAGACTCCTTGTCCTTCAATAGTAACCAATCGAGAGAGGAACCCAACAACAATAACAGTCCAAATGAACACAGTGTAATGGTAAAGGGATGCATTCCAGAAAAGAGTGAATCTCGATCAAATCTCACAGTGTGATAATGCGACATTTAACTAGGACATATGGATAAGTGCGACATTTAACTACGACATTTAACTAGGACATTTAACTAGGACAATGGAACAAGTCACATAGAATATGTGGAGTGTGGAAATATGGATAAGTGAGGTATTCTCGTATTATAAATGGGACACGTCATTGAGTATACCACTAGATTCAACCATGTTCCTTGGGTTCCCATTCCAGTTGTGTATTCCCATTCAGTTCATAAGATTTAGTGTTTACTTTTAGGCGTCCTATTCCAATATTTCCCTATTCAACACAAGGGGACTGACTGGAAAATTGGTTCAACCCACTCTTCAAGGAAAAACAATACAATTCTAAGTAGGGATTGTAAGAGAATGACCTAGGTTCACATCTCTCTTGGGCTCATCCAAGTCGGCCAGATATAAGCTTAGATTTACCAAAAATTAATTAAAAAGACACTAATATATACAACATGGAGCAGCTCACCATAATGGAGTAAACTTGTTCATGTGATTCATCGAGAATAAGATTTGTGGCCTAATCAAAGCCCCTCAAAATATCCTGCAAATATAATACTTTCAATTCTCAACTATAAATACAAAACACATATTTGAATCATCTTGTTAACAGAAGAACCCAAATAGAGTAAAACACAGAAAGAATATACGCATACATACCCCTATGTTTCATCCATCATTCGTAATGATGGAGATGACCTCTGAAAAGATCAAGAGATGCCCAAGAGGCAGATTAATATCTTAAAAAGCTTAAAGTGTAAATGCAAAATGGAAATAGTAGATGTCCACTCTTTACTATTAAAGCAAAACCAGAAAGCTGAACAAAAAGTGTACAATCTGGCAAGTTGTCACAAGTTTCTTCCATGAAGGAGGGTACCCAATACTACACAACAAATAGTACGTATACACCAAAGTTTGAACTGATGCATTTGTCATGAGTGCAATAATCTGTAGAGACTTGTTTGGCTACCTGCTCCAAGGAAAGTGGTAAGTAGCCACTTATATTTCCCCTATTTTTAGCTGTACATAATATGAGATAGCTTGACCCAATCTAAAACATTCGAATGAATATTAAAAACCCTAATTCTGAGGACAAAAGATGAATTACCAGAAGAATGGACTAATATAAAAAACAATAGGAACAATCACCTGAGCAAAAAAAATTATAAACCAGGGAGGGCATAGATCCTTGCACACATAGGTTTCTTTTTGCAAATCTGGCTCCTTTGTCATTTCCTACACCCAGCTCATTTTCTGAATCCATAATAGGAGAAATCCTACCTGACACATCTCTGGTGCAGGAGACACATTCAGAGGTACTGTACCACGTATATTGTAAAATACAATGCTTGCATATTACCCTATTTTTGCAAGAAATTTGTTCGCTTCATCCCATCTAGACATGGTAAGACAACCCTTTTGAGAATCCAAAAATGAGAGAAATATTATGGATAAAAGGATGGCAAGGTTGTGATAGGGGCCCAATATCATATAATAGTTTGTCTTGCAATGTTCCACCCAACCTAACTTCGAGTGGAGCAAAAGCTGCACAAACACCATGATTTGACAATGGCTGAGACTGCTTTGTAAACAACATATGTCTACCCAGTTAAATCCAAAATGATAAAGAAATGTAAATCCCTCTCTTCCCCATGTCTTAAAAAGGCATCATTTTCCACAATGTACTGTTTGTACAAATTCTCATAGCCACAAACACTATAGAAGATAATGTACAGATTTGTAATCCTTGTAATCCCAAAATGCAAGGAGGTGCAAGTGCATACATTGTATGGCTTTTACAAAAATTGGATTTTAAAGATCTTGAAAACAATAATACTTACTGGTGATAAGATTGAGGTTGACTTAACTATGGAATGAAAATGTACCCCTATTGAATTGGATGAAACAGTAATGAAAATGCATAGAGTTTGTAGGAAGAGTATAACGTACCCCTACCACAACAAATTTTTTACCTAGCCCTAAAGTTGCAGGTGTGCATGTTTACGAAATGTGGTAACAGAGAGAAGGAACATGAACTGCTTTCTACAATGCCACCGGCCCAACGAGAGATTTTCATCTGTTTCTAACAATATGCAGGAATCTTCCTCGGAACTCATGCGGTCTCTTGTAAAGGAATGCCCACGGAGCCCCTGTCAATTTACAGACAGCCAATTAGAGAGCGCCAAAAAAATATTATTGAATATTTTGGATAAAAATTGTGCATATTACTGACCCAACTAGCAAACAAGGAACAAATCCTAAAAGAGTACTGAAATCTGATTGAGTATAGCAACATGGTTTAATCACTGTTTAGTGTTTGAAGCCTCCGCTATAGTTCCAAGCAGGAACTAATAATAATCTATTTCAAAATAACACCTTCCTTACCACTCTGTATGACTATTAAATGATAGGACTATGATATATATTTATTGCAACTTCCTGTGATTGACTTTGAAGCCTTTACTGGTATGTGATGGAAACAGGGGAGAGGACAGAGCAGACTAAAATAACAAATACAGACTATATTAGATAATCAAAACACATTACAAAATATTGCTATTATATAGCCTTAAACTCCTTACAGACTGAGTTTCAGCTCTTACATGGACAAAGACACCATTACAGACTTCTTAGCATTGCCATTATATCTCCTTACAGCTCTGGGGAGCTGGACTCCCAGAAGAGAGTAAATATCACATTACAACTACCTCTATTTATAGAGGGCTTAGAGCTTTCTAGCACATGTGTAGAAGGTTGTCTGCAGGTCGGTGAGAGGTCTCTAGAATGGTTGGTGGTAGAGTCAACCAGAATGTCGGTTAGAAGCTTCTGTTTTAAATGTTGCATTGGGTAGTTGGGATTATAATCTCCAACACTCCCCCCTAATCACAACTACCACAAATTCTCATTACATTCTCAGTCTCTTTCACTGATGCTGCGACATCTAAAAACTTCTAAATCTAGCAATTGAACCTAGGAAATCCCATGTTGCAATTGGGATGCTCTAACCACGAGCTTTGGCCCTTTTGGTTACCAGTCCATTGTAGGTTCAGGTGTGATTCACTTGTTTTATCAACACCTCCCATTGAGTCACTCTGCAGGTGCTTGGGGATCCTAATAGACTCTTGACATTTGTCACAAATTGTGATAGGATCACCTCCAAAATCTTGGTTAACTTCCTCCTAACTTCTGTCACAAATGGTGATAGGATTTCCTCCTCAAATTCACCTAGCTCTTCCATGCTTCATCAACCTTGCTTCAAGTGGCTTGGATCTTCTAACAACAATCTATGATAATCTCCAACGATTTGCCTCAAAACACCTTCCTTGCTAATTGAAATACTGCCAAAACTTGACAACAGTTTTAATAACCGGGAACTTCTTGGACTTTGTATTTGTACCTGGCTCCTTCAGCTTGCATTGAGCGACATCTTCCTCCTGATTTCTATAGACTCTTATTGTGGCTAGGCAGACCTTTTAAATAGCCATGACTCTAAGATCCCAACGGCTTTTGTTAAATCACTTGGGGCTCCTACATTGACCTCTCTCATATCTTCTTTGCCAAAAATTGAGATCAACTTTGTTGAATGGCGATCTATAGTACGGTTGAGCGACTTCTTAAATCTCTGACCATCAGTCATGTTGATGGTGTTTTTATGCACTTTTCAACACAAGCAGTGCGTAGGTGCACTACCTCTCTTGAAAGACAATCTTCCACAATCAGATTGCAGAACACTATCCCAAGGTCTCTCGGATGTCAGGTCATGACAGTGATTATATACCTCAGTAGTTTGATGTGATTTGCTGGAATCACAAGGCGGACTTACGGATGAGTTACAAAGCATGGAAGTTGGGTTTGCAAATGCAGTTTCAAAGTGCTGAAAGTGAATGAACAATGGCTGTCCACTCAAAACAACAAGCTAAAACTCATCAAGTTCATCTGATATGGCTTCATGGTGATGCTTTGGGTCCTACTCTAACCAAGGATTAAAAGAAACAGCAAAAGGAGAAGGGTTAAGAAATCTATTCTAATCCTAAGCTACGAATGAACAGTAACAATGGTGGCTGCTAAAGTAGGCAGGCTTCCTAAACTGAGTTTTACTTGACTAAGAGAAACCTACAGTTGCACAAAACTAGTGCAATCTTCTAAGGACTGTAGATTTTCAAATTGCACATGCACATCATGCACATGTAATTGAACTAAGTTGCAGCAATGAAGTAATGAGCTCAGACTAGCTTTGCAAAGCGACTCATCATCAATGAACCACAAAAAACATGAGCTGGAAATCCATCAAATACTAAAACAACAAACACCATCACCACTCCCATTTAAGAAACTAACACTAAAACTAACATGGAAGGTGAACCATGCATATATAAAGAGAAAACTCAAAAGGAACACCCATAAATCATGCAATGCTGCTTTCTATTGCTACAAAATGTCTTTACATCAATTCTCCAACTCTTACAAATGAGGGGCAAGCCCCTATTTATAGTTTTCCAAAACCCAAATGAATGGCTATGATCAATTTGTATTGAGTGGCTCAGATTCATTACAAGTTAGGGCTTCACCTACCCCACAATATTCAACAATTTAAAATACATTCCTTGTCTTTTCCCTGTTTTGTCATCTAGTGCCAGTCACTATAGCAATGTTGTCATTTAGCTAATTTCCCTTTTCACTGTAGCTAAAACTGCCTTAAAGTTGTCTTTTGTTTGATGTGATTGCAGTGTTCTTCCTTTGATTAAATGAGTCCATTGACGATTGGCATCAATAGATTGGTGGCCCCTTATTCAGGCAAAAAGCTCTTTAGAAATCATCATCTTCTGAAAAAAGGTAGGACAACGCCCTCAATGGGCCTCTTCGATAGACCTATGGAAGGCTTATTGACTCCTGCAAACATGAAGTGTCGTAAGTGCATTTATATATGAGTTAAGGAAAATGTCAGTCAAACTTACAAATTCCCTATTAGATCTATCCATGCATCATCAAAATATCTTGATATTCATATTTGGAGCTCATTTGGACCATAAACATTAATGCGTGCTTCAAGGGTGCAAGTGCCAGAGGGCAGAAAAATGACAGAAGAAAGCCAGAAGGCAGACAATGGACGGAAGCCAAAATAGCCGGGAAGAAGGCAGGCTCCCAGATGTTCAAAACAGCCGAGGAGGTGGGCTCCTGGATGTTCAAAATAGTTGGGAAGAAGGCGAGCTCCCGAATGTTCAAAACAACTAGGAAGGAGGCAGGCTCTTGGATGTTCAAAATAGCCAGGAAGGAGGCAGGCTCTCAGATGTTCAAAACAGCTAGGAAGGAGACAGACTCCCATAAAGGGCCATGGAGGGCCCGAGATCCGGAGGCCAGAAGGGAGGTGGCCACGGAGAAGGCAGAGCCCTGGAAACGACCATGGAGGGGCCAGGCTCCGAAGGCTAGGAAGGAGGTAGCCGTTGGATGTTCCAAAATGGCGACGGAGACGCAGAACCCCAGAAAAGACCACAGAGGGGCCAAGCTCCAGAGGCTATGAAGGAGGCAGCCACTGGATGATCTAAAACAGCGACGGAGAGGCGAAACCCTGGAAACGGCCATGGAGGGGCCAGGCTCCGGAGGCCAGGAAGGATGCACCACTGGAAGTTCCAAAATGGTGACAGAGAGGCAGAACCCCAGAAACAGCCACGGAGGGGCCGGGCTCCGGAGGCCGGGAAGGAGGCAGCCGCCGGATGTTTCAAAATGGCGACAGAGAGGTGAAACCCCAGAAACGGCCACAGAGGGGCCAAGCTCTAGAGGTCGGGAAGGACGCAACCATCAAGTGTTCCAAAACTGCGATAGAGAGGCAGAACCCTAAAAACGGCCATGGAGGGGCCAAGCTTCGGAGGCCGGGAAGGAGGCAGCTGTCGGATGTTCCAAAATGGTGACGGAGAGGCGGAACCCCGAAAATAGCCACAGAGGGGCCGGGCTCCGAAGGCCGGAAAGGAGGCAGCCATCAAATGTTCCACAACGGTGATGGAGAGACAGAACCCCAGAAATGGCCAGGGAGGGGCCGGGCTCTGGAGGCCGGGAAGGAGGCAGCCGCCGGAAGTTCCAAAACAGCAAAAGGGGGATGAAGCTCCAAAACCACCAAAACTTAACCAAACTTTTCCAAAACCTTGGCAGTTCATTTAAGCACATAAAACACATCCCAAATCCAAAAAAAGGTGACCTCAAAGTCAAAAATGAGGAAATAGGAGCGATAGGGGTCTACGGATGTTTCCAAACAGCCAAGGAGGAAGGGAATTCCGGAGGGAAAATTTTGAAACCATCAAAACTTAACGGAACATTGACGAAACCTTGGCAGTTCATTTACATACTTCAAACACATCCTAGATCCAAAAAAAGGGTGACCCCAAAGTCAAAAATGAGAAAACGGGAGAGATGGGGGTCCACGAATGTTTCCAAACAGCCAAGGAGGAAAGGAATTCTGGAGGAAAAGTTTTGAAACCATCGAAACTTAACCAAACTTTGACAAAACCTTGGCAGTTCATTGAAACACCCCAAACACATCCCAAATCCACCAAAAAGTTGTCCCTAAAGCCAAAAATGTGGAAACTGGACCGACAGGGGTCCACAGATGTTTTTGAAACAGCCAAAGTAAGACAAAAGGCAGAAAGGGGATGGGGGACTTTATTTCTCCACAGATTTGAATACTCCAAGCAGGTGAATTTGGGTAGGGGAATTTGATCATTTGAAGGCACATTACCATGTGGGCTTGGAAATGGGGCACGCAAAACAAGACAGGAATAAAGTAGCCTGTTAGGAGCAAAAAAAGGGGGTCCCTGCCTACGGCGGGGTGTGTGTGCAAAACATGCACAACAAATGGCGACTCGCTGGGGAAATGCTCCAAAGCATTTTGATGACAAACTAGAATCACGAACCCAGAATCTCTGGTTTTGACCTTCTCACTAGGGAAAACAAACCAGACACCCAATCCAAAGGATCAAAACCACTAGCCAACCCAACTTTCAGTATGCTGAAAATCCAAATGTGTGCAATTGCATTAATTCTCATCCTTCGGTTGCTACAGGAACCCATGCTCTGTTCACTTAAGCTACGTAGTTCATTCTAACTCCAAAAGCATCTAGGACATTGCCTCGCTGCCAGTCAGGCGTCCATAGCCCCGACGAGGTTATCACTGTGATTTCGCTGAACATTGCTCTACTGCCAGCCGGGCGTCCATAGCCCTAGTAAAGTTGCTCAAATACCCTTGAAAAGTTGAATTTTCCTTTCTTTTAATTTTCAGTATTTTCTTTATTTCTTTCTTTTCTCTTTCAACTTTTTTATTTCAACCCGCAAGCATTAAAGTTCGTGTTCAGGGCTGAGAATCACAGTGGCGCTGGAGCAGAATTTTAGATTTTTCATTTAACTAGACTTCACAAAAGGCCCTATAGTGACTGTTGAATTCTTAAGATGTGTAAGAGTTATAAGATTTCAGAATACGTCAAAGTTAGACTAAACCAACAACTTATCATCTTCGAATTAAACACCCAGATCGCTTGACACTAATAGAAGACCTTCACCATCCACTCTGAAAACTTGATTAGAGTTTGACAAAGAAATATGTAGAACAACCCCAGGCAATAAGTATGGTTGTTGTGCGCACAGATGTGCCCATCTAAAAGCAAATGAACCTCGAGCAAAGCAGCAACAAAGTGAAAGCAAACAAAAAGCAAACAACCTACACAAACCAACTAACCTAAGGAAAAAATGAAAGCAGAGTATTTACAAGAAACCTATACTAATCAAAATGGGCTATGTACAAAGATATTTACAAAGTACTATGTTCAGGCACGACAAACCAACATTAACATTCATTGGATTTCGTATTGCATGCATGAGCAAATAGGCAATCATTATCATTCTTAACCATGAAAACTTGTCTTTATATTCTGAAAAAGGAAATTCAATGTTGTAGCACTCAAGTTCAACCACGTCATCATGAAAAATCAGCAATTGAGGAGGCTCGTTGAACCCATGGTTAATCCATAAACATGATTGTTTTGCCTTGTTCCCATAATCAAAATAATAAGTGCAATTATGAGAAATAATAGGGGCAAGGAAGGATAAAATCTAGATGTCATCACATGGAGGTGGCAACGTTGGATAGTCGAGAGCAAGCATAACATCCTTGATTGTTGCATTGGCAGCCTCGAGTGGGCACGATGGAGGGTGCAACACTTCAGACATTGAGCTTTCATAAGGCTGGGAGGATGGGGCAGCAAAAAACTCTTTTAATCTACCAATGGGATCCACAACCTCCACTGGTTGTTCCTCGAGGAAGTACACCTCATTTGCTTGGGTTTATGTTGCCAAAACCTCTTCTTGATTGCTGTCTTCAAGGGGTAGCATGCTGTCCCATCTCCTTTCCCAGGTGTGAGCTTTATTTTTGCGATGTTCAATGTCATGGGATGATGACATACACGAATCTATCCTATTACAGCCATCTGAATATGAGGGAGGATCAACAGTGATCATGGCAGAAGGGATCCAAGTTGCATTTCGTAGTTGGTCAAGTGCTTCATCTTTGTTAGCAACTATCTCAGCACCTCTGCCTTTGTCTTCTTCTTTTTGTTGTTCATGCGTCTCATCATGACGTACACTCATTTCCTCTTGCTCACTATCACTGTAAATGGAGAAGGAGCTCGTCTCCCAATTTGGAAACTCTAGTGCATCACCGTTCGGGGGCTCAAGGAGTATGTATTCATTGCTACCGTCTTCTAAGATGTGCTCTTCCTTGGCATGAGCATACCTCCATAGTGTAGCTCCCAATGGAAAGAAATCGTCAATTGATGAAACCTCATCAAGGGGACCAAAGTCTACTACACAATTTCCCTCCAAAGACTCACTAAAATGCCCACCGTCCATGGCATATAATTGCTCTTCAAGAGGAAGAACTTCTTGATGACTAGTGTACAACATTCCCACTTGATCTACTTCATCACTTGGAAGTCCGAGACTCTATTGTTGTCATTCTTCTATTGCTGCCCCAACATCCTCTTGAGGACTACCTTCAACTGAGTCATTAGTTGATTTGGGATTTTGGTCTTCTTCCTCAACCCCTGAAGTGGTTGTGGGAGGTGATGTGCTTGGTTGTGCTCCTTGTCCCTTGACTTGCTCAATGGCCTCTTGGCATAACTTACATGTGAGCTCTGAGTGCGATGAATCATGGAGTCGACACCAATTTGGGAGCAACAATATCTCCAAATCTACTTGGTATTTCAACTCAGTCCAATCTCTCACAAGTCTGGAGACGAGCTAGTCATATCTATCCATGATCGGGTCCTCCTCATCACTTGAAAAAGAAGCATGATGGTAGATAGCCATAGCGAGTGGTTGTTCCCACTCCCCCAAATCTGCATTTTTAGATTCTCGATCACTACCATTTATGAAGGAGAGGTCTTCCGACTTGATTTTGCTCATGCTTTGATCATTTCCTTCTGCTGCCCCAAGACTTTCAGCATTTGCGTTGGCTGTCCTAGCATATACTGCTGCTAATTCTGTTAATTCATCTTCAATTGCCATTCGTTCCTCTTCTTGAGTGGAGGACTGCTCTTCTTTAATGGAGGGAAAACCTACTGAATTGGTTACAATCAGATTTTCATCAATGCAACTTATTGTCCCAAGACTTTTAGCTCCTCCCTCTTGGTTTTCATTTTCTATGTCTGTTGTCCCAACACCAACTTGTGTCAAATTTCTTGGTTCATTTTTATTTTGCTATCCTCTGGATCTTGACAACTCTTCTGCCTCATTGGATAACTTCTCCTGATTGAGAGTTGGCTGCTCCAACTTGTTCGAACAACCCCTACCTTGAGCGATGATTTTTGTGCATGACGAGCAAGTGAATTTGGAGTGGGGTGCATTGTGAAATCTGCATCAACAAGACATTAATATTTCCTCCAATTTTGTCCATCCTTGGTGCTCAAATTTTCCTCGATCAACTCCTTGAATGCCTTGGCTGCCATGGTTGTCAATTCTTCCTCTGGGTCTGTGGGGGCCAAGGGAGGGAATATTTCCCAAAAGGGAATTTCTCCCTGCAAGACCTTCTCAATTCTATCCAAGAATTTTAGACATCCCAATTCACTATGCCTGCAAGTGCAATGGATCCGACATCTATCTGCCAATGCAAATTGCTCCAATGGCTTTTTCAGTCTCTTGTTCAAATTTGCATGTAGCGGAGTGATGTTGATTTGCAAATGCTGCTCCATTTCGACTCAACTCTTGTTTGCCTTCAAAAATTTTTGATTTTTGAATTAAAGATATCTCCTATCTCAGATTTCTTCTTTGCAAGTGCTCCTTTTGATTTCCAACTTTCAGCTTTGTAGCCTCAACATGTTAGGCACTCCTTTTAGCGCCAGTTCTGTTGATAGCGTTAGGAGGAGGAGGGCATAAAATGAATCACTTCCAATCTTCAGCTTTGCATTCCCAACGTGTCAAGCACTCCTTCTAGCGCCAGTTCTGTTGATAGCATTAGGAGGAGGAGGGCATAAAATGAATCACTTCCAATCTTCAGCTTTGCATTCCCAACATGTCAGCCCTCCTTCTAGCGCTAGTTCTGTTGATGGTGTTTTTATGCACTTTTCAACACAAGCAGTGCGTAGGTGCACTACCTCTCTTAAAAGACAATCTTCCATAATCAGATTGTAGAACACTATCCCAAGGTCTCTTGGATATCAGGTCATGACAGTGCTTAGATACCTCAGTAGTTTGATGTGATTTGCTGGAATCACAACGTGGACTTAAGGATGAGTTACAAAGCATGGAAGTTGGGTTTATAAATGCAGTTTCAAAGTATTGAAAGTGAATGAACAGTGGCTGTCCACTCAAAACAACAAGCTGAAACTCATCAAATTCATCTGATTTGGCTTCATGGTGATGCTTTGGGTACTACTCTAACCAAGGATTAAAAGAAACAGCAAAAGGAGAAGGGTTAAGAAAGCTATTCTAATCCTAAGCTATAAATGAACAGTAATAATGGTGGCTGCTAAAGTAGACAGGCTTCCTAAACTGAGTTTTGCTTGACTAAGAGAAACCTACAGTTGCACAAAACTAGTGCAATCTTCTAAGGACTGTAAATTTTCAAATTGCACATGCACATCATGCACATGTAATTGAACTAAGTTGCAACAATGAAGTAATGAGATCAGACTAGCTTTGCAAAGTGACTCATCATCAATGAACCACAAAAAACATGAGCTGAAAATCCATTAAATACTAAAATAGCAAACACCATCACCACTCCCATTCAAGAAACTAACACTAAAATTAACATGGAAGGTGAACCATGCATACATAAAGAGAAAACTCAAAAGGAACACCCATAAATCATGCAATGCTACTTTATATTGCTGCAAAATGTCTTTACATCAATTCTCCAACTCTTACAAATGAGGGGCAAGCCTCTATTTATAGTTTTCCAAATCCCAAATGAATGGCTAGGATCAATTTGTATTGAGTGGCTCAGATTCATTACAAGTTAGGGCTTCACCTACCCCACAATATTCAACAATTAAAAATACATTCCTTGTCTTTTCTCTGTTTTGTCATCTAGTGCCAGTCACTATAGCAATGTTGTCATTTAGCTGATTTCCCTTTTCACTGTAGCTAAAACTGCCTTAAAGTTGTCTTTTGTTTGATGTGCTTGCAGTGTTCTTCCTTTGATTAAACGAGTCTGTCAACGATTGGCATCAATGGATTGGTGGCCTCTGATTCAGGCAAAAAGCTCCTTAGAAATCATCATCATCTAGAAAAGGTAGGACAACGCCCTCAATGGGCCTCTTCAATAGACCTACGAAAGGCTTCTTGACTCCTGTAAACATGAAGTGTCGTAAGTGCATTTATACATGAGTTAAGGAAAATGTCAGTCAAACCTACAAATTCCCTGTTAGATCTATCCATACATCATCAAAATATCTTGATATTCATATTTGGAGCTCATTTGGACCATAAACATTAATGCGTGCTTCAAGGGTGCAAGTGCCAGAGGGCGGAAAGACGACAGAAGAAAGCCAGAAGGTAGATAGTGGACAGAAGCCAAAACAGCCGGGAAGAAGGCGTGCTCCCGGATGTTCAAAACAGCTGGGAAGGAGGCAGGCTCCCGGATGTTCAAAAATAGCTAGGAAGGAGGCGGGCTCCTGGATGTTCAAAATAGCCGGGAAGGAGGCAGGCTCCCAGATGTTCAAAATAGCTAGGAAGGAGACAGGCTCTCGTAAAGGGCCATGGAGGGCCCGGGATCTAGAGGCCGGAAGGGAGGTGGCTGCCGGAAGTTCCAAAACAGCCATGGAGAAGGCAGAGCCCCGAAAACGGCCACGGAGGGGCTGAGATTCGGAGGCCGGGAAGGAGGCAGCCATTGGATGTTCCAAAACGGCGACAGAGAGGCAGAATCCTGGAAACAACCTTAGAGGGGCTCTGCTCCAGAGGCCGAGAAGGAGGCAGCCGCTAGATGATCCAAAACGACGACGGAGAGGCGGAACCCTGGAAATGGCCACGGAGGGGCCCGCCGGAAGTTCCAAAACGGTGACGAAGAGGCGAAACCCCAGAAACGGCCACGAAAGGGCTGGGCTCTGGAGGCTGGGAAGGAGGCAACTGCTAGATGTTCCAAAAGGGCGACGGAGAGGCGGAACCCCGGAAACGGCCACAGAGGGGCCGAGCTCTGGAGGCCGGGAAAGACACAACCATCAGATGTTCCAAAATGGCGACGGAGAGGCGAAACCTTGAAAACGGCCATGGAGGGGCCGGGCTCTGGAGGCCGGGGAAGAGGCAGCCGTCGGATGTTCCAAAACGGCGATGGAGAGGCAGAACCTCGAAAACGGCCATGGAGGGGTCGGGCTCCGGAGGCCGAGAAGGAGGCAGCCGTTGGATGTTCCACAACGGCGATGGAGAGGCAGAACCCCAGAAACAACCACGGAGGGGCCGAGCTCCGGAGGCAGTCGCTGGAAGTTCCAAAACAACAAAAGGGGGACGAAGCTCTGAAACCACCGAAACTTAACCAAACTTTACCAAAACCTTGGTAGTTCATTTAAGCACATCAAACACATCCCAAATCCAAAAAAGGTGACCCCAAAGTCAAAATTGAGGAAACGGAAGAGATAGGGGTCCACAGATGTTTCCAAACAGCCAAGGAGGAAGGGAATTCCAGAGGGAAAATTCTGAAACCATTGAAACTTAACGAAACCTTGGCAGTTCATTTACATACTTCAAACACATCCTAGATCCAAAAAAGGGGTGACCCTAAAGTCAAAAATGAGGAAACGGGAGTGATGAGGGTCCATGGATGTTTCCAAATAGCCAAGGAGGAAAGAAATTCTGGAGGGAAAGTTCTGAAACTATCGAAACTTAACCAAACTTTGACGAAACCTTGGCCATTCATTGAAACACCCCAAACACATCCCAAATCCACCAAAAAGTTGTCCCTAAAGCCAAAAATGTGGAAACTAGACCGACAGGGGTCCATGGATGTTTCTGAAATAGCCAAAGCAAGACAAAAGGCAGAAAGGGGATGGGGGACTTTATTTCTCCACAGATTTGAATACCCCAAGCAGGTGAATTTGGGTAGGGGAATTTGATCATTTGAAAGCACATGACCATTTGGGCTTGGAAATGGGGCACGCAAAACAAGACAGGAACAAAGCAACCTATCAGGAGCAAAAAAAAGGGGGTCCCTACCTACGGCGGGGCGTGTGCACAAAACATGCACAACAAGTCATCCCGACAGACTTCAACAAACTCCAATCTTTCATCTTTGAGTCTGGTAGGTCAAAAGGACTCCTGCACTTTCCACGATCTGCACCTTGTTTTACTGGAGGTTGTGATTATTGTCCTTTCAAAACTGCGACCTCCTTTGAGTTGTGACTTAGAATAGCAATGACTTCCTTCTGCAATCTTCAACCCACAACAACAAACTCAGACTACAACACTCTCTTGGCTCCATCTGAAACCCACGATCATCTCCCATTCGCTATGATAAGCTTGGATTATGTTTGGTCACTGTTTGAAAAGTTGAAGACAGAGATTGCAGTGGCTAAAGGAAAGAAAAAAAAGTGAAGGTTTGTAGCAATGTGAACAAAGATTGCCGAATGCTGAATGTGTAGTGGCAGAGAATGAAAGTCTAAGGAGATCAATTATGCTTTGTAACCCAATTTGAATCCATTGCTAGTCAGAAGGCTATGTGGACTATGGTAGATGGAGAAGACAAGGAGATCATTTGGAGATCCTGTCACCATTTGTGATAGACGTCAGGCAAGATTTTGGAGGTGATCCTCTCACCATTTGTGATAGATGTCAAGAGCTATGTTAAGAGGAGATCATGTAACTATTTGTGACATATGAAAGCTTTCAAGAGGTTTTGAAAAATGTGGGCATCGCGTAAGGAATTGGCATCAAGGAGTTGTATAGATTTGAGCAGATTTCTATCAAAGTTTGTGAGACTAGCCTAGCTGTGCAGAGTTGAGAAAGTAGTGAAAAGTGGTAGATAAAATGAAATAGTGTTTGTGTTTGTATGAGCTAAAGCTCAGATGATGAAAGACAATGATGTAATTAGTGGTAGAAATTAGGGGGGACTATTGGCGGATATTAATTTCTACCACCGAAAACATTAAAGGCAGAAGCTTCTACCATCTTCTACCGACCATTTCTTCGCTATCATTCACAGACCACCAAAAACATGTTCAATTTTCTAGCTCCATGTGAAGTAGTTTCTAGATCTTCCAGATCTCTCCAAAGACCTCTATAAATAGAGGCAATTGTAATCGTTTTCATTAAGGCAATGCAATTAACTTTTTATATCTTTCTTTGCCTCTGCCCACCTCCTACAAGTGACCATTTGTGACAGAAGTCAGGAGGAAGTTAACCAAGATTTTGGAGGTGATCCTGTCACAATTTGTGACAGATGTCAAGAGTCTATTAGGATCCCCGAGCACCTGCAGAGTGACTCAATGGGAGGTGTTGATAAAACAAGTGAATCACACCTGAACCTACAATGGACTGGTAACTAAAAGGGCTAGAGCTCGTGGTTAGAGCATCCCAATTGCAACATGGGATTTCCTAGGTTCAATTGCTAGATTTAGAAGTTTTTAGATGCCGCAGCATCAGTGAAAGAGACTAAGAATGTAATGAGAATTTGTGGTAGTTGTGATAAGGGGGGAGTGTTGGAGATTAATCCCAACTACCCAGCGCAACATTTAAAACACAAGTTTCTAACCGACATTCTGGTTGACTCTGCCACCGACCATTCTAGAGACCTCTCACGGACCTACAAACAACCTTCTACACGTGTTAGAAAGCTCTAAGCCCTCTATAAATAGAGGTCTTTGGAGAGATCTGGAAGCTCTAGAAACTACTTCACATGGAGCTAGAAAATTGCACATGTTTTTGGTGGTCTGTGAATGACAGCGAAGAAATGGTCGGTAGAAGATGGTAGAAGCTTCTGCCTTTAATGTTTTCGGTGGTAGAAATTAATATCCGCCAACAGTATGCAGATGCATGGGATTATTGAATATATTCAATGATTTGTACGCTGGGTGAAATCTTTTTCTAGGGCGCTTCAATAACAAAGGTCTGTTCGATGAATTTTTATTTGGATATCTAGTTCGTTAAATAGTAGTCTGGAAAATCATCTACAAACTAAAATCAACTAAACCAAAGCATATTGACTATCTACGGTTATTTTAAAATAGGGTGGATTTACTGCAACTCTGTCTTTCCCAACTGTTTTGTTTTCTGGTGCCATATGAGATGCATAGTTAAACATATAGAATATTAACTCTCGATCTAGAACCCAGACACTGAACTGACATCATATACTGAAATCTCAAATGAAAGATGCATCGAACTTTAGGAAATTGTCAGGCCATTTACACTAGTTTTTGTTATTAATATATACTATAAGGTGGAATACTAAGGGATTCTCAAGAACAATTAAAAAAAACACCTCATGTCTTACTGTTATTTATCTGAAATGTATGCATTTACGTATGTTGACCTACTGAGACCCTGAGTTTCTGTTTTTGTGAACTGCTTGACTGGTCTGTAAAGTCTCCAATTCATACAATAGAGTGGTTGGAAATATCTATGATATACAAGAGATTCAGCGGAAATTTGCAAAGAAAATGAAGAGCATAAAGACATGATTATGTGGAAGAGAGCAATCAGTAACGTTGATGTAGAAAACCATTTGAGATTAGTACGCAGATCTGTTGTTGCATGTTCTTGTATGTAGATGTATAAGATTTGTATCAAATGAACTCAACCAAAAACGAAAAAAAAAGACACTCGATACAATTATATGTTAAGTATCCGTTAATTTATGATGCAAACACTTCTCTGATCCTACATATTAACTTTTAAAACAATACTCTATTCCAGTGAATCATTTTTTCAAGACAAATGAACATTATCAAAGCAACAGAAGATAGAGAGGAAGTATTACATCAGTCTCATGCTAAGGGAGAATACATTGACTCTTTTAACTCATTCCTTGTTCCTGCAATTGAACAATCGGCACCATATACAAAAACAAGGACAATGGTAGCTTTGCCAATACCGGATCCTCTGGCTAACAACTCCGCACAAAAGAAGTACCCGTCCTCTTTTGAGTGCTTTCCATTATAATTTGAGAAGAAACCCTCTCATAAACGATGGCTGATTTTGTTGAGACTTTCAACTATCGTCCCTCTCCAGATTTGGAAGTCGAGGCAAAAGATAATCCTGTACTTGGAAATGAACTGCTGCTCCCTCCACTCATTTCATATGGAAGTAAAGTGGGAAGAGACGCTGCCCCTTCAATTACCTGTAATATCTGTCTAATGGCAGGTCTCGCCTCTGGCTGAGGATTGCAGCACAGTAGTCCTAATTTGAGCATTTTCTCCATCTCATCTTCAATATATTCACCATCAAGATTAGGATCTGCTGCATCCATGAGCCTGCCTTTCGCATGGAGCTCTTTCACCCAATCCTCCATTACCATCTGGGAAGCATCGAGAGAGGAATCCACAGGCTTCCTCCCGCAGGCAACCTCCAACATTAAAATACCAAAGCTGAAGACATCTGCACTGGGAGTGGCCTTTCCTGTGTGTACTAGTTCCGGTGCGATATACCCAAGCGTACCCATCACCCTAGTAGTTTGTGGGTTTTCTGTATGCTCGTACAGACGAGCGAGCCCGAAGTCCCCCAGCTTTGCATTCAATTCAGAATCCAACAAAACATTACTAGATTTGATGTCTCTGTGCACTACCCTTTTCTCCCACCCTTCGTGAAGATACTCCAATCCTTCGCCCACGTCCCTCAGAATTCTGTACCTCTGAGCCCAACTAAGCAGGCTCTTTGTCTTCTTAAATATCATCTTATCCAGGCTTCCATTTGGCATGTAGTCATACACTATGAACAACTTTGCTCCTCTCCTGCAATAACCTCTGACTTGTACAAGATTCCTGTGCTGTAAACGCCCCAGAGTTGAAATTTCTGCTATGAATTCCTTTAGGCCTTCAGTGCTCTCTCTAAAGATGGACTTTACAGCAACTTCCTGGCCATTGGCAGGGAGCACTCCTTTGTACACCCGTCCAAAACCTCCACTACCCAGAACTTGATCGTCTCGGAAGCCCTTAGTTGCAGTATGTAACTCTTTGTAGTCAAAACTGTGAGGCCAATATTCCATCTCCCATTCTTCTCTAACGTTTCTGCACTTGTTTCTCTTCCACCTAAAAACCGCTGCTGCAACCAGAAGCAGCAACAAGACAAATACTAGAACCGTAATACTGGCTATAAGTCTCGAGTTGGATTTCTTGCGCTTAATAAGGGAAGGAAGATGAGATATATCCAGCTCAGGCGCGGATCCATTTGTGCTGAAGCTCCAAGCGAGGACACAGTGATCTGCAACGACGGTTCCGGTTGATGCAGAGAAACCAACGTACATTTCTTCTTCGAAAATGTTGGACAGATTCATATTTTGGAGAGATATAAGAGGCTTTTGAGGTCGAAGTGAACCAGCTTCTACTATTGTAACATTCAATTGCTGTTGGGTATGATTGTAATCTATCCAAGCCTGAATATTCTGTCCCCTGTTGAGATCTACTTCATGGAATTGGTTGCTAAGCCAGTACCCCGCAGTTTCAGACTTTTCAGACTTGAGGTTGTTGAGATCCACACCGACATGATTGTTGTCGATGTCTTCGACATCCACGTTGAGAATTGTGTCGAACTCGATGGCAAAGAGATGATTGTCAGCCTTCCCTAAGATGGAATCATTTAACAAACCGAGAAATTGAGTTGATGAATACTCCACACGAGACTTGCTAGGCGTCATGAGAAAGGCCATCCCCTGCCCGCTGGTTCGTGAAGGATCGGAAGAATGAGGAACCAAGGCGAATACGAAGGTAGTGCTGAATGATAAGCTCGTATTTCTCGAACTGAAATCTTTCATCCGCACAGGCTGAGGATACAAAACTCGGCCAGACACGTGTTGTGATTGATTGGTGAGACAGATAGCACCTGAACGGATTGAAGAATATTCGACCTGATAAAGCGTGGATGTATTGAAATTGTTGAAGCGGAAACTTGTCTGGGCTTGTGCTGGAAACCATGCGTGCAGCACAAGGATCAATAGGATACACAGAGACATGGCTCTGAGTTTCTCTCTACAATAAAAATGGAGTATCGAAACACTTCATATAGAAACACTTCATATGACTGAGTCAAAATAAATGCAAGTTGTTAGACGGTCACAGGCGGCTGTCAACGGTGAAACTTAAAACACATGGGGCATTTAGATGAAATCAAGATCAAGAAAGAAGACTCAACTCTCATATATTATGGAGAGTGATTTAAAAAATAATTTAGTTTATAGTCATTTTCAGAGTTTCAATTTTATGACTACCATCAACAGTGAAATCTAATATATACGAAATATTTAAATAAAATCTTTAAGTTTGTCATGTACTGATTAGAAAATATTATAATTATAATCACCATCACAACAAAAATTTTATAGCTATTGTCAAATCTGAAACCAAAAAAGCAGGAGACATTTAGAAAAAATAAAGCTAAAAAAGAAGATTCAAATCTGCTGCCATGTATTATAGATGACTAAAAATTATTTTAGTTTATAATCACATTCAAAACCTAAATTTGATGACATATGAACAAATCTTGAATTTTTTTTAAAATATAATCAATATTTTGAAAAGATTGTACTATATGTAAGATAAAAAATTTAGTTAGATTGTGAAATTTTACATAAGATTATGATGATGTATATTTCATTTATATATAATTTATTAAATTGAGATATATTTTAATATTTTAGAAGTGACTTTCAAAGAGTTCATAATAATCATAAAAAATTACTTGATAGATACAATCTACTATTAAATTTGCGTCTTGATCATATTATTTAACGATGAAACATTTAATTATTTATCACCCATATCAATAATCAATCATCATATGATTGACTATTGACTTAGACAATATTTAAAAATATTTTTAAACATTGTCAAACAACTTTTAACTATTAAACGTCGATTTGACTATTAAACTAAATGACATTGAATGGGTAGGTCCCGGATGCGCAGCTCTCACCTCTCAACAAATGCGTCCTCTGTTTTCCAATCTTGAAGTGGATGCCACAGTGGCCGATTTTTATTAAATCCATTCATTGCCCTTCATTGAAATCAGGCTGTGGAGCACTGAAACTGCTCGGTTATCTTAGCCCTCCGTTGTGGGTGAGACGAAGAATTAAGAATATGGAATGATTGAGAAGGAACCAATCTTAAACAAGGAGATCAAATTTGTAAACCGTAGAAAGAGATTTTGATGCAAGGAATCCTGTTGCAAGTTTGATGGAAGGAAACATGTTTTCGTAAATCAGGAAATATAAGAAATTTTAGTCCTTTCCTCTACGGCCCAGAATAAAGTGCCCTGTTTTATGCCATTAAAGCCCCCACCGGGCTTCTTAAAGTTTTAAGCCATTCACTTAAAAGGTTAAAAGTGACTTCTATCAAAGAAGAAAATAAAATTGATTTTTCATGTCATTGATATCTATCATTTATATATGTATACAAAGCATTAGTGATAAAGAAATAAAGTATCCATATATGTAATGATAGATATTCACAATTATTCTTTTAAATGACAATCATCAAATATATGTGTCTTATTTCAATTTGAAAATATTTTTAAGATAAAAAAAGTTTAGTCTCGCATAAGATCTTGTTGAAAAAAATAGTCAGCTAATCCACAACCTCTAAAAAACAACATTTTGTAGTATCTAAATATAGTAAAATTTCATAATAATTTATTTGTCTTTACATTTAGTGGTTACCTAAGAATAGTTATCTAAAACTAAACTCAATGCAAACTACTTATGCCATTGAAGCAATATGTTGCAATGAATTGTATGGCTATGAGGCAATCTGCATCATTTATCAACATTCTTCCCCTTGTTGCTAAGTGAATTGACAATATGTTCTCAAAGTGTCAAAAATTGAGCCTTTGCAACTGCCTTAGTAAAGATATCTACAAGTTGTTCTTAATTTTTTGTAAACCTCAACTCTACTTCTTTCTTTCAAAGAAATTTTCAAATGAAATGATATTTCAAATCAAAATGCTTTGTCCTACTATGATGGACATTTTTTTTGGTGAACTTGATTGCACTCGTGTTATCACAAAAAATACTAGTCTAAATTTCTTCTAGAAATTTTCTAAGCTATAATTCTTATGTAGTCGCAAAAAGTGACTACAATATATTATACTTCTATTAATTAAAGGGAAAATGTATGTAAGTTACTTATTTGAGCTCCAAATAACCAAACCCAACCAAAAGGAAAAATGAACCAAAGGAAATAGGGTGTCCACCTTTTGGGAGGTGGAACTTTGGGACCTATTTCACTCTTTAGTTCATTAGGAAACCAAGATCCCTCAACCAAGTGACTCAATTGAGGGAAGGACTTGGGGTTTCCTTGTGTGATTAGATGGGGGTTCACCATTTAAAATGAAGTTTCAAAAAAGAGATTCAAACACCTATGCACTAAAACCTAGAAACTTGAGAACATCAAATAAGATTGAAAAACAACATGAGACAAAAAATTACCTGGAAGAATGATGGAGTCAAAGCAAGGTCTGAAACTCTAAAAATTCCTCTTTTGGAGTGCACTAAGATTGATATGCTAGGATCGGTGATTTAGTCCCAGTTTAGGGTTTTAAGGGTAAGATTTGGGATTCTCTCAGAGTTGATCAGGATTTGCTAAACAATGATAAAAAACTATAACGAGACTAATACACCAGGTTGGGTGTATGAGTTCCACTCTAGCGTATTCTAAGGATCTTTTTAAATCTTCTGAACTTGGATCTGACACTGTCGAAAAGCTATATTAGGGACTAAATTGACAGGTTGCGTGCATGAGTTTTGTTCACCTAAATCTACAAAATACACATTACAAGAGAGAGAAAATGTTGTTTTGCTAGTGGATGGGGGTTTTCCTTAGTTAGACCCCATTTGAGTAATTAAACTTTGAAATAAATTGAAATAACATGAAAGAATGATGAATGAATAAATGAATGTAACAACTCACTGTATCGTAGAAAAAAGGATGCCTTTTCCTTGCTTGATTTGGGAATAATTGACGATAAATTGGACTTAATGAGGCCTTGATTTGGTGTTGTGAGGTATTTTTCACATCCACACTAGATCTTGGACACTTTCAAATGCATCTAACAATGTCTTGTAAAGGTGTTATAAAAGACTTTCACGCTTTTCTAGACTCAATGAACCCATCCTCCCTTAATTCAACATTATAAAATGGATTTGATTGTATTTTCACATCAATCTAGAAGGCTTGTAAACTAGATTTACCTTTAATCTAGTGTTGTAATGTGTTTTACACATTCACATTGGATATTGTACCTTTCTAGGCTATGTGGACCTCATTTTAGTGTTGTAAAGTGTATTTAATCACATTTTCACATTGAATTTTGTGTCCCAATCCCTAATTGACCTTTACATAATCATTAATAGGCCCCTATGACCCCATATTGAGCATCCCAAGGCATAATTTGATCAAATACCTGATGAAATCAACATAAGAACTAGAATTCCTCATGCCCCAACAATCCAACTAGAAAATGGGCCCCTCTAAGACTAATTCGCCATATGTGGCGAGCGAGTCTGTGCCAGGTGGGGCTAACTTTCCCAAGGTGGTGAATCAGTCCCATTTGGGTCATTTTTGAGTTTTAAGCAAGAAATTTTGGAGTTTAAGTTTTATTTTTCTTCATGTCGACCTTGGGGATCTAATTAACGGGAAAATAAGTTGAATTTCCTATAAATATAAGTCTCTAAAACCTAAATCATAACCATTCTTCATTATTCATCCATCATTCTTTTATCTCAAGTCAAGCAAGTTAGGGTTTTTACATTCTATGTCATCAAGATAGCTTGCAAAGAAATTCAAGGGCTGAATCTTCATCTTTTACTACAGAAAATCAAGATCAATCATTATGGAAAGGTACTAACACCATTGTTTCATGATTCATTATATTCTTTCTTCATTTTGGTTTAATTTCCTAAAAGAGGTTTGACAAAGGCAAACCGCCTTGCCCTAACAATCAACAAGTTTTTCCTCTTTATATGTGATTTGTAGGTCTTGTACGTAGATTTGGAAAAGAAAAAAGGTGGAAAAGTACTCATCAATTTGTCAAAGCTATTCAAGGTGGTCAAATCCCTAAAAGATGTTTGGAGAACACTTATAGGTTAAATTCTACAATTTCAAATTCGACAACCTATCAGGAACAGAAAGGTAGACTGAAGGCTACAGTTTCCAACCCTGAGATTTTAGAAATTCAGAGGTGGAATAATTCACCATTAGTGGTGAATTATTCTCACTGCTAGGCCTAAAAAAGGGTTTTTGCAGATCTGAATACCCAATATCCAGAAACTTGTTCCAATAGACTTTGTTAGAAATAGGACTAATTTGCCCAAGATGGTGAATTAATCCTAGTGGTATTTTTCAGTGTCTTCTGCAACATTCTACACCTCCATCCCATCACATTCCAACCTCTAGGTGCACTTTTTTTAGATTCATTAAGTTTCGTTTCAATTTGTTTATGTTTCTAGTCCATTTCTACATATCACAATGTGTTTTCAAGCAAGTAATATTTCTTAGGTTTTGCATCAATTTCTTGAATTCAAACATTGTATCTAAGCATATTACATCCATTTTCCATTCATTATTGCATTGATTCTGAGTGTAACATTGCCTATTTTGGCCCTTCTTTCTCCTTTTAGGTGAAAAACCCTAGAAGTGCTAGAAAGGATTAGGGTGCCAAAATCTTTCTTTACATTTTGGTGAACCTGCCTTTAGAATACTTTTTTTTTTTCTGGTTTGGATTCCTTCATCATCCTAGAATTATCTTGCATTGCATTTTGCATTAGTTGAGTTGCATTCTATGTTCTAAAATTTTGCTTTAGTGAAAGCACATATAGGTTACATTTTTCGCATTTAAAATCATTGAAAACCTCTAAAATTCTGCATTTTTAATTTAGGTCTACATCATAGAAATCAACAAACTTTAAAATCAATAAAAAAGATTTGAAAAATCTAAAAAAAAATCCCCATTGGGACTCATTTTCCACCTTTGGCGAATCAGTCCCTTTTCACCCCTGAAACTACCTTTTACAAAACTGAAAACCCTATTTTTAAGCTTTTGTTTGGTGCCATTACCTATTTATATTCATTGGCTGAGTTTCTGTAACATGCATTTCATTAGATCTAGCTTAAATTAGCTCATTTCATGCATTGCTTAATTTCAAATTTCATTCACAACATTTCATTTTTAGATCATTGCATCGTGTAAACAGAAAATTAGCTTACTTAAAAATTGAAAAATTGCATTTCATTTTACATTCTTACATTGCATTTCAAGTTTGCATAGTTTACTTTTTCCAAATGTTAGTTTCAATCTTCTCCAAATTTTCAAAGCACAAGTTAGTAAATAAGCATGTTAGTCATTCATTCAATGCATTCCCTAGTTATGAAAGTCTCTTAGTGCAAGAGAGCGAAAATGAAAATATTAACCTTAAACTTACACCTCATCCTATCTCTTTTATTTGTGTGGATAATGTGATTGAAGAGCATACAAACATAGATACTCATGATGATCATAATTGTTCTTCTCCCAATACCTCTCCTTTTAGTGATGAAGGTATCTTGGTGAAAGAAGATACAATCATTGACAATCATGAAGAACTTGTTTTTCCTTCTCCTCATCCCCTTTGGGAAGATATTTTATCACAAGAAAATGATATCATAGACACATTCCTAAACATCACCTCACCTAATTTCCATTCTTCTTTGGGTTGTGACTGCTTTCAAGGAAGATAAGATTATAAATGATGAGGATATGTTGGTCTACAACAACCCTCTTTATGATCCTTCCCCTACCTATCCTATTTTGGAAAACATTAGGGAATAAAGGAATGAAGTCATACATGATCATGATAATCATACATGTTCTCCTAGTATCTCCCCTAGTTGTAAAGAAGATGCTTTGATGATAGAAAATACAACCAATGAGAGTCATGAGAATCTTACTTGTCCCCTTTCACCTAAGGCAACCCTTGTTAAGCAAGATAATTCAACCATTGATCATTCCCCTACTTGCGATGAAGCCATTTTAGAAGAACCAATCCATGAATATCACAAACATTTGATTCGTAGTTCTCCTAAAAACTCTCCTCCTAGGGAGAATACCATGATGTTAGAACATGGCAATAATAGTCATAAGTCTTCCTTAGATCAAAAGGTGATTCTAGATTTTGCTTTATTAGAGATACATCAAACCAAGACTATTGAGGTTATGAATGCACAAGTTTCCATTAGATCCCCATCGATCAATGGACCTCATACATACCCCGTGGGACATCCTAAGAAACCTCTAATTCTCTACCCACCTTCACACAAACAATAGACTCAAAATCAACCTGAACTCATCCTTCATCCCCCATCACACACACCTCACACTCACAACAAAAATGAACTTATCCTTTACCCACTTCAAAATAATGTGTCGTAGCAGCCGAGTAATAATACCATTGCTCATATGTATAACACTAGAAGTAATTTGCAGCCATAGCAACCCACCCCCACATAATTACCTTTTCCTAATCCCATTTTTCCTAGAGACCCTTGATTTACTCTGGTGTATGATCTTGTTGAAAAACTTAAGAATACTCCTACAAAAATATCCCTATGGGATTTAATTCAAAATTCGCCTAACTATCACACTATACTTCAAATGGCCTTACAACCAATTCCTATCCCTTCTAATGTGCAACAAAATGACACAACAACTCTGATTCAAGGATTGAATGCTGACATTGTTTTATACCAAAGTGAACTCCCACCTTTGGAAATGCAAAAACAAAATGTTACTTTCCAAATAATTTCTCAATAAAAATGAATAGGTATAACATGAACCCTTGTTAACAATGGCTTGACCATTAATGTGTGTAGTGAAATATCTTGGATAGACTTCATGTGGATAAATCAGAAATTCAACCCGATTCCTTGACTACCCATGGATTTGACAAAGTAGGAAAACAACCCCTTGGTGTGATCACTTTTCCTCTTATAGTTGGGAAGGTTACATTGGATACACCAATCCATGTTATGTCTAACAATCTTTCTTATAATCTCATTTTAGGCTGACCATGGATTCATGCAATGAATGGTGTGCCTTCTAATCTTCATGATAAAATCAAATACATTTACGAAAAACAAAGTGCACATAATTGAAGCTAACCCCAACCCAAATAGTTGTTTAAACATTGAGAAAACTAAAGAGAATCAATTAAACATATTGTCACCAACTACACAAGTGGAACCTGTTCAACAAAAAGACAAACAAAAACATATTGAACAAGTTACAAAGCTATTAGATGATGATTAGGGTTCCTTGGATTTCAAACATGAATTCATGGGAAAATACAAGTTATCATCAAAAAAGATTCAACTAGGCGAAATGAAAAAGAAGATGACCCTTTGAAAGCATCCACTTCAACCACTTTAGACAACAAAGCAAATTACAAAACAACCTTTGACAAACACAATAATGAACCACCACCTAATCCAAAAGTAATGAAAAAGAATATGGAAAATGGTATGAGCTTATGAAACGACTTGGCTATAGTGGAAAAGGATGTGGTGCTAACGAACAAGGTATCCACAACCCTATCTACCCTATCATGAAACAAACAACTCATGATCTTAGTTACTGTCCTTTTATAGAAATCCCCAAGCTTTCCCTCAACATCAACACTCTCATAGAACATTCTTCTAATTCAACTTTAACTGTAAAACATCTTGAACTGATCGACACTAGTGATCTTCATCATTCTTCTTTACAAGCAATCAAGAAAACAAATGCACTTTTACTTAATGTCAATTTCATCTCGCAAAACACTCATGAATTGAATTCGTTAGATTTTGCACCCTCCTATAAAGGAGAGAACAAAATCTTGCAATTTGCAACATCTCGTGTAGGTATGACAACTAGTACTAAGCAAGAGGTATCTTTGCCGCAACCCACAGTTATACCTCCCATTAATCAAGAGGGTATCTTGTTGAGACTCCTCCAAGATCACTTGATATCTCTCCCTCCACGAACTCGAAAGAAATGCTATTACAAGACTTCATTTTGTGCCTATCATAGAGCTTATGGTCATTCCACCAATGAATGTAAGGATTTGAGTAGTAAAATCCAACATCTTAAGGAGTTTGGTATGCTTCCCTATGTGGGGGCACCTAATTCCTCTAATTGATACTGATTCTCACTCTACCATTCACTTGATCAATCATTTTGTCTCTCCCTTGTCCTACACTAAGTGGGGGCAAGGGGTTAGGTAGCCTTGTCCTTGTATGTCACTTGTCATAGCTGCCTCTTTTGACTAGTCGTTAACCTTGATGAACATATAACAAAAAGCTTGGGATGTGGACGACATGCCTTAAGTTGTCTCGCCTGTGACATACTACTTTCTTCATGATGTAGCTTCTCAAAAACATATGACTTGGCATAGGGATTTCGTAGCAAGCTCTCATGTTCCCCTCTTCTACTTTAAAGAAATTTCTCACAGTAATGGTGTTAGCAACCACTTTAAAGTGGGGGAATACATCACCACTCACATTTCATTGTGTGATTTTATTTTTCTTGCAATTTCCTCTCTTGGAAACATTAGGCACAATGTTCCCTAAGATGAGACCTTTCATGAACTGAGGAAAATCCCTTTGACCATTCCCTACACTATCTTGCATTTACAATGTCTATGAGTGTCGAGCATACAAAGTCTTTCCTACCCCATAGAGCTCGAAGATCATTTTCATGTGGTGCCTTACCAAAGTTATTAGGAGGTATAACTTTGGTATGATTGAGTGGGAAGCCCATTCCAAGGCATGACTTTCTCCATAGCCACCTATGTGTTTGTGAGTACATACTAGCTATGAGTGTATGTTTCTCACCTTTTGGGCTTTCTCACTCCACAAAAAACTAGAAGTTCTATGGCCCAAGAGTGAGTATACTTGGGTCTCCTCACTTGGAAAACAACCAAGAGTTCGGTCACCCCAGAGTGAGTATGCATTTTTCTGGTAAAACAACCTAGATCTAATCCACAACGTGTTGGAAAAACAGTCAAAGCTCAATCCACCTTTTTATTTTCACTCTAGTTCCTTCCATTGCATGAGATCATGTATCTTGTCTTGCTATAGATAATTCAACTTGTGCATGTCCTTTTCACTCATGTTGGTTTGAATTAGGATCTTGGATCCTAGGGGCTCACACAACCTCCTTTGGTATTTTTCATCCTTTTTCATCCACATTGGTACAATTGGGCATCTCTCGAATGTCTACTTTAGTGTGAGTTTGAAGCAAGTTCATCCTCTCATTAAAGTGGGGGCTAAATGTATCGTAGAAAAAAGGGCATCTTTTCCTTGCTTGGTTTGGGAATAATTGATGATAAATTGAATTTAATGAGGCCTTGATTTGGTGTCATGAGGTGTTTTTCACATCCACACTAGGTCTTGGACACTTTCAAATGCATCTAACAATGTCTTGTAAAGGTGTTGTAAAAAACATTCACGATTTTCTAGACTTAATAAACCAATATTCCCTTAATTCAACATTATAAAATGTATTTAATTGTATTTTCACATCAATCTAGAAGGCTTGTGAACTAAATTTAACTTTAATCTAGTGTTGTAATGTGTTTTACACATTCATATTGGATGATGTGTCTTTCTAGGCTGTGTGGACCTCATTTTAGTGTTGTAAAGTGTATTTAATCACACTTTCACATTGAATTCTATGTCCCAAGCTCTAATTGACCTTTATATCATCATTAATAGGCCCCTATGACCCCATATTGTGCATCCCAAGGCATAATTTGATCAAATACCCGATGAATCAACATAAGAACTGGAATTCCTCATTCCCCAACAATCCAGCTGGCAAATGCGTCCCTCTGGGACTAATTCGCCATCTATGGTGAATGAGTCCTTGCTAGGTGGGACTAATTCACCCAGGGTGGTGAATCAGTACCATTTGGGTCATTTTTGAGTTTTGAGTGGGAAATTTTGGTGTTTAAGTTTAAGTTTTCTTCATGTCGGCCTTGGGGATCCAATTAATGGGAAAATAAGGTGAATTTCCTATAAACTTAAGTCTCTAAACCCTAAATCATAACCATTCTTCATTATTCATCCATCATTCTTCTATCCCAAGTCAAGCAAGTTAGGGTTTTTACATTCTAAGTCATCAAGATAGCTTCCAAAGACATTCAAGGGCCGAATCTTCATCTTCTACTACAGAAAATAAAGATCAATCATTCTGGAAAGGTACTGACACCATTATTTCATGCTTCATTACATTCTTTCTTTATTTTGGTTTAATTTCCTAAAAGGGGTTTGACCAAGGAAAACCCCCATGCCCTAACAATCAACAAGGTTTTCCTCTTTATATGTGATTTGCAGGTCTTGTAGATAGATTTGGAAAAGAAAAAGGGTGGAAAAGTCATCATCAATTTTTCAAATCTATTCAAGGTGGTCAAAGCCCTAAAAGAATTTTGGAGAACACTTATAGGTTAGATTCTACAGTTTCGAATCAGACAACCTAGGCAGACTGAAGGCTACAATTTTCAACCTTGAGTTTTCAAAAATTTAATGGTGGACTAATTCACCGTTAGTGGAAAATTAGTACCACTGCTAAGCCTGAAAAGGGGTTTTTGCAGATCTAAATACCGAATATCTAGAAACCTGTTTTGGTAGACTTTGTCAGAAACAAGACTAATTCACCCAAGATGGTGAATTAGTCCCAATGGTATTTTTCAGTTTCTTTTGCAACATTCCAGACCTCCATCCCATCACTTTTCAACCTTCAAGTGCACTCCGTTTAGTTTCATTAATTTTTGTTTCAGTTTATGTATGTTTCTAGTTCATTTCTGCATATCACAATGTGTTTTCAAGCAAGTAATATTTCTTATGTTTTTGCATCAAATTCTTGCATTCAAACATTGTATCTAGGCATATTACATCCATTTTCCATTCATTCTTGCATTGATTTTGAGTGTAACATTGCCTATTTTGGCCTTTCTTTCTCATTTTAGGTGAAAAACCCTAGAAGTGCTAGAAAGGATTAGGGTGCCAAAATATTTGTTTACACTCACCAAACCTTGTTGAATCCTTGGAGTGTAGATTTGCAACTTGTATTCAAATTGTCTTCAATGGATATAGATCTTGATCATGAAACTTGATATGGCTTTGAATGCTTGAACTTGGACCACAAATGCTACATCAACATGTTAGCTCACAAACACACATGATGCATGAGGGTATGTGTAGGATTATGATGGGCCAAAAAGTGGTGATATGATGGGTATTTGTAGGGTATGTGGCTGACAACTTTTTTTTACCAAAAATTGATGAAACGAAAAGGGTTTTTAAAGGACATTCTCATCTTTCCACCAATATAAATTATGCTTTATTTTGAATTTAATAAAGAATTATTATTCATTTTCTATTTGAATTACGAATAAAGTCTTGATTGATAGGTTGATTGGAAAACATCTATAGCTTTCAAACATATTGTAAGCGGTAGAATGGGGAAAACAAGTTAAACAATGCATCTACGCTTCTAAATAGGACATTGCATCTAAGATTAAGAAATTTAAACTAATTTAAACTACAAATCTACAGAAATTTATCCTATTGCTCTCTAACTCTAAAGAATTCTCTAATCTACTTAGCTCTCAGATTTGTAAGATAATTAAACTATTGAAATGACACTTAGAGAATGAGAAAATGAACTAATTCTATTCCTATGTGATTGTTTATGCAGATTCTATTGTAATGGCAGCCATGACTGCAAAGGCTGGATGCTTGATTGCTGCTTGATGAATGTTGGATGAATGCTTGAATGCTTGATTGCTTGGATGCTTGGATGCTTGGAAAACCTACAGAGTAAGATTGCACAAATTGGGATCCATTTCCTGTAGCCAAAGAGCTGTATTTATAGCTTTCACGGTAGCACATTTGCACAGGGATACAGGACAAGAGGCTCAGATTCAATCTGGAGAATTGAAGGGCATGGGATGAGAAGATGGAGTTGATCATGGAGGATTTTTCCTCCCCATGAAAACACTAGGCAAGATGAGAGGGAGGATTGATGGAAGAAGATTGAGAGGACTTCCTGCAAATTTGTCCCCGAAGCTCTTCCCGTGAATGGAAGTTGCATTAATTAAATTTTTGAAGATTTAATTTTATTGGTGAGTGAATAGTGGTAAAATTTATGCATAAATTTAATTTTTTTTAATTTATTTAAATTTAGCAAAAGAGGAATAAATAATTTAATAAATCAACTATAGAGTTTGTTTATTAAATTAAAATAAAAGGAAAATGATAATTAAATAAAAGATTTTAGAATATCTTTATTTAATTAAGAAGAAATGTGATGAGGTAATTTAAATAACACAAATTATGTAATTTGTGTATTTAATTTATGATAGAAGTGTAAAAGAAGTAATAATGATAATAATTAAATAAAACAAGGTTTTTAATTTTGTTTATTTAATTAAGAGAGAAATGATATGATGAAATAGAAGAATTAAAAATGAACTTAATATAAATAAATATTTCTATTTATTTATTAAGTAGATGAATTTAAGATTAATTAATCAAATAAGTCGTATTTAATTAATTAGATTCTCCAGACCATTTTTAGGTGTCTACACATATCACATTTTTTGAATTTGAAACATGCGTCACATTCTATACTTTGTATACTATAGGATTATAAAAAAAATTGAATTTCATGAAGTTTTGACCAAGTTAAGGTGGTTAAACATATGGGTTTTTATATTTTTTAAAAGTTGTAATAAAAAAATCATAATTAATTATTTATTTGAAAAAAAAAGAAAAAAAAAGATGCATCACATCAGGACATGAGTCCTCTACTTATATCTAAAATCTTATAAAAAAATATTAAATCATTTTATTGTGGTTAGGGTGGTCAAAGAGACACCTACTTCTTATTTTTTCCACTGAAATTTAAGTGCTATTGCATTGAAATTTCAAATTTTCACCAAATAATTTTTTTTTAAATAAACCTAATAGTTTAGAAACTACATTCAATTTTGTACAAATTCTATTCTTACATATTTTTGAATGTTCTTGAATGCTTGAAAATATCTCTTGAAAGCTCTAGGTCTTAGGTGAAACTCTCTTAAAATTCTTAGTGAAATAATGAAGTGAAACCTTAGTTATATAGGAATTCCATCTAATTTACCATTTATTAGATCCCAAATGCTGACATTCACAAAATTTGAATTGAAAACCCTGATTTCCCGCTCAAAACCCTAAAAAGGCCCTAAATGGGACTTGTACGCCCAAGGTGGAATATGGGTCCCACCTAAGGGGACCCATACACCCAAGGTGGCATATGGGTCCTACCTAGGGAGACCCATATGCCCAAGGTGGCATATGGGTCCCACCCTAGACTTTCAGGGTGGGAGAATATCAGGAGATTAGAATATTAAATCTATTTATTGAATTTGTCGATATTTCAATTGAAATAAGCCTTGGTGTGTGTAATAAAGGGTCTTAGGGGCCTATTAATGATGATTTAAAGGTTGTGAATGCAAGAGGGCCAAAAACTCAGTTTGAAGATGTAAATAAATACATTTTACAACACTAAATTAAGGAAAAATTAGGTCCATTTAGTTTAAAAGGTCCCTAAACTTAATTTGAATGTGTAAAACACATTACAACACTAAATCAAGGAAAAATTAGGCTCATTTATTATTATTTATTCTCAAATTAAGTAAGGAAAAGGGATAATTTTTCCGTTATTACAAAAGGAATTATCAAATGTATACTTTTAGTCATCCAAACTACCTCCCTAATAATAATCATTAAATCCAAAAGGATCAAACTTTTTAGAAGTGTAATAATGAATATTGGAATATTTATAGCACCTTTCACATACCTCAATATCCTCTTGGATGCCTTCATATGAATTTCAAATGGCCTAGTCATATAGCTTGAAATAAGAAAAACTAAATAAGCAATATCTATTCTGATGTGGGTTAGAAACATCAAACTTCCAACAATATTTTTGTAAGTTATCTCCTTGAATATTTCAATAAAATCATCTTTATAGAACACCAATCCATGAGCAATTGGAGTGGAGGCATGTTTGCAATCAACCATATCAAATTTCTTCAATGTATTTTTTGCATAATCTATTTGAAAAATAAAAATTTCTTCACTTCGATAAACCTCCATTCCTAGAAGGTATTTCATGACACCTAAATCTTCCATTTCAAATTCATTCATCATAGAAATTTTTAATCCATCCTTCATCTTAGATAAATTATCCATATACAATAAACCATCAATATATGAACCTACAATAAGAATACCATTACCATCTTGTTTCTAGTAAAGAACAGGGTCACTCTTATATCTCTTGAAGCCATTTTGTTAAAAATATCTATCAATTCTAGCATACCATGATCTTGGTGCTTGCTTGAGGCCATATAAACCCTTCTTCACATTGTAGAATTGGTGTTCCTTATCTTGCACTTTAAAACCTTGCGGTTTTTCTACATAGGCTTCCTCTTCTAAGTACCCATTCAAGAAGGAATTTTTCACATACATGGGTGATCCCACAATAGTGGTTTACAATTTTTGGCCAAACTAGACACTGAAATATTTTTTTAACTAAATCTTCACTTTCAAGCACCTATAGCGGCTAAACTGTGAGGAATTTGAAGATAATGCAAACTAGAGTTTCGTGACATTTTGTCTGTAGATTCTAACTATATTTTTTTCAAAAATTTTGGAATCAAATTGTAGTTCTTTTTCCATCTCCTTTGAAAACTAGCTTTTTTTAGAAAACAACATTTTAAAAAAGTGATGCTCCTCGTATAACACAACTTTTTTTCTATGAAGTATAAAATTAGATAATTCTTTCAAATTTAGATTTGTAACTCTGATATCTAGTGCTTCCACTTGGTTAGATAGTTTTTTATTGAGTATTTTTTCTTTAATCAAGTTTCAAAGTCAAACCAATTACAATTTAGACATAACATGACCATATAATGCATAACTTTTTTGGTATGTATCAAAATTCAATTATTATTTTTGTTGGATCAAGGACTTCAATATCTAGTGCACTCATATTTTTCAATTGTTTTTAGATAATCTACTATTTTTGCACATGTGCAAAATAGAGAGCTTGATTTTTGATGAAGAAATTATGTTTAATAAAACTAAAAAAAGGAAAACATAATTAAACCAAAACATATTAAAATTATTTTCGTTGAATAGCTCATTCTGAGGACTACCTAATTCCAATTGGGTTTGTGAAGTCTCCTCCATTTTCATCCTCAACCTGAGCTTTGAAGCGTAAAAATATGGACTTTCAATGTGCTTGATGGGGGGAATGAGGGAAAAGGGGGGTTCAAGCGAACCCCCTTCCCAAAAGGGGTTTTCATTTGTTTTTTTTCCATGCATGCATTAAATGGGTTCGCTCGAACCTTGGTTTTAGCAAACCCTTTTTTTGTTTGTTTGAACCAACAAGTCCATTCGAACCCCCAAAATGATTTTTTTTGGCATGGGGTCATTTTTTACAAGTTTTTCTTCCTCATTCGAATTGTAAACCACTTTTGTGGGTTTACCCACATGCAATGAATGCTTTATTTTTTTTGTTATAATAGAAAATTAATCACTCTAATAGTATCTTTTATTTATAGTAGTACAAATCTGTCTCTTCATAAACTATCCCATATCTTTGGGTAAATTGTTTATCAACTAAACTTACCTTATGTCTTTCAACACTTTCATCATTGCACTATAAAACTTTGTGATTTTTCTACATAGGCTTCCTCTTCTAAGTACCTATTCAAGAAGGCAATTTTCACATGCATGCAATGAATGCTTTATTTTTTTTGAGATACTAGAAAATTAATCACTCTAATAGTATCTTTTATTTATACTAGTGAAAATGTCTCTTCATAATCTATCCCATATCTCTAGGTGAATTGTTTAACAACTAAACTTACCTTATGTCTTTCAACACTCTCATCATTTCTATACTTAGTCTTATAGACTCATTTAGTACCAATATTTTTCTTGTCATGTGGAATCTCTATAAACTCCCTAGTGTCATTCCTACAATTAGAATCTAGCTCTTAAATAGTTTGCACTCTAACCTCATTAGTACACGCATGTTCAAAATTAGCTTGCAAGAGTAAAGAAAAATTCACTATCTCACCTTGTGGATTTTTTCATGTGGTTGAGTTTTACTCCTATGATAAATCTCACTTAAGATTCTTATATTTCTTATAAAAATTAGACTTGAACCTAGATTTGCACTAGAATTAGAAGAGAGGCTACTTGGTGGATTTGTATTAGCTAGAGCTAAAATATTAGTAGGATGTTCATTATTAGAACCTCACTATTTTATCCTAAAATTTTTACATTGCACAGTAGAAAAATGGTCGCTTGACATTTTCATGGTATTTTAGGTCTTTCCTCTTGATGCTTGGTCCATTTTGCTTTGATTTAATGTTGTAATGTGGCTTAAAAATTCACATTAGGTCCTTCAAATTCAAATTATGGCATCTTGTGAAGGGGTTGTGAAGTGTTGTAAGACATTTCTACACATTTCTAGACTCTATTCATTACAATTCACCTAAGATTCATCTTTTTATTCATCATCAAGTCCTATTTTGAACTATTGTAAAGTCTTGTAACAATATTTCATGCTTTTCTAGGCATAACTTCACTATTTATAGCTTTCCAATGCTTTATTTGACCCCTTTATGCCCTTATAAGGCTTAGTTAAGTGTGTTTTTGAATGTAAACCTGACAAACAACATTAAATGCAAGTTAATTCCTGACACCCACATTCACGTTCAAGGTGGGACCCATTCTCCATGGGTGGAAAATGAGTCCCTCTTGGCTCCTAATTTTAAATATTTCAAATTTTCTTATGGGTTTTTATTTAAAATCACCTTATGTCGACCTATGATGAGGTATCATCGGGTTACTAAGGCACAAGTGTGTATGAATATGTGTTTTTCTCCTCATTTTACATCTCCTGCAATCTCTGAACTCATTCAAGAAATATTTCTATGAATTCATAAAAGCATTTGGGCACTTTGCATCATCTAATCAAGCATCAATCAAGCATTCAAAGGAAACCATTGATATATCTTCAGATTTTCTTTAACAAGGGTTTGGTAAGTTGATATCATTTGCATGTTATTTCTTTATCATTATCTTTCATTTGATCATTTTATTAAGGGTTTGATTACCAAAGTGAGATTTAACAAAGGAAAATCCCTTCGCCCTAACCCTTAACCATTTTTCCCCTTTGTGCATGTGTTGTGTATGCAGATTTATCAAGCATTTAGGTGTTGAAAAGTGGAAAAGAAGTCCAAAAAGTGTTTCAAGTCAATCATAACCTATTTCAAGCTTGGAGAAGACATTATGTCCATTTTCTGTAGGATTAACTTTGTCAACCTGACAAGTAGACAACCTCATATCTGGTGCTACATAATTGGTTCTTGATTTCTTAGAATTTTGGGAGAGGACTGATTCACCATCAATGGTGAATGAGTTCCACCTTAAGGCTAGAAATCCATATTTTGTCAAATTCTGGATCTCGACACCTAGAAACCATTTTTTGACAGTTTTCATCAGAAGCAAGACTAATTCACCATCAGTGTCAAATAAGTCACACTGGTGATTTTTCAGTGATTTCTGATAGCATTCAGAATATTCCAAATTCTCAATTCTTTGCTCAGGTGCACTCTAAATAAGCCTTTTTTATATTTTGTTTTGCATTTGTTCATTCTTAGTTCATGTTTGCAAACATCATTGTGTTTTCCAAAATTGTATTGTTCTTAGGTTTTTCATTCATAATCAATCAAAAATTTCATTTATTTTCATTCATATCAGTTCATTTAGTCTAAATAACATCATACATTGCATAATTTGAGTGAACCTAGCTAGATCTTTTGGCTCTTCTTTCTCCTTTTAGGTAAAAAACCCTAGAAGTGCTAGAAAGAATTAGGGTGCCAAAAATCTACAGTTCATTTTGGTGAACCTGCTTTTCGAATACTTCTCTTTTCTGATTTGGTGTCCATCATATGTCTAGCTTGCATTAGGATTTTTATGGCTCATTTGCATGCTAGGTGTTAAATTTTACACTCATAAAAAGTGCATTTAGGTTGCATTGTTGGCATGTAAATTCATTTGCATTTTCTAAGATTCTACATTTTTCAATTAGGTCTACATCATAGCACTCAAAAACTATAAAATTCACTCAAAATTTTATGAAATTTTTGTAAAAGGTCCATATTGGGACTCATTTGCCACCCTGGGCGAATGTGTCCCTTTTGACCCCTAAAACAACCTTTTACAGAGTTGACAACCCTATTTTTATACTTCTATTTTCTAACATCAGTTATCTATATCACTTGGCTAAGTTTCTGTACCATGAATTTCATTAAATCTAGCCTAAAATAGCTCATTTCATGCATTGCTTAGTTGCAATTTTACATTCACAACATTTCATTTTCATATTGTTGCATTGTGTAAACAAAAAAATAGCTTGCTTAAAAAACTGAAAATTGCATTTCCTTTTAAGTCATTGCATGGTACTTTCTTTCCTTTTTCATCATAGCATGTTTTCTTTCAAAATATGTGGCTTTGATTTTGTTAATAGTGGATTATATAAGCATAACATTCCCTCTTATGAGCTCAATTTTGATTACAACAATGAGGTCTTTAGGAAACATGATCAAACCATTGACACAATCCTTAATATTATATTGCCCATTAGTGAGAATGCTAGTGTAGACAATTATAACAATCATACTTGTTCTTCCCCCGATACCTCTCCTGTTAGTGATGAAGGTGTCTTGGTGGAGGAAGCTACAAGCATTGAGAGTCTTAATTTTCCATTTCCTTATTCCCCTTTGGAGGATGTTAGAAAACAAGAACATGAGATCATAGAAACATTCTTAAACATCACCTTACCTAGTCTCCATAACCATGAAAATCAAACTTTTCTATCTCTTAATATCCTTCCTCTATGTCAAGAGGATAGGTTGGTGTTAGAAGACATCTCTATTAAGAGTTATGAAACCCTTGATCCTCCCTTCCTTAATGCTCCTCTGATTTGGGATAATCTATTTGAAAACCATAGTGGTCATTCTCTTTATGCTTGCCCCACTTCTGATGAAGCTACTTTACAAACCTCAAACTTGGATGAACATATTACAAGCTCTGCTAGTAGGGTAGATAACATGAAACAAGAGAATGATACCTTAAATACAATGGAAATTCAACTAACATCTTCTCCTAATCATCCCCCTCTTGAGAATCCCATCATTGATCATTCCCCTATTGGTGATGAAGTTATTGTGGAAGAACGAAGCCTTACTTGTCAAGCACATGTGGCCTGTTGTTCTCCTAAAAACTCTCCTCCTAGAGAGAATATCATGCTCCTCAAAAATGACAACAATAATAACGTATCTTCCTTAAATAAAAAGGTGATTCTCGATTGCCCTTCATTAGAGATGCATCAAACCAAGACCAGTGAGGTTATGAATGCGCAAGTTTCCATTAGATCCCCATCGATCAATCATCCTCATACATACGTCATGGGACATCCTCACAACCCTCTAATTCTTTACCCACCTTCACATAAACAAAAAACTCAAACTAAACCTAAACTTATCCTTTACCCTCCTCAAACTAATGTATCACAACAACCAAGTTATGATATCGTTGCTCATACATATAACACTCACAATTATCTACAATTGCAAAAACCAACCCCAACAAACTTACCTTTGCCTAATCCCATCTTACCAAGTCCTCCTTGTTTACCTCCACAAAGTAGAAAGGAGTATAATCTTATTGAACAACTTAAGAATACTCCTTCTAAGATATGATTGTGGGACCTTATTCAAGCCTCCCCTCACTATCACAACATGATCCAAGCAACCTTACAACAAGTTCCCATCACCTCTAATGTGCCACCAACTGATATTGCAGCAATGATTCAAGGACTAAATGTTGACATTGTTTTCCACCAAAGTGATCTCCCATCTTTGGACTTGCAAAAACAAAATGAAGATTTTATGATCATCGCTCAATACAAAACAAAAGGGATCAAGAGAACTCTTGTAGATATTGGTTTTGATTTTAATGTGTGTAGTGTGAGCCTCTTGGATAGGCTTGGCATTGATAGATCAACCATTCAACCTGATTCTCTATCTATTAAGGGATTCAACAATGTCAAAAAGAAACTACTACGGGAAATCATTATGCCTCTTACAGTTGGAGTGGTCACCTTGAATACACCAATCCATGTTATGCCTTGTGAAATTTCATGCAATCTTATCTTAGGCAAACAATGGATTCATGCCATCAAAGGTGTACCTTCCACTCTTCATCGCAAAATGAAATACATCTACAACAACACATTCTACATACTTGACGTTGATCTTGAACCTAATAGTGTCTTACACCTTGAGAAAAACACAACAAATTCCTTAAACACATCCACATAATCTACACCAACAAATGATCCTTCAAAAGCATCTACTTCCACCACTTCAAACAAAGAAGAACATTACACAACAAACTTTGAAGAACTTAATCATGAACAACCACTTGATCCAAAATTACTAAAAATGTTTTATGGAAAAGGTTATGAGCTTATGAAACAACTTGGATATAGTGGAAAAGGATGTGGTGCTATTGAACAAGGTATCCACAATCCTATAGATCCTATCACACAACAAACAACTCATGGTCTTGGTTATTGTCTTGTGATAGAAATCACCAAGCCTTCACCCAACATCAACAATCTCACACAACACACTCCTAAATCAACTACACCTTCACTTAATTTCAATGTCATCTCGCAAAACATTCATGATTTGAATATGTTAGATATTCTACCCTCCTATAATTCATAGAATAAAATCTCGCAATCTCAAGAGCCTTGTGTAAGTATGACATCCATTACTAAGGAAGATGTATCTTAGACACAAATCACAAGACCACCTTCTACCATTGATCAAGAAGGTATCTTGTTGAGAATCATCCAAGATCACTTGATCACCCTTTCCCCTAGAACTCATAAGAAATGTTATGAAAATACCTCATTTTTCTCCTATCATAGAGTTCATGGTCATTCCACAAATTCCTATAAAGCTTAGAGTAATAAAATTCAACATTTTAAGGAGTTTGGTATGCTTTCCCTCTATGGGGGCACCTAATTCCTCTAATTGAAATTGATTTTCACTCTCACCATCATTTCATCAATCGTTTAAACTCACCTTTGTCCTGCACTAAGTGGGGGCAAGGGATTCACTATCCATGCCCTCATATGTCACTTTTTGTTGCCTCCTTTGGCTAGTCGTTAACTTTTGATGAACATATCAGAGCAATCTTGGGACGTGGATGATGTGCCTTAGGATGGTTCACATGTGACATACTCCCTTATTCATGATGTAGCTTCTCAGAAACATATGACTTGGAATAGGTCTTTCTGAGTAATCTCTCATGTTCTTCTTCTTCTACTTTAAAGCAATTTTTCACAACAATGGTGTTAGCAACTGCTTTAAAGTGGGGGCATACATTGACACTCACATTTCATTGTGCGATTTATTTCTTCTTGTGATGTGTCCTTTTCTTGGTGGAGTAATTGGGCTTGATTCCCTCCAAGAGTGTGATACTTCTTTTGCACTCATCCTCTATTGGAGATGTTGAGCATGATGTTCCCTAAGATGATACCTTGCATAAACAAAATAAAATCCCTTTGAACAATCCTTACACTATTCTACATTAACAATGTCTATGAGTGTCAGGCATACTAAGTTTTTCTTACCTCATAGAGCTCAAAAATCATTTTTCCTTTGTGGTGCCTTATTAAAGTTATCAGGAGGTATAACTTTGGTATGGTTGAGTGGGAAGCCCATTCTGAGGCGTGACTTTCCCCATAGCCACCTATGTGTTTGTGAGTTCATACCAACTAGCGTATGTACTTCACCTTTTTTGGGTTTTCTCACTTGGTGGACTGCCATGAGTTCTATCGCCCCAGAGTGAGTATGCATTCTCTTTTTCAAAGAAACAACCTAGATCTAATCCATAACTAGTTGGATAGATGATCAAAGCTTTCATTCCTTTTTCATCATCATGTGTGTTCCTTTGATCTTATGTTTAGTTTTTCATGGGATCTTCATCCTGGGGGCTTGATCATCCCTCTCGATCGTTGTCATTCCATCTTGCTAACATAAGTGCATTGAGACCTCTCTCTCAATATTCATGGCTACTTTAGTGTGAGTTTGAAGCAAGTTCATCCTCTCACTAAAGTGGGGGCTAAATACACCATAGAAAAATGGTCCCTTGACATTTTCATGGTCTTTTAGGCCTTTCCTCTCAATGCTTGGTCCATTTTTCTTTGATTTAATGTTGTAATGTGGCTTAAACATTCACATTAGGTCCTTAAAATTCAAATTATGGCATCTTGTGAAGGTGTTGTGAAGTGTTGTAAAACATTTCTACACTTTTCTAAACTATATTCATTACAATTCACCTAAAAATAATATTTTTATTCATTATCAAGTCCTCTTTTGAAGTGTTGTAATTCTTGTAACAAGATTTCATGCTTTTCTAGGCATAACCTCACTATTTACACCTTTCTTATGCTTTATGTGACCCCTTTATGCCCTTATAAGGATTAATTAAGTGTTTTTTTTAATGTGAACCCGAAAAACAACATTAAATGCAAGTTAATTCCCAACACCCACATTCAAGTCCAAGGTGGGACCCATTCACCATGGGTGGCGAATGAGTCCCTCTTGGCTCAAAATTCAAAATATTTCAAATTTTCTTTCAGGTTTTTATTTAAAATCACCATATGTCAGCTTGTGATGAGGTATCATTAGATTACTAGAACAATTGTGTATAAATATGTGTTTTTCTCCTCATTTTACATCTCCTACAATCTCCTAACTCATTCAGGCAATCTTTCTCTTCATAAAAGAATTTGAACACTTTCCATCATCTAATCAAGCATCAGTCAAGCATTCAAAGGCAACCATTGATATATCTTCATATTTTCTTCAACAAGGGTTTGGTAAGTTGATAGTATTTGCATGTTATTTCTTTATCATTCTCTTTCATTTCATTATTTTAGTAAGGGTTTGATTATCAAAGTGGGATTTGACCAAGGAAAATCCCTTTTCCCTAACCCTTAACCATTTTCCCCCTTTGTGCATGTGTTGTGTATGCAAATTTATCGAGCATTTAGGTGTTGAAAAATGGACAAGAAGTCAACAAAGTGTTTCAAGTCAATCATAACCTATTTCAATCTTGAAGAAGACATTCTACCTATTTTCTATAGGATTAACTTCATCAACCCGACAAGCAGACAACCTCAGATCTGGTGCTACAAAATTGGTTCCTGATTTCTTAGAAATTTAGGAGAGGATTGATTCACCATCAGTGGAAAATGGGTCCCACCTTAAGGATGGAAATCTAGATTTTGTCAGATTCTAAATCTTGACACTCAGAAACTAGTTTCTGACAGTTTTCATTAGAAGTAGGACTGATTCACCATCAGTGGCAAATGAGCCCCACTAGTGATTCTTAGTGATTTCTAATAGCAATAAGAATATTCCAGATTCTCAATTATCTTCCCAGGTGCACTCTAAATCATCCTTTTTCTATTCTATTTTGCATAATTTGTTCATTCTTAGTTCATGTTTGCAAACATCATTATGTTTTCCAACATTGCATTGTTCTTAGGTTTTGCATTCATAATCATTCAAAAACTTCATTTAGTTGCATTAATATCATTCCATTTAGTCTAAATAACATCATACATTGCATAATTTGAGTGAACCTAGCTAGACTTTTGAGTGGTTTTATCTCTCTCCTTTTAGGTGAAGCATTCCTAAGAGTGCAAGAGTAGCCTAGAAATCCCGTAACGAAAAATCTACGATTCATACACATTTTTTTTACATAATAAAAAATCATCTTTAATCATGTATATAAAACAAACTTCCACTTGAACAAGATGTAAATCATCCAAATAAGATAGGCTCAATAACAACCACTTGATTAAATGTTAAATTTTATAGTAAGTATACACAAGAAAGAATAATCATTTGTGACTTAATATTTGATAGTATCAATTGAGTACATAGGAACTAACCATACCCAATTTGGACTAACTTGTCCACTACAAGAAAAAATTTATAAACCAATTCAATCATTTCTATCTATTACAAGATAATAATTACATAGCCAATTCAGGATTTTTAGTCTATTACAAGACAAAACTGACGTAAATAATTCAAGCCCTGTTGTCTATATGGGACTAACAATCTATAATGATCAATACAAACCATGCCTCCATCTAATATGAAATGAAATTCAAGTGAATAAAAGGTCCTATAAGGATAAGTATCAAAATAAGTATTCTCCAATCAGAGTCTTTGACTCACTGCGATCAATTTCTAGGTCCTATGTCACTTACAAAAGATTCACAAAACTGCACATTATATTGTAATGAGGGCTTCTATAAGTCTATCCCTCTTTTAAATTTTACATATGTATTAAATTAAAATTTAATTTAATTTCCCAAATTTAATTTAATTTATTGAAGATGACAATAAATAGATGATTAATAAGCATAACTAAGCTCAAGCACTTAGGGAGAGCCAAATACAATGTGAAATTGTCAACGGTGACAATTTACAATGATACATTAAGCCCCCACTTTAGTGAGGGTATGAAATTTCACTCATACTCACACTAAAGTATGGAGAAGCCAAAAAAGGGTCCCTGAATCAAAAACTTGAAGAGGTAAGATGACACCAAGCTAGGAGATGTGATATTCCTTAGGCTCAAGATCTTATCAAACAATAATGTCAAGATAAAAGAACACACACACATATAAAACACAATATAGTAAAGGACACATGATACTCAAAATACAAGACATACATAATGAAAATATTAATCAAACATGAAGTAAGCATGAATAAAACATAATGCAACTATCATGCAACATGAAATAAACATAATTCAAATAAAATATATACAAATTTGATGCAAATTTGAGGCTACACAATGTAAACATGACGTAAAAATGATGCATACAAAGGGTATGACATCACGAACTAGCAAGATTCACACATTCTTACTAGGATTCATACCCAATGTCACTCATAAGTCATCTAGACTAGAGAAGTATGGTATTTTCTAGGTGACTCATGAATAGGTGAAAACAATACAAACTATCAAAGTTTAATATTCATTAGGTGAACTCCACAAGAAACAACATAGGCCATATTTTTTTGATATTCACTAGGTGAGTTTCAACAAGGTAGAAAATGAAATCAAACAAGATAGTGAGTTATCATGTCAACCATATGAAGAATTATAGGCCAAACTGGACACTGAAATTATTGGCCAAACTGGACACTGAAATTATTATTTTTAACTAAATCTTCACATTTGGGCACCTATAGCGGCTAAACTTTGAGGAATTTGAAGATGGTGCAAACTAGAGTCTCATAAAATTTTGTCTGTAGATTCTAAAAATATTTTTTTCAAAATTTTTGGAATCAAATTGCACTTCTTTTTCCATCTCCCACAAAAATAGATTTTTTTCAGAAAACAATATTTTTAAAAAGTGATGCACACCGTATAATGCATAACTTTTTTTCCATGAAGGATAAAATTCTAATTCTTTCAAATTTAGATTTGTAACTCTGATATCTAGTGCTTCCACTTGGTTAGATAGTTTTTTATTGAATA
>VDFB02270651.1:451138850-451254399 GCA_007258455.2 Sequoia sempervirens
TTTAATTATATTAGATAAAATGTTGATTTATTTTATAGTTGAATTGTAGTTTCATTTTGAAATTAGTTAATTAGAATAATGTGTATGATTATTATAAACCTATCATGCATTCAGTCATTGAGTATACTTGTAATTAGAGGCCAAGTTAATGTGTTTTATGGGATGGGGAAATAATACTTTTCATAGATGTAAAGGCCAGTTATTTATTTGGATCTTTTGTTTGATTTTGGTCTTTGGAATGATTTTGGTCATCGTCATATAGTGGGAGTCCTTTGTGTTAAACGGAATTGGGAGTCTTCTCTAGAGGCTTGGGAAAATATGTTGAATTATTATGTTTGAACCTTGAATTGGATGATGTGATATTTGTGATGTGTTGATGTGGGTCTTTAGCCATGCACTCTTTATTTGTATTATAGTTGTATTTGAGAGCGAGATGGTCCATGCATTGCTTGAGTTATGTACTTTTCTGGTTTTCATTTTATGTGCATGATGGATTTACCCTGTTGGTTTTATAGGTCTTCTAGTTGATAGTAAGGGGAGTGGATTTCCATGGGGTCCAAAGCACAAAGTGGCATCTAGGATAATCCATGTGGAAGTTTCTTAACTTAGTTATAACTTAAAATAAATTAGAGGGATTGGGTAGTTTACACATTAATCAAGATAAGTGAATTCCTCACCCATGCCTATAGTGCTTGTTTAGGATAAGGATGGGTTGAGAAGGCCTGGTTGGCAATACCAACTTCCTTGTCCCCATGAAAACAATGTTGGTTTCGCATGTGTCACCCTATGGGGCCGAGAGCTAGTGAGAGGTTTCCAAGACAACCATAGATGGGGGTCAGGGTCTAGTGAGAGACTGTCAAGACAACCCATGCTAGAACCACGCAATAACACTTCCCTATTGCAACCTAGCATTCCCTTGGCTTGTGTTTCCCTTTGTTCCTTGTGTGCCTCTAGAAGCATTTTCATTGTTATGTGATGTTATGTTGTACCTTGTTTGTTTATTTATTTTGGTGGGACCTTAGTTCTATCTCCTGGCATGGAGGGTGGACCTTAGGGATGCACATGGTTGGGTGGATTGTGCTTATTCATCCATTGGGTTCCCTTGTGGATGTTCATGTGCATGACAACTACTCTTAGTGCTTGTATTGAACTATAACTAGTTGTATCATGTAATTTAATTTTGATGTACTCTCCTCTCATATTCAAGGAAACATTGCTATACAAGTTGTAATGTTGTAACTTGATTGATGAACTATCTCTTGTAATGGGATATCTTGTATATGTTAGTTAATTGTAATGAACATGTATGTTGTTATACTGATGGCATGTATTGGATATCTGAAACATTTAATGTGATGGATTTAATGTACTCTTTTATGTTAGACAAATCATGTTAATGGATTAATTCTTATTATTTTGGTTATTAGAAAAATAGTAGTGTAGACATGGAACCTTATAGGACTTAGTTGTAGATTGCATGTTAAAATTTGTTATAATCTTTAGTATATTACACTTAAAAAAAAAATGTTTCATTTTTCAGTGTTGTAGCATGTTGTCATCTCAAGTTCTATGGCAATGTGTTACACTAGGACACTTCACAACAAAATGGGACTAATATGCTAGAAGTGGTGTATGATTCCCACTACAAAAAAATTTCATGATTTTTTACAAATTTAGATACCCTATTTTCGTAAACTTGTTCCTGTGCAAAAACCTAGATCTGGGACTAATTCCCCTAGACTAGAAAATGAGTCCCAATAGGCCAAAATTTTAGGTTATTCAACATTTCAGGCCGCCATTCAAGCTCTCTCAGGTTTCCAGGTACACACATTCCATTTTACAACTTCCTATTTTGTTTTACATACTTGTTTAAGTCAGTTAGTGAAGCATATCATCATATTAGGGTTTAGCATTACATCTAGCATTGCATTTGTCTTTCTAAGCCATATCTTGGTATTGAACCCCTCATTAATCCCTACACATACCCTAGGATGTTCCCTATTGCAATATCTCTTCCTCCATTCTTCATTGGATTGAGATCTCTAAGATGTCCTTGAGTATAGGAAGTGTTTGATAGGAACCCTACCCTTGTGTTCTATTATTTGTTGAAGATTAGAGGTACTATTTCCCTGCCACCCTTCACTATACCACCATACATACATACACTTTATACATATACATATACATACATTATATATATACCTACTATATATATATATATATATATATATATATATATATATATATATATATATATATATATATATATATATATATATATATATATATATATATATACACTAAATCTATGCATATATCTCTTGGATAAACATATTTTACTGGAACGTTATTTAAATTGATTCTTATAATGGGTTATTTATTGTTTGATGGAGAGCGTTCTTTCATATATTGAGCATATGGTCTCCAATAATGCTTTAAAATAAGTTGAGGCTTTCATTATATTTTATAATTCAAATATTTTTCTCAAGAGTGAATTTGGATAAATGTTATAATAACACAGAATTAGCTAACTACTTAAATCTAGAATTCTCACTTTTTTATCCTATTAAATGGTACATAAAAGATTTGAGAGAATATTGAATTGAAATTTAACATATAATTTTTCTAAAGCTATATGGAAAAATAATAATCTCCATTTAAAATAAAATGAAATTGAAATACAAATAATTTGATTAAACAATGACTCTTTATATATATTCGTCACAAATGCTCCATTCAATGGTTATTATTCCATATACCCATATGATCTAAAATGCCAAAATTTCATCTTTTATCACTTAAGTAAGGCATTATTATTTTTTATTCATTATCAAAGTACAAAAAGAATATAAACCCAATAAGGATGTCTTGGCTGAAATATTTCTCTAAGGGAAAAGAAATACAAGAGATGAAAATGTATATCATGCACCAGTAATGAAACTTTCTTTATTCCATCTTTAAGGACATAAATATGGGGGAAACTTAAAAGAACATGCCAAAGAGGGAATACAACATACAACCCTACCATAAATGGCATCATGAAGCCTCTTAGGGCTCTAGCCATTCCCTCGAGCAAGGAAAAACCATAGTAAAACCCCATTAACTTTTAATAGAGTGCAACCCGTACACAATAAAGGAAGCGATTTAAGAATCATAGTCACAATGAACTCACATATCTTCTCCAGTTTCACTTAATATTTGAGAGTTTAACTCACTCAAAAATATAACCCAACTATTTTCACACTAACATACTCTAAAATTAACTACACAACAACAACACGTTGTTGCAATATTTAAACAAAAGATAAAGGGTGTAGGGTAACTTATCTTTCTATATGGTTTGTAGGTATAAGCTCCTCCATTATCCTTCCTTATCCAATCCATAATATCTTAATCACCACCTCCTAAGAGCATGAACTCCTTTCCCCTTCCAAAACTCTACCTTCAAAGCTCCAACACAAAAGAAAATGAAAAAGGAAGGGAAAAATCCCCAATAACTTCATCACATGAGAAATATAAATGATTTCAAAACGAAAATCCTTTGAATGAGGAGGTGAAACTTGTCACCTTCCCATTCCCTCCTCACTACACACTCTCCCACAAGTTTTTGCACATGTGTGAGACATTAAAAGGTGTGGAGTGTACTTGTACACTCCACCCAACATCTCTTATGAAGTGGCCTCACACATGTGAAAGCTTTTATTCTCTTCCCAAGTTCATTAATGAAATTTGGGGAGTAGATTGGGAGAGTGACAAGTCACCTTTCCCAACTTCCAATGACTCAAGCTCACCATATTCATTCATGTAGACTTTTGAATGGTCATATCATACCCTAAGGATAATTTCCCATATCCTTGAGGAAGTATACCTTCCATAGGTATAGACCCTAGGGGTCTATTTTAGCACCAAGATCTATAAAATCGACCAAACAACACCCTTTAATGACCAAATTAAAGACAAATCCAAAATTCAAGACACAACTAAGGGTACCCAAACTCTAATACCACTTACATATAGTTAATCACATGACTTTACACATTAAAACCTCACAAACCACACTTATACATAACTCACAATCATTGGTCCCATAAACACAATTTGCACATTAACATAAAACCTTAATTAATTTCTAGGTCATAGGGTTTGAAAAAATAATGCTTCACAATCAAGTATTTAATTGGGGTCTAGATGGTTCTCCCTTTTTAACTATTAGCACTTATCGTATATGTATTTTTGTAAATATATGTTTGATTAGAAATCATAATAATCACATGTTCATAATCACAATAAGATAGAGTTTAATAGCTAGTGGATAAAAATATATCTATACATATATCCTTTCTACCTTCCTCTATATAAGAATTTGAGTCTATCTTTGATAATAATGAAATTACCAATTGTTACTTAATTATTTCACTACACTATTTAACTTATATTGGAGCAATCCTTTATTACTAAATATCATTATGCGACTTGATATCCAATGCATATAACATACCTTGTTAATTTACCTTAGGTATACTTGTTGTTAGTTAGAGTTCTCTTGGTTAACCCTTGGTGATGTTCAATCATTAATAATTTTTAAACTTATTTACGATCTTCAAAGGTCCTACTTCATTCCTAATCATTATCTTTTTCCAAGAAATATGAAACACATTATAAAATAATCTAACTAGATACACATCATTCCTTAGCTCATATTTATTTAAATTTATTCTTTATATGATACTTGTACAAAATCTCTATCTCACATGCTCACATACATTTCTAAATAATTTTCCAATTCATGTTTAATAACACATTTACCTCAATAATTATTTAAACTCGGTAATAGAACAATTATAATATTAAGCATGTAATTGGGTACAATAACTGATGGTCTCATATACTTTCAGAACTTGAATATATACAACTTTATTAATTACACAAACTCATTTTAACATATGTATAATGTTCCAAGAGATTAATACATAAGGATTAACTCATGTACTATCCACTGATGGTTCTAATGTTATGTAATACTTAAGCAATGTTGGTAAGGTCATCAAATTATTCACTAAAGTAGCATAATTGAAATTATCAAGGGGACACAAAAGTTATGGGTGGGGTTGGGCCTCACAACATAATATAAATTTGGTGAATCAAACATGATTATAAAGTGATACATTTGAAAATTGTGTGAATCGAACCTAAAAAAAATACATACATTGTAATTTTCAAGGTGATTATGGACCTAGGATTAGCATGGAGTTATCATAGTATTGGACAAATGAGTTCTCGTATATAGTTAATTTTTAATGCTATTAGTGAAATGAGTCTCACATGTAGTGAAAATTTAATGTTGTTGGAAAAATGGGTCCTTATACACAATGTATTTTTAATAGTATTGGAAAATATGTGGGATAATTAATGTATGCATCCATAATTTCTAGGAAAAATATTAATTAGACAATTGGAAACACATAAATTTTAATGGTGAAATTATTAATTACATATGACTAATTTTTTTGGAGATTGAAGGTTGCATCAAATGGTTGTCATTAATGTCAGCAAGTTGCCATTGATGTCAACATAGTATTGTATGTATGAATCATTTACCAGAAGTTATTTCACATTGAAGATGATCATTATATGTGGTCCAGTGTGTTGGTTTTTAGGTCCGGTTCCTACCACACATGACAAACTATGATTCGAGTATTTGAAGCTCCTGGTCGACTTAGTGTGTGCAATACTTTATGGATGTTTTGGCCGACCTAATTAATAAGTAAGATACATACATATATGTATATATATATGTATACATATATATATATACATATATATATATACATATATATACATATATATATATATACATATATATATATATAGATATATATATATATATACATATATATATATATATATACATATATGTATATATATATATGTATATATATATATACATATATGTATATATATATCATATATACTATATGTATATATATATATGTATATATAATACATTATTGTGTGTCTCTCTCTATGGAAAATGGAGATGTGAGGGTTATTACCAAGAAGGATATAGAGACATAAAAGGGTGTTATGTGGATGTAGCAAAATCAAAATAAGTGAATCAGAATTAGAAAATAATAGAGTGTGTGATGAGAAGAACTATTGGCTTGATTCTTGATATACAATTACTACAACTACTAAAACTCATCTAGAGCGAGATTCAACACAAGAAAGGTGTAATTCATCTGTTCACTTTTGGCTGTAAGCCATAATTTTTTTATTCTAGAAGTGAACCATCTTCTTTGTATCTTTTTCATAGTGAGCCCTCCAGGTTGTAGCCCTATGGATAGTGAGCCCAGATAGTGAGTCCTTATTTCAGGTGTAGATAGGGAAATAAATCAAAGAGTTTAATTGCATTGAAGAAAATAAACAAATTAAATCCTATCAAGCACCATGAAGTACAAACTAGAATGAAAAATAAGAATAGTAAACAAAGAGCGTGCAAACCGATTTTCAAACTAGTGTTGATTGATCTCCATGGCTCTTCTCCACCTGCACAAGGATGCAAGATTTCAAAGGTTGATTTTTGGAGGAATGTTGGTTGCTCAATTCTGCAGTATAACAATGTGATAAAGGTTTTGAAGGAGAATGATGGATGAAAGATAGAATATTTGAAGAATAATTTTGACAGAGTGAGGATACTTAACAATCAACCCCCTAAATGAATTGTGAGAGGCTGTATTTATAGAGTTTTCAAAAGCTTCTAATTGGCTAATATGATCAATGGCTATGATAATTCTTGACAGATCAAATGGCTGAAGAAGGACGAAACTAAAGAGAAAATAGAAGAAAACTTGAAAACAATATTTTTCTATTTTTATGAAAGAGAAGAAGATAAGAAGATAAGAAGTCATCATTATTTAAAAAGATAAAAGAAAGATTTAAAAGCCAATAAATAATGAATTAAAGATTCAATTATTTATTTGTGGATGATATTCAACTTTTTCTCAATTAAATGAAATTTTTAATTAAGCTTTTAAAGTAGAAGAAAGTTTGTGATAAGAAGAAAGCTTTAATTAGGATTTTTGAAGAAAGCAGAAGATATCATATTAAATAAAATATTTAATTATGATATGAGAAGAAAACAGAAGATTTCACAATTAAGTAAAATATCTAGTTGTGATTTAGAAAGAAAGCATAAGATATTTAATTAAATAAGGTTTATTTAATTAAACCACTTTTATGAAATTAATTAAATGAAATATTTAATTAATTAGAAGAAGAATTTAAAATAGAAGAAAGGGCAATATTTAAACTTAATTTAAATCAAAAGATTTAATTTAAATTCAAACAATGATAATTAATTTAAATAAATAAAATGTATTTATTTAATTAATTAAGTGGACGAGGAAAATAATCAAACAAAATAAATTTATTTAATTATGTATTGAAGAATAAGATGACGAACAAATATAATTAAATTAATTCACCAACGCCATGTAGAGGATTTTAGAAAAATTAATTAAATAATAAATATTTAAATTAATTTTCGTAGATTATATTACGACCATTTTTATGTGTATAATATTTTGGCCCCTCTTTGAAGGATGTGAAACACATTGCTTCAAAGAAAATGAAAATTCTCCCTTGATATGTTTCTGATTTTGATGTTGATGATGCCCCCTCGAGAGGATAGGTGGGTTGGACAAACACATGTATTCTCTCGAAATGAAATGAAATGATAAAGGAGGGATAAGTTGAATGATGCAAGAGAGAATGTGGATGAAGGAGATGAAAGGATGCGCTATGCTGCAGTGAAAGTGAGCAACCATGATGTTTGATATAGCACTAGACGTTATGCACCAAGGTATAAGGACCAAGGTGATGATGTGTCTCGTGCCCCAGCGTAATACAACCTTGTCTAGATGTATGAGGAAGTAAACTTAGAGCATTAAAGTCCTAATGCACAAAAGGTATTATGTGACCTTAGATGCAAAGGATAATGCAAAAAGATATTCCAACACACACAAGATATGAATATTAGCTGGAATGATATGGATTTGATACAAATGCAAGATAAAATGATAACACACACAAGCAAGCAAGAAAGCATGCACAAATGATACAAAAACAAACAAGGAATTGCCCCCGTCAAGCTGTAAACCATTGATTGATTGAGTGAAAGTGTGAAGAACAAGGATGAAGCAATGGAGTCAAAGGCAATGGTGGTATTTAATCCATGCAACAATGAATTGAAAAATTTGAGTAAGTTATAGATTGATGGATTTGATCATGAAAAGATTCAAAATATTGAGACTTCCCTTTTCAGTTAAGAAAATAAAAAATGGTCATGAATTTAGGGCACAAGGGTTTAGAAATTTGGAATGAATTTCCATACTTTTTGAATGTGGACATTGTTCGAGTTACTTTAAGTAGAATTCAAGGTGATTAGATGATCTTTGACAAACCCTATGAAATCACAAAAGAAGCAATTGCAACAATAACAGGATTATGCAATAATAGACCCATTCTAGTCAACAAGTTCGTAAAGAACAAAGAGGTTGAAGCCCTACTTGGGGTAATAGGAGATCAAAATGTACTTATAATTCACACCATAATCGATCTAGTGATAAGGTACGTGGCATATGGCATCTCATATATGATTTATTTCAGGAATTTAGGGAACACTCTACCTCAATGATCGCTATTTTTGTTGCGCATCAAATGGTTGAGATAAAGGAGGATTTTGACTTGTGTGAGTTGTTGAGAAATCAATTAATGGAAAATATAACCATGAAAAAGAATGACAATTATCCTTTTTGCTTTGGATCTTTGATTTATGCTTAATGATGTATTTTCTCAATTCATTACCATTGAAAGAAAATGTTGTGTGGAAGTTAGCTATACCGGATGGGAAGAAATTTGATCGATATCTAAAGTGTCTAATAGAAAAGGAAAATATTTGTAAAGAGTATTTTGAAATCAAAATAAATGCTTGAAATTTTGGTGTGGTTTCTAGTTCGATTGTGATGTCTAAGGAAGGATTCTCCTTCGGAAAAAGGAAAGCAAGAAGAATCAGTACATGTCCCCTTATGAAAATGAAGAAGGTGAAGAAAGAGGAGAAGGAAGAAGAAAAGGAATCAAAAGTTGCAAAATAATTTGATCTGGTATCAATAGATGATGATGATGAAGATCTTACTAAAGAAAAGGTGTTAAAGATTCTTGAACAACCTGATAGAATGAAGAATATTGGAGATATATGGTTGTCTAGACCATCATATGAATAGGATGAGATTGCAGACACTCTAGCTATGTACATAATTCATAACAATATTGATCTAAGCAAATTGACAAGTATTTTACTAGAAGTATTGATTGAGTAGATTGAAGATAGATTAAGGGAACAGTCACCTGGTGAAACAACAGAAAAAGATGAAACTCAATTGGATTTGGAAGAAAGATGTCGAAGTGAACAGAAGAGGTTTAAGACTAAGAGTATAAATAAATTGAAGACCTACATCAAGAGTGTAAATAGTGTGTATAGGTATTGTCTCTGGTGGCCTACTATTATTGGAACTACAGAACAAAAGTCGATACTATTGAGCATGAATTGAACTCTATTGGAAAAACATATGATGTTCTTAATGAAAAGGATGGAACACAAAAGAAAGGGATCAATTCCTTACAAACTGATCTTGTAGTCATTATGGTACAAAGGGATGGTATTGTGAAGAAATTTTGGAAATTCAAAGAGATAATTGAGTTAAGATTGGGAAAGCTTTCTAGTCTCTTGGTGGATGTTGAGAATAATGCACATAATATTGCTATTCTAGATACTCTTCTGGAAACAATTGATTCAATAAAAAAGAACAATAACATTTGTCTATACATTAGGCTGGCAGTGGATTCCTCGAAGAAATTTCTTTTGGAATTGAAAGAAAAATACAAGGAAATATTTTAAGGAAAGAAGGATTGAAGTAAAGAATAATTTTTTATTACCTTTTGTAAAAAAATTGAAATAAAGGGGAGATAGAATTTTTTTTTTCATTGATGTAGGTCCAGAGAATAAGAGCATGGAATGGGACTTTGACATGGAAGGCTGAAATATTTTTCTGATCAAAATATTTACATTTGGTTTTGTTTTTTTTTTACATACTTGTGTTACCACAAGACAAAGGGGGAGATTGGATGGAGATTGAAGGTTAATAAAATGGTATTTTCTTGTCAGTAGATTTCATTGATGTAACACAATAGAATATGTAGACTCATTTACTGGAAGGTATTTCATTTGAAGATGACTTTGTATTAGTTTGGTGTGTTGGTTTTTAGGTTGGCTTCCTACCATGTGACTGTGTATGATTGTGGATGTTGATTAATCATGGATAGGACTAGCATGGCAATACTTTATGGATGTTATGGATCAATTAATGGTAAGGGACTACATATATATATCATATTGTCATAAAAAAGGAGAGAGATGGAGGTTATGAAGAAGAGATATTAGACAAAAAAATGTGTTGATGCAGAAGGATGAATGAGGGAATCAGGGAAGAAAATAAGATTGAGCGATGATACAATATGCAATGAACATTTGTTGGCTTACGGACTAAATTTATGACAAGGGTGTAATGACATTGACTTTTGGCGGTAAGGATCTTTTGTATTTTCAGTATGCCATGTGTTGATCTCATGGGGTGATTCCCAGGTTGTAGCCCTTAGATAGTCCTTTGGAGGTGTAGGGTGTGGAGTAGGTGAGCGTAATGGCTTAGGATTTTTATTTTTACTGTGTTATATGTGATGTATGATATTGACATTTGAGAGTACATAACCTAGATCAGTGTTCCCCTTGTTTGGCTAATGGTTGCATATAGGTGAATATTTTCTTAATGAGGCTCTTGGAAGATTTTGAGGACTTTGCCTAGGTTGGACTTAAATTCACATGTGTTGTGTGTAGTATATTGTTGGCGTGATGTGGATTGATAGGTTGAAGTGTGGTACTGACACACGTAAGTTAAGTGGCCTTTTATATTCAATCCTCTTGATAATGATAGATTAGATGACCTGATGTTGTTCATTGGTTTGTCTAGAATATATTTTATTTGGGGTTTTATTTTGGTGTTGAATTTGAAACACTTTCACTAATTTATCCATTTTTTTCTTCCAAAATCTTCTCAATTCTTCTAACTTTACAACCAATTGAATTGTTTGTGGTCTCAATTGATTACTTACTTGGAGAGATTCCAAATAAGTGGAATGTGTTAGAAGGAGTTCCTTTATGAAGGTTGTGAGATAGATATCAAATTTCTAACCAACAATATCAGCACCTTGATTTATAGTTTGAATTTTAGAAGCCAAACTCATGACATCACCCTTCTTTAATTCAAGGTTAAATAACTTCAATTGTAACCAAATGAACTCCAATTCAAAATGAGAATCATATAGATCTCTCAATTTTTAAGGGAAACCCAATAAAATTTAGAACCTTGTATTTTTTTAAACGCGTCTCTATTAACAAGAGTTCTTATAAAGGTCACAATTTTTGAGTTTTTATATTGCCATATTTTTTTCTCTTTAACAATAGTTGGTGTTGTAGGTTAGACATCTTCATCAAAAATATTACACCATAGACCAATGAAAATGAGTGTTCTTTCTATTTTTCTATACCATTATATCCAAGAATATTCTCCACTTAATGTTTTCCCAATCATTGGTGCAACATATTGCATTGTGAATTGTAAAAAAAATTACACATAATTTGCACAATTTGTAGATTTACAACTATTATTTAATTTTTCTTGCTTAATTTTGTAATGAAATTCAAGATAAAAAATCTGAGTGACAAAAGATAAATAGCAATAGATTAAATAGATTTCACCTGAACCAATATTTTCCTTGTCTTCTTAAGCAATTTCTATTTTAGTGCTCATGTGGAGGGCTCAAATGTATTTAAGAATCCTCATATGTCAATAAGAAATATGGATTGCTCGAATGTCTTTGAGGGGTTTATATGCTAGGATGAGGATTTATCATGTAGAAAAATAATTATTCTATGAGAGGGAGGTGATTTCACTCACCTTTCAATCTAAATAAATATCACTATGCTTAGATACCACTTTCAAGCTAAGTTGGGGTAGAACAAAATTACTAAAATTAAGTTTTGAATGAATGAGATTACAATTTTTTTGAAGGCAATAAAAATGGTTAAGCTACCTAAACCAAAAAAAATAAAAATGGAAAGAAACAAAAACAATAATTTTGATGATTAATACATTAACAAAAACGGGCTATAGAAATATTTCATATGACCAACTTAAAATAAATGATAAGTTGTTAGATAGTTGGTAAGCTTGCACACCATAGAATAAGATTCATAAGTGATTGTCAAGAGTGAAACCTATACAATCAAAATAAGAAAAAACTAAATCAAAGATCCCCATGTATTGATGGAAATGACTTAAAATTAATGTACTTATATTTAGACTATTTATACTATTTTTGGATGACTTAAATATCAAAAATTTCAGTTGTCTAATATGTGATTTTTTATTACTGAAATAGGTGATAGTTTAGAACACTCTTGCACACCATTCATACATCATCTAATTTAATAATTCAACCATCATTGATCATGTCAAATGACTTTTGGACTATTAAACTATTTGATATATAGATGCTATAGTCAAATGACTTTTAAATTAATAAAATAGATGATATATAAATGATATTGAGTGACCATCTTTAATAATGAAACAACCAATAACAATTTTTATTGAAAAAAATATATTTTATTGTATTCTTAATTAGACTTTTTAAAAAAAATTAAACCAATTTAGTCTTAATGCAATCACCGTCATCCCTGCCTTCTCCATTTATAGAATAGACTGCAGTTGGTGTTTCTATGACCTCACAACACACTACTATATTTAGTTTGAATATCTACAAACAAGGTTTACACAGACAAGTTTCAAAATTGAAGATATTTTAATTTTTTTTTTTTAACTCCTCTCCCCCTCAAGGGCATTTAATTCTGAAGAAAGGTAAAATTAAGAAACATCGTCCTCTATCACCGCTGCATTTGGGTGATTTTTGATTGCTGTATGGAGGTGAATACATTTCTCAGAATGGGAGAAGAATTCAGGCACACCAAATAGATTATCTTCAACTCTATACCTACTACAAATCAAGGATCTAGTAGTTGGAAAGGTTGTCCAAAGAAATGGGTATGCTTCCAAGAGATCCTTTAAATCCTTTTTGACTTTCTCCATAGTAGAATGAGCACGAAAGCTCTGGTATTCTACCCAATTAGGCCTGCCAAGGAGAAAAGGATACATGAGACTACCTGAAATTTTTTGGCTTTTATTACTTCTCTTATACCCATTTGGTTTTTGCCCGACTGGTGTAACCATGTGTTTTGTATTTTGTTACTTTTTGTCACATTCCTAGAGAATGGAAAGGGGTTGCAGATTGTTTGTCCAAATGGGCCTCTGATCATTTGTAGAATTGGAACATTGTGGATAGGGGTCAATTACCCCCAGATTTGTCACAACAGTTGGCTCACTTAGTGGGGATTGACAGGGGTGTGTAATACCCTTACTTTGTACTACTTTATTTTGGTTTGAATAAATTTTTTACCCCTCTTTTAATTTAGGAGGGGAAGGAGAGGTCTTTGTATCATTTTGTATCCAATATCCACAATAGAAATTACAAGAGTTGAATCATTTTGTGGGTGGGTGAAAGACCAAGAGACCCAAATTTCTTAACAACCTTATGAGGGAGGATGACTCAACCGGTGTAACCATGGATCTGATCAATCAACTCTCCCCTCTATCCAAAAAGTAAAGAGAAATCCATCATTTTGTTGAGATCAAGAATTAAGAATATGAAGTGAATGAGAATGAAGCAATTCTAAACAACTGGTTCAATCTATAAACTATAGAAATAGATTTTGATGGAAGGGAACATTGTTTTCATAAATCAAGGCATTAAAGAAATTTTAGTGCTTTCTACACCAACCCAACATAAATCTATTTGATTTCTTGTAATGTGGAGTTATTATGGAATTGATGAAAAAAGAGAAGCAAATGTAGGAAATTTCGAATTGCTTGATATGAGCTATTTGTCAGTTGGTGAAGATTCACCACTAAAAAACTTTAGTCACATGAAAATTTAAATAACTTTCCTTCTTCGCAAATAGTTAAAGAAACTTGATTATTTTACTTTTTCTTAACAATTACTTGTCCATCATCCAAAAAAATAGAGTGAACTTGTTGAATTAGGACCAGTGACAAAAATTCATGTTGTAATTGAGGAAGGTACAAGATATCATGAAGTACAAAATTTGGAAGGTCATACAACTTGTGTTGAATGCTTTGTTTTCTAATAGCCTTAATGATTGTTTTATCTAGCAAATAGAATAGACCACAAACACCTCATGAAACTCTTTAAAATAAGCATGCTCAAATGTTGTATGTTATGTGGCTCTTGTATCTAAGACACAAGTATAATGCCATGAAAGAAAAAATATGAAACAAAAAGAACATATTGATCATTATCATACTACATGCAAATTGGGTTCTTCCTAAAGTTTTGTCATCATAATTTGTTTTATCTGTTTATTTAAAATAATTTTCTATCTTATCCAATGAGATCCTAAATTCATGTGCTTCATTACTACCTTTTTAACCACATTGTTTACAATACACGTTATTCCTATCATTTTGATATCATGTTACGAGTGGTATTTTTCATATGCACCTCCTCTTCCTTTATTCTTCCATTGACATCTACCTTTTCCTTTATCACTATGACCATCTCTAGAATACTTTTTATTAGGAGGCTTTTTTTTTGGTGAGCAAGACAAATACTTTCACTAATATTATCCATTTATTTCTTCCACAAGCTTTTTCATGTTCTTCTAACTCTTCAACCAATTAATCAAAAGTGATTGTCTTCAATTGGCTACTTACATGAAGAGACTCCAAATAAGTGGAACGTGTTGGACGGAGTTCCTTTATGAAGGTTGTGAGATAGATATCAACTTTCCCATCAACAATATCAATATCTTGTTTTATTGTTTGCATTTCAAAAGCCAGAATCATGACATCACCATTCTTCAATTCAAGGTTAAATAACATCAATTGTAACTAAATAAAATCCAATTCAAAATGAGAATCATATATATCTCTCAAATTTTTAGGGGAAACTTAAGAAAATTTATAGCCTTGTATTTTTTAAACATGTCTCTATGAACTAGAGTTCTTGTCAAGGCCACAGTTTTTGAATTTTTATATTGCCATATTTTTTTCTCTTTAACAATAGTTGGTGTTGTAGGTCAAACATCTCTATCATAAATATTACACCATAGATCATTGAAAATGAGTGTGTTTTCTATTTTTCTATACCATTATATCCAATAATATTCTCCACTTAAAGTTTCCCAATCACGGATACAACATAGTGCATTATGAATTGTAAGAAAAAATGCAAACAATTTGTACAATTTGTAGAACCACAACTATTCTTTATTTTTTCTTTCTTCAATTTGTAATGAAAATTCAAGATAAATAATCTATCTGATGAAGAGATAAAAAGAAAGATATTAAATGGATTTCATCTAAATCAATATTTTCCTTGTCTTCTTAAGTAATTTTTATCTTAGTGCTTATCTGGAGGGCTCCAACATCTTCAGGAAGCCTCATATGTCAATAAACAATTTGGAGGGATCTAATGTCTTCAGGAAGCCTCATATGTCAATAAACAATTTAGAGGGCTCCAACATTTTGAGGGTTTTATGTGCTAGGGTGGATATTTCTCTTGTAGCAATGGAATTAATCTATGAAAGGGAGGTGATGTCACTCACCTTTCAATCTAAAGAAATACCGTTATGCTCTGATACCACTTTCAAGCCAAGCTGGGGCAAAAACAAATCAATAAAGTTCTGTTTCAATTGAAAGAGATTATAATTTATTTGAAGGAGATAAAAAATGGTTAAAATACCTAAAAAAAACAAAAAAAATCTAATGATTAATACATTAACAAAAACAAACTATAGAAATACTTCATATGACTAAATTGAATTAAATGATAAGTTGTTAGATAGTTACTAAGCTTGCACACCATAGAATAAGATTCATAGGTGATTGCCAAGAGTGAAACACTAAAACCTATAAAATCAAAATAAGAAAAAAAAAATGAAAGTTCCAATGAAAATGACTTAAAAGTAATGTACTTATATATTTAGACTATTTATACTATTTTTAAATGAATTAAATATCAAGAAGTTCAATTGTCTAATATGTGATGTTTGATTATTGAAATAAATGATAGTTTAGAACACTCTTGAACATCATTTATACATCAGCTAATTTAATAATCCAACCATCATTGATCAAGTCAAATGATTTTTAGACTATTATTCCATGATATATAGATATTATAGTTAAATGACTTTTAAATTTTTAAAATAGATGATATAAAATGTCATTCAAAAATATTTTTAAATATTCTTAACATGACCCTCTTTAATAATCAAACAGCCAATAACAATTTTATTGACAAAAAAAATATTTTATTGATTCTTAATTAGACTTTTTCTTTTTTCAAAAAAAATATTACACCAATTTAGTCTTAATGCAGTCACCATCATCCCTGCCTTCTCCATTTATAGAATATAATGCAGTTGGTGTTTCTCTGACCTCACACCACATTACTAAATTTAGTTTGAATATCTGCAAACAACGTTTACACAGACAAGTTTCGAAATTGAAGATATTTTAATCTTTTTGTTTGAACTTCATCTCCTTCTCGATGGCATTTAATTCCGAAGAAAGGTAAAATAATAAAACATCATCCTCTATCATCGCTGCATTTGGGGGATTTTCCATTGTTGACGGAGGTGAATACACTTCTCGGAATGGGAGAAGAAGTCAGGCACATGAAATAGATTATCTTCAACTCTATACCTACTACAGATCGAAGATCTAGTGGTTGGAAACTTTGTCCAAAGAAATTGGTATGCTTCGAAGAGATCCTTTAAATCCTTTTTGACTTTCTCCAAAGCAGAATGAGCACGAAAGCTCTGGTATTCTACCCAATTAGGCCTGCCAAGGAGAAAGGGATCGATGAGACTAACGGAATTTTTTTGGGCTTTTATTAGTTCTTTTATGTCTATTTGGTTTTACCGGGTTCTAATGAAAATTCACCTCAACAATTTATCGCGGTGTAAATTCATCACCAGTAATTTATCGTCCTCGAAAATTCACTACTAGTAATTCATCGCCGTGGATAATTTATCGCATATACAATTAAGAAATTGTAGATGGTGAATTTTCCATGACGATGAGTTGCTGGTGATGAATTTATCTAGAGATGAATTTGTCATGACCATGAATTATTGACGATGATGTTTAAAATGAAATGTTGATGATAAATTGTTGATGATGAATTTGGCTTGAAACTGTATTGCCATCCATATGTTTTGTACTCTACTGAGTGCGAGTCATTTTCCCATAATAGGGGAGGAAGGAGAGGGCTTTATATCATTTTGTACCCGACAACCACAACAAAAATTATAAGAGTTGAATTGTTTTGTGGGTGGATGCAAGACCAAGAGACACGAATTTCTTGACAGCCTTCTTAGGGAAGACAAGCCGACTAGTGTAACCAAGGATCTATCCCCTCAGCTCTTCCCTCTCTCATAAAACTTAAGATAAATCCATCATTTTTGTTGAGTCATCTTCTTTTAACCTGTCCTTTCTCAACAAAATGTTGGAGATGGCTTTGTGCGAAGCTGGGTTGGATTACAGCTCTCCCAAATGACATTATATCTCTATTTCAAGGTTGGCCAATTAGACCTCAAGATGGTCTTTTGAGTTTCCTTTGGGAAATCAGCCCTTTAGTCATGGTATGGGAAATTTGGACAGAAAGAAATAGAAGAACTTTTGATAATAAAGCTCGTTCTATAGACTCAACACTTAATTTGGTAGAAAGCTCCATAGTGGAGAACATAAATAGTAAATTGGCCTTGAAACTTAACACTAAGGGGAATATTACAGAATGGGATGGTAGAATGAGATTCAATTGGTCAAGTCTCAAAATTCCTCCTTTCTTAGGAAATTATGATGATTCCTCTTCTTAGAGAAAACAGGCAGTTTGGTTTCCGCCACAGGAAGGTTCGCTGAAATTAAATTTTGATGGGGCTTCCAAAGGAAATATTGGCCCTTCAGGAGTAGATTGCATAATCAGAGATACAAGGGGCTCACCATTGGTAAGTTAGCAGTTCCTCTTCCAAAATATACTAATAATATTACATAATTCAATGCATTATATCTCGGCCTAATTGAATGTAAAAAGAGGAAAGTTATGAAACTTGAGATTGAAGGAGACTCAGCCATAATGGTCAATGTAGTAAGAGCAACAACGACTCCAAACTATTGATTAAAAGCTCTTCTGGACAAAATAATGACAATCTTAGCTTATTTTGAGTGCTACACAATCAACCATACCTATAGGGAGGCAAACAAGGAGGTTGATGAGTTATCTAAGTTAGCAGTGGAAGGCTTTGAAGAAAATTGGTGGTTAGAAAATGATGGAAATTGTGGTTATTCTTATATCCCTTTGAGATGCTCGTTGCTTGAAGTCTGCTAGGCAACATGAAGAAGTAAATGGTGGAGGGTTTATGTTTTTGTTGTTCCTTTACTGTCTATTTTATATCTTTATGTTGAAGTTAATTTTAGGGCTTTACGGTTAGAATGCTCAAAAAATGTGTTTAAGTGTAGCATTTGAAAGATACATATAAACTACTTATTATATGTTTCCTGGTGTATTAATCTTGATTTATAAATAATTTTGGCCTTGGCCTCTTATTAACCAAAAAAGGAATTAAGAATATGAAGTAATGAGAATAAAGCAATATTAAACAACTGGTTCAATTTGTAGACTATAGAAATAGATTTTGATGTAAGGGAACATTTTTTCCATAAATCAAGATATTAAAGAAATTCTAGTGCTTTCTTGACCAACCCCACGTAAAGTGCTCTATTTGATTTCTTATTGTGGAATTGATGAAAAAGAGAAGCAAATACATGGAATAAATAAAATTGTAGTACAATAATATAATATGAAAAATTATCATTTGAAGTGGATGAGTATATGATATTGTACTTACCATTGTTACAGCGTAGTTTGTAGAAACATATCTTATATGGAGAGTTTGTTGATTGTCAATTTGTATTGTATTTATTGAAAATGCAATTATGGTCTTAATTGCATTTGTTTTTTAAGTTTAATTTAGCATAAAATTTTATGTTTTTGATTAGATAAGTAGGGTTTTAAAAGAGTCTTGATCTTTGTATAAGGAGAAAGATAGTGAAATAAGCACAGCCAAATAACAAAGGACAATCAAACAGAGTAATGACAACATTATAGGAAACACGCATAAAATTTTATGAGAGGATTATTGTTGTAGAATTATGCAATCATAATATCTTTGATCACATCTAATTTTGGAGTAACCTCAATATTTTAAATGCATATTGAATTCATAGGTTGTATCATTTTTTAGGCATTTCAACAAGTTCGGGTGGTATCATAATTGTAACTATCGAATCCCCTTTTTCATTAGTCAAATTTACATGCAATATCTATAAATGATTTTTATTTGTCAAATGTTTTCTTGTAACTAATATCTTCATGAATTGTGTTTTTGTTTTATGACTAATAAGATCTTCAATTGACAATTATCTATCTATTGAATCATTTTATTTGCAAACAAATTTTGAATAGTTGTTAATACCTTCTAATTTTTTGTAGATGTGTATAAAATAATCATTTAATGATTATCTTTTATTTCCATGCTTTAATTCTATAAGTAGATGGTTAATTGTGAAACACAAATCTTATTATACTAACCAATGTTATCCAATGCTAACCAATCTTATTATACTCCTCTCCTGAATGATGAAAAATTTGGGGGTTCTCAAATTAACTAGGATAGTATTTCAGGTCTCTCCAACTTCATTAACAGTAATGCAATGATAGACCTTGACCTGCAAGGTGCTTCTTATACCTGGACTAATAGGAGGTTAGGACCTGATTTGATCCAAGTGAGACTCGATAGGGCCCTTGTTTCTGGGCAATGGTTTATAGACTATTTTTGTGCTTTGAGAGCTTTATCAAGGGTAGGATCTGATCATTTTCCTATTTGTCTAATGGCAGATCCTACTAAGGTGAAAAAGAACTCCCCTTTCAGATTCAAAAAATTCTGGCTATCTCATCCTCGAATCTTTGAGGAAATCAGTAGATGGTGGAATATTGATATTACTAGAACAACTATGTTCAGAATTGCTAAAAAATTAAAGGAAGTGAAAATTAATTTGAGGAGATGGAAAAAGGATGCCTTTGGGAATATTTTTGGAACTCAGACGGAAATTTAGGGTAAAATTCAGGAGATCCAGGCTAAAATCCAGAAATGGGGGTACATTGATAATTACAGAGAAAAGGAAAATGAACTTCTCATTCAATTGCATGACATCATTGCTAAAGAGGAAGTTTTTTGGCAGCAAAGATCTAGGGTGTCTTGGTTGACTGAGGGAGATATGAACACCAGATTTTTTCATCTATCTGCTTTGAAACATAGGGCTGCTAATAGAATCACTTATATTGATGTTAATGGGACAAGGTTTGAGGAGGAAGATGATATCAAGAAATAGGCTGTCCTTTTTTTCAGCAACTTTCTCTCTTGTAATGGAGATATTGTTCCTGAAGCTCAAGAATCCTTGATTGAGGCTATACCTTAGGTGATTGGTCACAATGAAAATTCTATGATCATTGCTATTCCTTCCAAGGCTGAAATTAGGAAAACTGTTTTCTCTTTTGATGGCAACAAAGCTTCTGGACCAGATAGTTTTCCCTTATTCTTCTTCCAAGTGTTTTGGGAAATTGTTGAGGTGGATGTTGAGAATGCTGTCAAAGAATTCTTTGGATCAAGATGTCTTTTGAAAGAACTTAATGCTAATTTTGTGGTCCTTATTCCAAAAAACCTGGGGCTTCGGAGTTTCAAGATTTTTGGCCAATCAGCCTATGCAATTCTATCTATAAAATTATTTCAAAGGTTTTAACTACAAGAATGCTTTTTGTGCTTCCTCAAATGATTGCTCCGCAACAAAATGGTTTTGTGCCAGGTAGGTACATTCTGGATTTTGTTATCATTGTTCATGAGAATTTACATTCTTTAATGGTATAAAAAACTGAAGGGTTAATTCTTAAATTGGACATTTCGAAAGCCTATGATCGGGTTGAGTGGAATTTTTTATTTAAAATCCTGGTCAAGTTTGGTTTTAATAATAGAGTCATTCAGCTGGTGAACCAGCTAGTTTCGACAGTTACTTCTTCTGTCATTGTGAATGGGTCACCTTCGAGGTTTTTTTAGACTTCCAGAGGCCTTAGATAGGGAGATCCTATCTCTCCTATTCTGTTTACAATTTTGGCTGAGAGTTTGGTAAAAAATGTTAAAAAGCTTATTGATCAAAGATCCTTTGTTGGTTTAAGACCTTCCTCTTCTCTTCTAACCTGTTCCCACTAACAATTTGTTGATGACACCATTCTCATGGGAAGATCTACTGTGGCTAAAGCTAAGACTTTCAAAAGAATTTTAAATCTTTATGAATCTACTTCTGGGCAAGTTATTAATAGGGCTAAGATTTCAATTTTCTTCCTCAATACTCCAGAGCATAGACAAGTTAAACTTGCTCGAATTCTTGGATGCCAGATTGAGCCTCTTCCGTCAACCTATCTTGGTCTGCCTCTTTGCATTAATCCCTTGGACTCGTTCTAGATCTCTTTGGTTGAAAATTTCAATAAGAAGCTGTCGGGGTGGAAAGGAGCTCTTCTCAGTCAAGCTGGAAAAATCTAGCTCCTAAAGGCTTCTTTGCAAAATCTTCCTGTGTATGCTCTTAATTTATTTAAAATTCTTGCTAAATATGCTGAGGCCATTGAAAAAATCCAGAAAAAGTTTCTCTAGTCTGGTGTGGAGGATAAGAAGAGAATGCCACTCGTTGGATGGGATCTGGTTTGTAGACCTAAATTGAGAGGGGGCCTAGGCTTAAGAAAAATTAAAGTGCTGAATTTGTCCCTTCTTGCTAAACAGCTTTGGAGAACTCTTACTTTGAGAGGGGAATGACAAGATACCTTAAAACCCAAATATTTTAGCAATTGTGAGTCTCTTAATGAGGTTATAAATTCTTCTTTTTTACCTCATGGGTCTGTTTGCTAGAATGATATGAGCAGAGGTAGAAAGGTGTTGGAAATGGGAACTAGTTGGCTAGTTGGAAAAGGAAATTATGTTAGGTTTTGGGAAGACAGATGGCTTTTTAAAGATCCTTTAATCAGAAATGAGAAATTCAGTAAATGGATGAATGATTGTAAAAGGGAATTTGGGGTCTTGGTTAAAGATTACTGGAGGAATGGGGGTTGGGTTGATTTGAAGACCATCAGTCAGGATCTTAGCCCTGTTCAGTTGGCCTTCAGAGCCCTAAGACTAGCTCAACACCAGGTGGATGATCTTGTTGTTTGGTTAGACAATCCTTCTGACATTTTTTCAGTTTCTTCTACTACTTCTATGCTGGCTAGTCCGATGGAGCCTCCGCCCTTTTGGGCTAAGGCTTGGATTAATCACCTGATTCCTAAAATTAATATTTTCTATTAGATAATGCTACAAAATAAGATTCTCACTTTGGACAATCTTGGAAAAAGAGGAATTCAATTACCTAATAGGCGCTACATGTGCAGGAACGATGTTGAGACTGTTAATCATCTTTTTCTTCATTGCCCTTTTGTTTCGCACATATGGGGTAAAAATTTTGCGCTTCTTGATTTGGTTTGGGTTTCCTCTGCTTCTGTCGAAGACTTTTTCTTGCAATGGAAAGGTCCTTCAAAAAATCCTTTTGTGTGAAAGCTCTGGTCTTTTGTTCTACCTTTTGTGTCATGGAATATTTGGAAGGAAAGGACCAACAGAGTGTTTAGGGAAAAAGAGAAGTTGGAGGGGGATGTGCATGAAAAAATTATAAGGGAAATAAAGGAAAATTTATCTTTAATCCCAAGAAAAATGGTTGATAAAGCTAATTGGTCTCCTTTCGATATTGCTACGGCTGAAAAGTCGAATTCAAAATTAGCAGCATTAAATGTCCCCATGCTTGATGTTTGTGGGAGGGAGAATGCTAGTTGGTCTTTGCCGCCTTTGGGTTGGTTGAAAGCCAATTTTGATGGTGTTGCTAAAGGAAACCCTGGGAAAGCTGGCAGTGGGTGTGTTTTAAGGGACAACTCAGGGGATTTTATTGTGGACAACAACACCCAAACTATTCATGTTGCAGAAGCTGTAGGGGCTTATCATGTTGTTAACTTAGCTTTCAAGATGAATGCAAAATGTCTTTGGTTGGAGGGTGATTCAATGAATATAATAAATTGCATTCTTGGGCTTACCCCTCCCTCGTGGATGATTAAAAAGTGGATCAAAGATACAATAATCTTATTAAGTAAATTTGATAAAGTGAAAGTGTCCCACACCTACAGAGAAGCCAATAAGGTGGCTAATTACTTCGCCAATGAAGGGGTTAAGAAGGGCGGGGAAAACACATGGAGGAAGAATGACTACCTCCATTCTGAGGTGAAAGCGCTAATTTATTATGATTCAATGCATGGAAGAGAAGCTTGTCTTCGTCATGATGAAGAGGATAAAGATTAGGTACGTCGATTTCATTAGATTTGATGGGACCGATGTCATTTTCTTTTTCAAGAAGAGTCTCTGGCATGCTTTTTGGGTATTTAATAAAATAAGGTTAAACGAGACCCAAAGCAACTATAGGGTGTGGTATAACAGAGCTTTGAAGATGGGGGAGAGAGAAAACAGGTGGAGCCAAGCAACTTTCAAGAGCATAGAAAGAATGCTAAAGCCTGGGAAAGAATTGAAAAGGGAGGTTTAGTCCTGTTTTTGGAAAAACTCCATGGTACTGACGAGGGGATGTTGGACTATTTTGCCAAAAATTGGAAAAATGGTGAGATTGTGTTGTTTGGTAGGAATGTTAAGCTGAATGAGAAAATAATAGGTAAGATGACTGGTCTTTCGACTGAGGGTGTGAAATTTTATTGGGACCGTCAGTTCTCTGATGAAGTGGTCATAAGATTTCCTAAAAAAGACAAGGAGAAGGTTAAGTTGGTTAAGGTTTCCAATAGCTACTTTGATGTGGAGTCCATTAAATCAATATGGAGGAAAGTTTTAAGAGTAATAATCAAGTATATCACAGTTGACAGACACTTCACCAGGGCGTATGGTTATCACTTTGCCATTCTGAACCATTTCCGTCACAAGGTTCGTATCTCTTTGCCTTTTTACTTATTCTCTTCTTTGAAGAATTTCCTTGATGAAGTTGAAAGAAACCCTATGTAACGCCCCACCGTGCAAACCCCAAAGGAACTAATAACAATGGAACAATTTTTTTTTTTTAAAAGAACATAATAACTTACTTAAGTATTCAAATATAACAATGTATTAAGTTACATGACTAATTCCATTGGGGTACACAATGTGACATTACTATTCTAACCCATAACCAAGACAATAGATTAAACAATAGTTAAACAGTTATATAAATCTATCCATTCCCATTTCATCATTTAAAATATATATTATACAATAACCATATTAATACTATATGAACATATGACAACAAAAGACAATATCAAAATATGAAGCATTTATATTACCACAGATATAACACAACTTAACACAACTATTTACAAAATGATCGTTCCTAAATAAATACATGGCTTGAATAAAAATTACATCCAAATGATAGTAAAATACAATTGACTAAAAATACATGTCAATAACCACATATACAATTTACAGCAAGGTCATCCCAGTGACACATGTGGGAGACAATACATCAATGAATACATTACATCTGAAGTATAACATACATGTGGTACAAAGAATTACTCGATCATCAACATCCTCCAAAACCCTGCGATAAAAGATACATCTGCAACAGAAAGGGAACCCAACGGGTGCGAAGCACATTCCACCCAACCACCCACATGTTGGGAGTAGACAAGGAAGGATCCCTGACCAAGCATGCCTAACAATAACAAAGACTAACTCCGAATAGACAACTTAACATCACAGACCACTTAGAAACTCAAAAATGACAAATCCAAAGGGAAAACCAACAAACCACTTCAGAACATAACAACAAGTCATAATCACAACATCAATGAAACTCAAGACATAATATCAAAGACTACTTCCAACAATAACCAAAGAAAAATCAACAAATCACTTAACCACTACAGACACAATATAACTTAACATGAGGTTACAATGCTTCCAAATAACAGTGATCATGTACATCGCACAATAACTGACTGACTGTTGACATAGGAAGAGTGTCATGCATAAATTGCCATGAGCTACCCTGGCTCAACCTTCCTAGGCTACCGGACCCCCATCCTGGGTTACCCTGGCTTGCCTCTACCGGCCGCCGGACCCTCACGCAAAACTATGCATCCAATCTCATCTCGAGCCTTATCATTCACTTGCTTCACAAGAGAGACATTCTTTATCTTTATTAGTGTGAAAGATCCCCATTAATTCTTTTAGATTATCACTTAGTTAAACTCTAGGTGAGTTACCCTGGCGCCCCTTTGTGTGCCAGAGCCCCACAAAGAGCCACTCTCCTATCGACAACACACAAGGCACAATACCACAATAGGTAATTAGACAACACAACCTCTCAAATCCAAGGAGGAAACAAAACAAGAAAATTCATTTCGAACACTGGAGGAAAACAAGGTTGAAACCCTCTCCAACACTGGAGGAACATAAAGTACAATCCCACTCCAAACACTGGAGGAAACCAAATACGATGACATACTCCTTCCAAAGGAGGTACAAATCTCATTACCTTCTCCTATATCCAAAGAGGCACAAATCCTCATTCATGGAAACCAGTTACAACATCATAGTACAACTCTACACCATTCCCAAGGTGATTCACAAATTAAACCTCTACACAAAACATCCCACTCTAGAGAACTTCTCTGGAAGACTTACATAGACTCTTAACCCCATTTTCTTGACATGGACAATGAAAGAAACATGATAGAAAAGCATTCCAGGCAACTCATTATCTAATACTAGGGTTTCCTAAACCCAGTCAAACACAGTCTTCAGTCTTGCATTAACTCAATCAAAAACACTAAATTCATTTCCCAACATTGAAATATTACAACCCAATCATTTACTCTAAATTTCACAATTAACTTCCCTAATCAAAGAGTTCCAGTAAATAAATTCATCTGAATAAAATAATCAACCCTTACTCTACGTTTAATAGTGGTATTCATAAACGAGGTATTGTAATCAACAAATTCATCCAGTTAAATAAATCATTTTCATATCTCTAGTTTCACGAATATTTTCAAACTCAAGTCATTTAATAAATAAACAATCAAACTAAATCGCTTAATCCATATTTCAACCATAAAATAGATTAATTAATCAAAATCAATATTTTAAATAAAACGTTTGGTCATACGTCAATTATATTTCCTCTGTACAAATGAGATAATTATTTTAACGCTCCTCTTTTAACTATTAAAATATCATTTAATCATATGCCTTTGAAACATTAATTTTATATTTAATGATTTCCTAATTATCTATAATAATTCGAAAAAAAAAAGAAATTTCTAAATAAAGGTAATTGATTTTAAAATCAGATTTTTTTAAATAATCATTAAATTATCTAATACTCACTTGGCACAGGAATTTAAATTTAGTACTTTAATCCTATTTGTTCAATCAATTTACAAATAACCTCATAGCATATCCCTGATTTCCTCAATTAAACTATATTCTTATAATTTATAAAAAATAACCATATTAAAACCATTATCACAATATATAAAATCTTTTATATAATAAAATCATATTCACAAATTCTAAAATAGAATTTACCTATATATATATAAATATATACACACAAAATATATATCAATCTAGATATACTTTAATATATACATAAAATATATTTTAGATTTATAAAGTTATATATATATACATATATATATACATATATATATATAAATCAAATAAATTTAATATATGAAAATATCCATTCAAACCGAAGCCACAGATTTTGAAAGAATTCAGGAAATCAAATAATTAAAAATAGACAAGTGCCGCCCCCACCCACTGCCTGTGGTACGAAGTGCCACAGTGGGCAGGGCGCAGCCCCACTGGGCTGCTGTGCGCAGCCGGGTGTGGTTGTGTGTGGTCGACCATGGGGTTGGGGTGGTACGGCCTTGGGCCGACCACTCCCCCCAAAATTTATATTAATTTTTTTTAAATTCTTTTATAATTTTATTTTTATTTTTATTTTTATTTTTATATTTTATTTGATTTTATTTTGATAAATAATTTGTACGATACAAATTATGAAAATAATATGAGTGTAAACATATATATATATATATATATAAAGAATGCACAGTTTATTTTACACAATAATTTTAAAACCTAATATATATATATATATATATATATAAATATTTTAAAAATAACATTATATATATATACACAAAAATTTAACACAATTATAAGAATAAACTATTTTCCTCACATACCCACTACAGATCAAGGCAAACAAACTCAAACAATAACAAAAATATTTTTCTTTTCGAAGTACTTCAATCATAAAAACAAATTGATTTCCTTTCCAAACAATAACTTCTCTATTAAAATATATTGAAGAATTTCGAAGGGGTTTTGCTAAAGCTCTCTACAGATTCGAGAGTATAAATTCAATAAGTTTTCAAATCACAAACTTCATTTAATCACTTTTCGAAAACATTGCAACCATATTTTTTTTGCAGATCAACCAAGTATTAATAATTTAAAAGGAGAAAACTTGGAGTCCTTCGTCTGAAGAAGAATCCCTTCTGTAGCCTCCTCTCGATCTCCTCCTGCCAATCTCTTCTCCAAATCTCACTTTTCTTCAAAACCCCAATAATTTTACCCAGAAAAAACACCAAACCAAAAACTATCTTTCTTTTTTTATTTTTTTCTTTTCCAGATCCAAAACAACAGAGCAAAACTTTCGTGTGTGAATAATCCCCTCATAAAAATAATAAATCAAAAATAAAGATTCAATAAAGCTCTTATGCTTTCTTTTCTCAAAAATCCTCTTTTCTTATTGGTCCTTTTTCCAGCTTTTAAAAGCACAACTTATCTACAATTTTAATTAAAATAATTTATTTAATCAAGATATTATCCTCACCTGATTTTCTAATCTAATATTAATAAAAGGATAATATCTAATTATTCTCAACAATATTAATTTATTTTAATTTATTGCACTTTAATTAATTAAATGCCTTTTTAATTTACAATATATTTAAATTTAACATTTTTCTAACTCGCAATTAAATCAAAACAACAAGACAACTTTAATTAATTATCTTATAACATAAGATTAATTAATTACACACTAACTATAAATTAAATAAAAACTCAACAATCAAAATGCATAACAACAAGGACAACACTTCAGTCATGACACAACAACTTACAATAGGATGACGGACTTGGGACGGAGACACTTCCAAACCTACTCCCTTTTTCAACATTTTACCCATTGGGTTAATTTATTGCTCGCCCTGTCCTGCCAAAGCAGGTGGAAACGAGACTTATTCCTATAATCTTGCATCCAAATAAATGTCAAGTAGCACATGTATATATATAGTCAAACATCCTATCGTGGGAAGGAATTGCAGTGTAGCAGGGCACTCATGAACGAGTGATGGTACATTGTCCTCTCACCTACTCTATTCTAACAATTACAATATCAATGACGAACTAACATTTCTAACCAAATTGATCATAAGATAACATGATACTTAACTACTGCATCATAACTAATTATTAAACCAAATAATATTGAATTCAAATAACAAGATCACCATAGAATCATCACATCAAGATTATAAAACATTAATGAACAACTATTTGAATAAACAATAATCCAATCAGCACATAGAGTCTCATAAGTCATACTAATAATGTCATATCAAATGATCATGTCCACTAAAGGAATAACAACATCATCAAACTTCAAACCCACCAAATCAAACAATAATAGTATCATCATAGTATAAACATATCAAGTTAAAGCATAGAAATTAATAATTCTAAATAGTATGAGGGGTATTACATCCTCCCCCCCTAGGACATGGCTTACTCCTGGAAGCCATTAAATACTAAAATAAAATAAAGTTACCAACAAGACTGACTAGATTGCATTCAAATAGCTAGGCAGTTCACCTTAACAACTTCTTTGCTGGAAGGCGTTCATTCCCTTCTTTTGTGACGAAGTCTCCTTAGAGCTTCCACAAAGGTCTATAGATCTGATAGCTCAGAGCAATTGGAATAATCATATCGGAGTCTGATTTTCCAAAGCTGTTTAACTATTGGGTCTCGAACCTTCTTCCGAGGTGTTTTCCTTATCTTCATCCTAGAAACACACCAAGGAATTAGGTTTTTGTTAGAACCCACACACAACGCAAGCACACTCGAACAAACAAGCAAAATAAAAAAAATAAAAATACAAGAGAGCTCAAGAATTCAAACATGAGGTTGCCTAATGGACCTAACTACCCAAAGACCCCAGCGTTTGTAACCTTGGCTCTGATACCAAGCTATAACGCCCCGCCGTGCAAACCCCAAAGGAACTAATAACAACAGAACAATTTCTTTTTTAAAAAAAAAGAACATAATAACTGATCCGGTGGACATATTTTTAGTGAAAATTGAAGTCTCTCATTTCTCTCCAAAATTAGCACCATCAGAAAGATCTCGGCGTCCTGGTTCCAACGCAACTTGAATGGAGCAAAAAGGAGTCTGTTTCCGTAAGTTATGGCCAGTCAAACCTTGGGTCAAACTAGAATCAGAGGGCATCCAGGAAGCGAAAAAAATGGTGTCGTCAAATTTTTTTGAAGTTGGCGTCATCGCAAAGAGCTCATCGCAAGCTTTCTAACGCAACTCGTTTCATCAAAATCCGACATCGTATGCTCGAGTTACAAGCAGTCAAAGTTCAGTTGACTTTGAGGGTACAGTTGCTGACGTCATCATTCTGTACTGTACGGACGGTGAAGTGGCCAAATCAGAATCTGACATGTGGCTTCCACGTTGGCATCGTACAGACCAATCACATATCGACATGTGTCATCTGTATGCCCAGTCAGTAGATCCAGTCAACAGTCTGTAGCATAGTTGGCAGTCCAGTCAGCATGCCACGTTAGTTGACACGTCATCATGCCACATCAGCTCCACGTCGGCATCCAGCTGGGAGACATGTCGGCTAGAGTTAGCTTACACGTCGGCGTGAGTAGCGAATTGGGTTTTGCCACGTGGCACCTCCTCGGTGTGCCACGTGGCCTCTCTTTTCTCCATTGGCGTTGGGGTTGTTGAATGATTTGTTTGTTAAAAGAAAAGGATGTTTACGGATTTGAACCCGCAACCTCCTGCGAAACCATCGGCCGGTTGCACCATTCCACCAAAGGCTGCGGTCATTACTATAGATGGGGATCAGTTGTTTTGTTGTGATTTTGTTAAAATTTGGTTGGTAAAAAGCCGACGGCTGGGAGTTGAACCCGGAACCGCTGGTGTGTTAAAAGAACCTCCCACCGCTACGCCATCAAATAGATTCAAAATTTCATTGGCATCAGTTGCTTTTGTAAAATTCTTGGAAACCGAATGCCCAAAAATTAAAATATATACTCCCCAATTTAAAGATAAAACAAACTATAATCCTTTTAAAGGATTAAATCAAAACCACCTTAAACTGTGAAAGCCCGAGAAAGGCTTAAAACAAGATTTTATTAAATTTTGAGGGGTGGTTATGTTATTAAGGGAGGATTATTAAACATTTATTATGTATAAATAGGGAGATTAAGTTGTTTTTTTTGGGGAGATATGAAGATTTTTATGTAATTTGGAGAGATAAGGTGAATATTGTCAAATATTTTGGTTAAGGGCCAAATTGAGTTAATTCTTTGTATAAAAAGGGGGTGTAAGGTGAGAGTGAGAGGAATTTTTTTTTAGGTGATGAAGTCTTGAAGCTGAGGTGACAAGTGAATAGAGGTCTTGAGGAGATTATTTTGAGCCATTCTTGCACGTCAGAGCGTTGTCATGCTGCTGAAGTGCTTGAAGAATGGTTATGGTGCTTTTGTAATTGATTTTTGGAGTTAATCGGATCGGTCTCTCTATTGGAGTGGACCCGGAGACGTAGTCACATTTGTGATGAACTCCGTAATCAAACACTGTTTGCACTTCTCTTCTTTTCTCTCACCTTCTCTCAGTTTGTTAATTCTTTCATTTTGTTATTTCCTTAAGTTAATTTTGATTTAATTAAATTGGAATAAACATTGTAAAAATTTGGCATTCATTTCTACAATATAGTCTAGATCCTATACAGATCAAGTTGGTATCAGAGCTCAATTGACTATTATTATAGTTATTTGTTTTTTGAATGCTAACGAGATCCAGGATTCAGAAGGGTGAAGGCAAGCTCGAAGACTTTAATCCTGAGATCGGAAAGCGTAGAACATTTCCGAAGATGTTAGTTTCTGGAATGGAGGTTCCTAAAGAAATCAGTGAGCAGGAGTTTCGAAGAGCATTCCTCGAGATGAAGGCAAAGGTGGATATTCTTTTTCAGGAGAGACAAGAACGGAAGGAACGTGAAGAAGGTTCTTCGAAGCAAGATGCTCATGAAGACAAGAAAGGAAAACAACATGGAGATGGTGGCAAGCAACCAAATCACCCCTTTTCTTCTTCTCCTCCCTCTTCTCCTTCTTCTCCATCTTCTCCTCATTCTATTTCTTCTAATCCTTTCAAGAGTGGGTATAAGCCTAAAATTAAATTGGATGTAAAATTTGACTTGCCTAAATATTGTGGTGAACTTAATGCTGAAAAATTGGATGATTGGATTCAACAAATTGAGGTTTATTGTAGAGTCTAGAACCTATTAGATGATGTTGATAGGATCCAATTAGCTACTCTTCGTTTAGGAGGTACAGCCTTAACCTGGTGGGAGAGTAAGACTAAGGCAGAAGTTTCACAACATGGTAGAGTCAATTTAACTTGGGCAGAATTTATTAATGCTCTTAAGAAGCAGTTTTATCCCCTAGGACATATGCAACAGTTAATGATGGACTGGCAAATGTTTAGGCAAGGGAAAGGTCAAATTGTCCAAGAGTACACCCATGAATTCAGGAAAAGGGCTATTGCTTTGAATGTTCCTTTGTACACTCAGGACACGTTGTTGAAGTACATAGGAGGTTTGCATTCCTACCTTAGGCATTCCATTTTGGTATTGAACCCTTGTAATTTGGATGAAGTGTCTGTTCAAGCAATACACTTAGAGTCAAGGGGTAAAGGATCTTTTATTGATAAGTTTGATAATGATGTAAAGAAATATTCTAAGGTTGCAGAGACAGGGAAAGGAAAGAAGGTAGCTACAGTTAAGAAGGATGATAAACTTTCTTGCACTCATTGTGACAGGAATGGTCATGATGAAGATCACTGTTGGAAGTTGCATCTTGAATTGAAGCCTAAGTGGGCTCAAAGATGTAATCAGAAATAGAAGGGTAAGGAGAAAGCCACAAATGTTGTTATGGATCTTGGTTTAGATTCAGATGATGAGACTAAGATAACAGCTATGGGCCTCAAAGGTAAAGCTCCTATTTCTGGTGTTTCTGTTGCAAGTTGTGCTTCTACTTCTAAAGTTAATGATTTCTCTGAAGATGTGAAAAGGAATGAGTTGTTTCATTTAAGGGTTGTTGCTAAGAACAGTAAAATTGATGCACTCATGGATAGTGGTTCTCAAGTGAACTTAATTTCTGAAAGTGCTGTAAAGAACTTGGGATTGAAAACTACACAACATAATAAACCTTATCCACTAGGCTGGATTTGTGAAAATGATAAGCTGCAAGTAACAAAACAATGCACTTTGAGATTCACAATCACTAGTAAGTTTGTGGATGAAGTACAATTTGATGTGGTTCCACTTGATATCTGTGGGATAGTGCTTGGTAGCCCTTATTTATATGACAGGAAAGCAATTTTCTACAAGGAAAAGAATCTTTATCACTTGTTTAAAGATGGCATTCAGTATATTGTACATTCTCACAGGGTTAAGACTGATCGTTCTTTTGCAAACACAGGGAAATTAAAGAGGGTAATTAATGCAAGTAAAGAGTTAACTCTTATGTCTGTCAGTACAGGTGGTTCTACACTTGAACTTGGAGTAGCTAACCAGGGTCAGATGTTGCAAGATGCACCCGTAGTACGGCATGAGGGAATGATGATTGAAAACATTGATGGATCCTTGGGTAAAAATGTTCCTGTTGTGAAGGATCGATATGTTGTTGAATTATTCTCTTTCATTTCTGCATTATTGTTCAGCTTGATGCTAGTTAATTTTTGTTGGTTAGTGGCTACGACATTGGATGTAGATGCTTATGGAAGTGATAGAATAATGTTTATGTTCAATAATATTGTTGCAGTTTCCATTGTGCTTGTGAGTCAGGTATACAGATGTACAGAGGATACAGGACAAGTGGGGAGGCCAAGTCCTCACTTAGTGTCAGAGTAAATGCCACTTTTGGAGGTCCAAAAGGTCTTCAGTGGGGAGGCCTGATCCGGTGGACATATTTTTAGTGAAAATTGAAGTCTCTCATTTCTCTCTAGAATCAACACCATCAGAAAGATCTCGGCGTCCTGGTTCCAATGCAACTTGAACAGAGCAAAAAGGAGTCTGTTTGCGTAAGTTATGGCCAGTCAAACCTTGGGTCAAACTGGAATCAGAGGGCATCCAGGAAGCGAGAAAAAATGGCATCATCAAAATTTGTCGAAGTTGGTGTCATCGCAAAGAGCTCATCACAAGCTTTCTAACGCGACTCGTTTCATCGAAATCCGACATCGTATGCTCGAGTTACAAGCAGTCAAAGTTTGGTTGACTTTGAGGGTACAGTTGCTGACGTCATCATTCCGTACTGTACGGACGGTGAAGTGGTCAAATCAGAATCTGACATGTGGCTTCCACGTTGGCATCGTATAGACCAATCACATATCGACACGTGTCATCCGTACTCCCAGTCAGCGGATCCAGTCAACAGTTCGTAGCACAGTTGGCAGTCCAGTCAGCATGCCCCGTTAGTTGACACGTCATCATGCCACGTCAGCTCCATGTCGGCGTCCAGCTGGGAGACACGTCGGCCAGAGTTAGCTTACACATCGGCGTGAGCAGCGAATTGGGTTTTGCCATGTGGCACCTCCTCGGCGTGCCACGTGGCCTCTCTTTCCTCCATCGGCATTGGGGTTGTTGAATGATTTGTTTGTTAAAAGAAAAGGATGTTTGCGGATTTGAACCCACAACCTCCTGCGAAACCGTCGGCTGGTTGCACCATTCCACCAAAGGCTGCGGTCATTACTATAGATGGGGATCAGTTGTTTTGTTGTGATTTTTGTTAAAATTTGGTTGGTAAAAAGCCGTCGGCTGGGAGTTGAACCCGGAACTGCCGGTGTGTTAAAAGAACCTCCCACCGCTACGCCATCAAATAGATTCAAAATTTCATTGGCGTCAGTTGCTTTTGTAAAATTCTTGGAAACCGAATGCCCAAAAATTAAACTATATACTCCCCAATTTAAAGATAAAACAAACTATAATCCTTTTAAAGGATTAAATCAAAACCACCTTAAACTGTGAAAGCCCGAGAAAGGCTTAAAACAAGATTTTATTAAATTTTGAGGGGTGGTTATGTTATTAAGGGAGGATTATTAAAGATTTATTATGTATAAATAGGGAGATTAAGTTGTTTTTTTTGGGGAGATATGAAGATTTTTATGTAATTTGGAGAGATAAGGTGAATATTGTCAAATCTTTTGGTTAAGGGCCAAATTGAGTTAATTCTTTGTATAAAAAGGGGGTGTAAGGTGAGAGTGAGAGGAAGTTTTTTTCAGGTGATGAAGTCTTGAAGCTGAGGTGACAAGTGAATAGAGGTATTGAAGAGATTATTTTGAGCCATTCTTGCACGTCAGAGCGTTGTCATGCTGCCGAAGTGCTTGAAGAATGGTTATGGTGCTTTTGTAATTGATTTTTGGAGTTAATCAGATCGGTCTCTCTATTGGAGTGGACCCAGAGACGTAGTCACGTTTGTGATGAACTTCGTGATCAAACGCTGTTTGAACTTCTCTTCTTTTCTCTCACCTTCTCTCAGTTTGTTAATTCTTTCATTTTGTTATTTCCTTAAGTTAATTTTGATTTAATTAAATTGGAATAAACATTGTAAAAATTTGGCATTCATTTCTACAATATAGTCTAGATCCTATATAGATCAATAACTTACTTAAGTATTCCAATATAACAATGTATTAAGTTACATGACTAATTCCATTGGGGTACACGAGGTGACATTACTATTCTAACCCGTAACCAAGACAATAGATTAAACAATAGTTAAACAGTTATATAAATCTATCCATTCCCATTTCATCATTTAAAATATCTATTATACAATAACCATATTAATACCATATGCACATATGACAACGAAAGATACTATAAGAATATGAAGCATTTATATTACCACAGATATAACACAACTTAACACAACTATTTACAAATGATCATTCCTAAATAAATACATGGCCTGAATATACATTACATCCAAATGATAGTAAAATACAATTAACTAAAAATACATGTCAATAACCACATATACAATTTACAACAAGGTCATCCCAACACATGTGGGAGACAATACATCAATGAATACATTACATCTGAAGTATAACATACGTCTGGTACAAAGAATTACTGGATCATCAACATCCTCCAAAACCCTGCAATAAAAGGTACATCTGTAATAGAAAGGGAACCCAAAGGGTGCAAAGCACCTTCCACCCAACCACCCCCGTGCTGGGAGTAGACAAGGAAGGATCCCCAACCAAGCACGCCTAACAATAACAAAGACTAACTCTGAATAGACAACTTAACATCACAGGCCACTTAGAAACTCAAAAATGACAAATCCAAAGGGCACAACAACAAACCACTTTAGAACATAACAACAAGTCATAATCACAACATCAATGAAACTCAAGACATAATATCAAAGACTACTTCCAACAATAACCAAAGACAAATCAACAAGTCACTTAACCACTATAGACACAATATCACTTAACATGAGGTTACAATGCTTCCAGAGAATAGTGATCATGTACATCGCACAATAACTGATTGAGTATTGACATAGGAAGAGTGTCATGCATAAATTGCCATGAGTTACCCTGGCTCAACCTTCCTAGGCTACTGGACCCCCATCTTGGGTTACCCTAGCTTGCCTCTATTGGTCGCTGGACCCTCACGCAAAACTATGCATCCCATCTGATCTCGAGCCTTATCATTCACTTGCTTCATGAGAGAGACATTCTTTATCTTTATTAGTGTGAAAGATCCCCATTAATTCTTTTAGATTATCACTTAGTTAAACTCTAGGTGAGTTACCCTGGTGCCCCTTTGTGTGCCGGAGCCCCACAAAGAGCCACTCTCCTATCGACAACACACAAGGCACAATACCACAATAGGTAATTAGACAACACAACCTCTCCAATCCAACGAGGAAACAAAACAAGGAAATTCATTCTGAACACTGGAGGAAAACAAAGTTGAAACCCTCTCCAACACTGGAGGAACACAAAGTACAATCCCACTCCAAACACTGGAGGAAACCAAATACGATGACCCACTCCTTCCAAAGGAGGTACAAATCTCATTACCTTCTCCTATATCCAAGGAGGCACAAATCCCCGCTTATGGAAATCGGTTACAACATCATAGTACAACTCTACACTATTCTCAAGGTGATTCACAAATTGAACCTCTACACAAAACATCCCACTCTAGAGAACTTCTCTGGAAGACTTACATAGACCCTTAACCCCATTTGCCTGGCATGGAGAATGAAAGAACCCTGATAGAAAAGCATTATAGGCAACTCATTATCTAATGCTAGGGTTTCCTAAACCCAGTCAAACACAGTCTTTAGTCTTGCATTAACTCAATCAAAAGCACTAAATTCATTTCCCCACATTGAAATATTACAACCCAATCATTTACTCTAAATTTCACAATTAACTTCCCTAATCAAAGCGTTCTAGTAAATAAAGTCATCTAAATAAAATAATCAACCCTTACTCTATGTTTAACAGTGGTATTCATAAACGAGGTATTGTAATCAACAAATTCATCCAGTTAAATAAATCATTTTCATATCTCTAGCTTCACGAATATTTTCAAAATCAAGTCATTTAATAAATAAACAATCAAACTAAATCGCTTAATCCATATTTCAACCATAAAATAGATTAATTAATCAAAATAAATATTTTAAATAAAACGTTTGGTCATACGTCAATTATATTTCCTTTGTACAAATGAGAAAATCATTTTAACACTCCTCTTTTAACTATTAAAATATCGTTTAATCATATGCCTTTGAAACATTATTTTTATATTTAATGATTTCCTAATTCTCTATAATAATTCAAAAAAAATAGAAATTTCTAAATAAAGGTAATTGATTTTAAAACTAGATTTTTTTAAATAATCATTAAATTATCTAATACTCACTTGGCACAGGAATTTAAATTTAGTACTTTAATCCTATTTGTTCAATCAATTTACAAATAACCTCATAGCATATCCCTGATTTCCTCAATTAAACTATATTCTTATAATTTATAAAAATAACCATATTAAAACCATTATCACAATATATAAAATCTTCTATATAATAAAATCATATTCACAAATTCTAAAATAGAATTTACCTATATATAAATATATACACACAAAATATATATCAATCTATATATACTTTAATATATATATAAAATATATTTTAGATTTATAAATTTATATATATATACATATATATATATACATATATATATAAATATAAATCAAATAAATTTAATATATGAAAATCTCCATTCAAACCGAAGCCACAGATTTCGAAAGAATTCAGGAAATCAAATAATTAAAAACAGACAAGTGTCACCCCCACCCACTGCCTGTGGTACGAAGTACCACAGTGGGGCAGGGCGCAGCCCTCGGCTGCTGTGCGCAGCCGGGTGTGGCTGCGTGTGGCCGACCATGGGGTTGGGGTGGTACGGCCTTGGGCCGACCACTCCCCCCAAAATTTATATTAATTTTTTTATAAAAAAATCTTCTATAATTATTTTTATTTTTATTTTTATATTTTATTTGATTTTATTTTCATAAATAATTCGTACGATACAAATTATGAAAATAATATGAATGTAAACATATATATATAAAAAGAATGCACAGTTTATTTTACATAGTAATTTTAAAACCTAATATATATATAAAAATATTTTAAAAATAACATTATATATATATACACAGAAATTTAACACAATTATAAGAATAAATTGTTTTCCTCACATACCAACTACAAATCAAGGCAAACAAACTCAAACAATAACAAAAATATTTTTCTTTTCGAAGTACTTCAATCATAAAAACAAATTGATTTTCTTTCCAAACAATAACTTCTCTATTAAAATATATTGAAGAATTTCGAAGGGGTTTTGATAAAGTTTTCTACATATTCGAGAGTATAAATTCAATAAGTTTTCAAATCACAAACTTCATTTAATCATTTTTTGAAAACATTGCAACCAGATTTTTTTTGCAGATCAACCAAGTATTAATAATTTAAAAGGAGAAAACCTGGAGTCCTTCGTCTGAAGAAGAATCCCTTCTGTAGCCTCCTCTCGATCTCCTCCTGCCGATCTCTTCTCCAAATCTCACTTTTCTTCAAAACCCCAATAATTTTACCCAGAAAAAACACCAAACCAAAAACTATCTTTCTTTTTTTATTTTTTTCTTTTCCAGATCCAAAACAACAGAGAAAAACTTTTGTGTGTGAATAATCCCCTCATAAAAATAATAAATCAAAAATAAAGATTCAATAAAGCTCTCCAATTTTCTTTTCTCAAAAATCCTCTTTTCTTATTGGTCCTTTTTCCAGCTTTTAAAAGCACAACTTATCTACAATTTTAATTAAAATAATTTATTTAATCAAGATATTATCCTCACGTGATTTTCTAATCTAATATTAATAAAAGGATAATATCTAATTATTCTCAACAATATTAATTTAATTTAATTTCTTGCACTTTAATTAATTAAATGCCTTTTTAATTTACAATATATTTAAATTTAACATCTTTCTAACTCGCAATTAAATCAAAACAACAAGACAACTTTAATTAATTATCTTATAACATAAGATTAATTAATTGCACACTAACTATAAATTAAATAAAAACTCAACAATCAAAATGCATAACAATAAGGACAACACTTCAGTCATGACACAACAACTTACAACAGGACGACGGACTTGGGACGGGGACACTTCCAAACCTACTCCCTTTTTCAACATTTTACCTATTGGGTTAATTTATTGCTCGCCCTGTCCTGCCGAAGCAGGTGGAAACGAGACTTATTCTTGCAATCCTACATCCAAATAAACGTCAAGTACCACATGTATATATATAATCAAACATCCTATCGTGAGAAGGAATTACAGTGTAGCAAGGAACTCATGAACGAGTGATGCTACATTGTCCTCTCACCTACTCTATTCTAGCAATTACAATATCAATGACGAACTAACATTTCTAACTAAATTGATCATAAGATAACATGATACTTAACTACTGCATCATAACTAATTATTAAACCAAATAATATTGAATTCAAATAACAAGATCACCATAGAATCATCACATCGACATATAAAACATTAATGAATAGCTATTTGAATAAACAATAATCCAATCAACACAGAGTCTCATAAGTCATACTAATAATGTCATATCAAATGATCATGTCCACTAAAGGAATAACAACATCATCAAACTTCAAACCCACCAAATCAAACAATAATAGTATCATCATAGTATAAACGTATCAAGTTAAAGCATAGAAATTAATAAGTCTAAATAGTATGAGGGGTATTACACGCTAGGAGGACTTCTATTATTCACCCTGGTCGTGTTAGGCTCATCTATGAGCATTATCAAAATTTACCTACTTTACCTAAAATTGTTGATATTGGGGAATTGGATGATGAGGATACTAAAAGTAGTAGGGAGAATGACCCCTTGGCCCCTCTTGCTTGTGCCCCTGTTGGTCCTAATACCATTTCCCCCTAGTCCCTGTCTTGTCAGAATGCCCTTATGGATTATGCTCTGCCCTCATGTCCTAATTTGCAGCCTTTGCATGATTGCCCTATCCCGGGTTTTACCTCTCCGACCTATCTTAATCCCCAGCCATCTCCTGGCTGCCCTACCCCAGGTCTGGTCTCTGGTTTTAAAGGTACCTTAGTTACGAAATTAGTCTCGTACTCTGGGAATTCTATGGAAATTCTTTCTGATAAACCTATGGTCAGTAAAGAGTCAGCCCCTAGTGCCCCCGCGTCTGCAAGATTTGGGAATGCCCTTATTGATTCCCCTAATCAGGATGAAATTAATTCTACCCTGAATAAGCTCAAGCCTGAGGACATTGTGAGTGTGGCAGAAAAAAGTACAGATGGCCTTTTCACTGTTCTCAAGTGGACCTAGAAGGAAGTATGTGATTTGAAAGGTCGTAATAGAGATCTCAGCAACAAAGTCATGGATTTGGAGCAGAAGATTAGCTGGAGTTGTAATTAGAATGAGGGACAGGAAACCCCCTTACCAAGGAAAAGACAACATTTGCAAGAGGAAAGATTGACCAGGCTCGAGTGCAATATGTCCAAGATAGGCCAAAATATTAGGGCCACTATGGCGAATAATCACAAAATTGCCAGGCATAACACCATTATCATCAATGCTATGGTGGAAAAGCTCAAAAAAATCAAAAGGGCTCACTGGTCGTGGATTTGGATGTAGACAGAGGTTGCAGCAGATCTGTTGTTGAAGGGATTTCGACTCGCACTCGGGCTAATACGAAGAGGAAGACCTTGATTTCTTCACATACGGTTCAAATCCTCAAGCAACGGTTACAGGATATGAAGGATGTTGATAAGGAGGCCGAGGAGTTGATGAACACCTTCGAGTAGTGTGGTGGTGTTTGTTTCTAGCTTTTTGGTAGTCCTTTTTTTGGACCCTGTTGTCTCTTTGTGCTGTCATTTCCTTTTTGGGACAATTGTCTATTTGTTTGGACTTGTTTTGCTCTATCTTTTGTTGTTTTAACTTTGTGGTTTCAGGTCCCTATAAAACCTGGTTTTTCCTTTTCAAAAACAATTCAGATTAGATGAATTAATTAGAGTATACTTATTCCATCATATCAATAAGGATAATTCTATCTTGATATTAAAGTTTTGTACAAAACTACATTCCTCATAAGCTCTATTGTTCTAAAATCCATAAAAAATTTACCACCCAAATTAATTAAATATTGTTTAACAAAAGATTTTATAGACTTCAAATTTTAACCATATAAGAAAATTTAATAGATTAAATATCTTTCAACAAGAAGAAAATCTTTCAATTTATAAAGATGGAAATAAGAATATTACTAATAAAGTTTGTTCCTTTAATGCAAGCTTTAGAATCAAGGTCTTCTTTGAACTTTAGCATGGATTAAACATCACTAATATTCAAATTCAATTTCAATTTGAAAAATCATGTGTCAATATATTCTATATTAATAAACAAAATTATTAATACATAACAATATTTGAAATAAGGAAAATATGAAAAAAATATTTTGAATAGACCATAAAACATATTTCTTTTAATTCAATTTGATGACAAATTTTCATTATTATTAAACATGATCATTGATTTAAGAATTTTAAAAAAACTCCAAACAAATTTTTCTCTTAAATAAAGATATCTGAAATTAATCACTTCTAAACTTGAAATATATTGTAATATAGATTTATCAATCTCTTTGAATTGACTCTTAGAAACCTGACCTCCATTTCTAATGAATCAAAATACTATATTTAGTTCCATGCATTAGATATGAGTTGGGTAGAATATTAAAAAGCTTAAAAAACTAATATCAAGATAAAACTTAAATGGATGTGTGTAAGCCATACAACACTGCTATTAATGTTCATGCAACACCAATTTCACATTGGTTTACAATTTCCATTGATTGTGTCTTGCACATCACATCTTATCATTGGTCCTCACATGTTCTAAGGATTGGATTTAATCTAGCCTGTATGTCTCTTACCTATGTTCTTGATTTATGCCAATTATTTGTATCTCCTTGTTCCAATATCAATTTTTGGTGATGTCAGGACATCAAAATTTATATATCTTTCAGCCTCTGTTCCAATAATTTCTTGAAAGCTTCTAGCAACTCTAACTAACAAGAGTTGTAGGGCAGCATAGTTCCTGCCTAGTGCTGGCAGGGCAATTTTGAGAAACTACAGATTGGAGGAGCTTGCAATACAATGTCCAGACACTGAATGAAGATTATTGCATGATGAATGTCAATGCCTTGTTTCAAAGCTCTAGCTAAATCTATCACCTATAGACTAAGAAACACTGTATGTTGTGAAATGCACAATTGATTCACTGTAGAAAGATATGCAATCTCAAGAGTTGCTTGTCCATCTTGCAACAACAATATTTTTAACTGTCTTAATGTGAGCATTTCAGGAAAATTTGTAACTTAGCTCTTAGCTTTTCAATTTTCACCATTATGTTTTCGTCAAACAAAATGAAGAAACACCATAAACTCACGTGCATGCCATTGGTTAAATCCAGGAAACATGTTGGTAGGACATTTCAATGCTCTTCTACAACCAACAGACTTGACTAAGGTATAGCTTGTGCAAGTCAAGGAGTATCAAGAAGCACAAATCATTGCTGGTGCTGATTACAATTTGATTGCCAACAAGATTCACTGATCAATCCACTACAACAATAGCTATAGAAAAGATTGCAGTAATCTCCACCCAAAGAGACATACAAAGAGTTTCTACATGGACAAGTAGATGGCCTGATGACTGAGCTTGATTTATTCTATTAGGTATTCAATAAATAAACATTTGAGTGCAAATTCAAAGGTAAAGTGCACAACTTGGGCACTTTTATAGAAGTACAAGTGTTATAGATACAATATTATGCTACACTGGAATATTGTGGAGCCTTTGTAATCAGCTAGATGCATACTACTCCAAGGACTTGCTACTAACATTCATAAGTGACTAAATATTTTTAAAATTGAATGAGAAACTGCATTAGCTTATAATAGAAAGTCCTTGTTTATAAGAAAGAAAGATAAAAAACCTAGTAAAGAAAGCAATAAATATGCTTTACCTATTGCAATTCAACCAACGTTTATCACTAAAAATAAAACATTGCAATATAATATCTTTGAAAAATCATATTGTTATAGAGGTATATTAGTATCTATAGGTGCATGAGAAACATGCATAGGCATAAATCGGGAATAGCCATGCATAGTTGGGAATGTAAGGGAACGTTGGAACTGAGGAAAATGAAAGCTTCGAGTGCTAGGAGGTTGATCGCTTCTTAAAGGATAGCATAATGTTGGTAGAGAAGATGTGCTTCTTTGCATATTAAGGTTAAGATGACCTTATATCGACAGCCAAAAAGTCTATAGAATATATAACAATGAAAGTATACGAAATATTCTAACAAGGAGAAAATTGTGGCCAATCAACATAAACAATATGGAGCAATCTTCTATCATTTCACATTCATTTCATTGTTGGTGTAAGAAGTTTGCAAGGATTAGTCATAATAAATAATGCAATACATCCAAGTTTCCCATCTCATCAATACAACTCTATATAAATATTGTGTAACTTGTAACAATGGGTAAAGGATTAGCAAAAGTCTTAAGGTTTTATAAATTTAAACAATTTGTGCATATACTTTGTAAATGGGAGTTCAACTTCAAATACATATTCCTCCAACAACCAAGTTCAAAATGAATATGGCCATACAAAGATTGCACAATACCAGAATTACAAAATGCATAAAAAACATTTGATTATATAAAAGTTGTAGCATGGCGCTGTTGTAGAACTACCTTGCTTCATAAAACTCATCTAACTGGCCAACCTACGTGGGGCAACCATATCACCGCATGACCTGTTTTTAGAAGAAAGGTTGGTCATATTTTTTTACTACCCCTAGGAAACCCGCAAAAAGAGATTCAATTAGGAAATAAGGAAATAGACAAAACCCAAACCCAACACAAAACATATGGCATTTAAGTTATGTAAAAGAAGAAAACTTCCAGTCATTCTCTGTCAAATGGATAGTTTTCCATTATTGGAGAAATCTTTGAAGCCTACAATTTATTAATATATTTACCGCAGTGCTCTTAAAAACTGTAAAAGGATAAGCTAGATAAATTGAGTTGGAAGTAAAAAAACCGTGAGAGAGACAAGGTACATCTAGGCTTAGCAGCTTGTTCCCTTGTTGCCCTGGGTTCTCATTAAAAGGAAGTTATATATCCAAACCGGATCTCCAAACAAGTGAATTTTTTATGATTTTTTCTTTAGTTGTTACTGTTAAATCCTTAGCTTATTGTAAAGCACAGTGGAACATAAGGGAGGAAGAGACGTTGCAGAACACTGGATTCTAATGGATGTCGACCTAGATTTGACTGCAAATACCAATAAGATGACTCCATGAGAGGTTTCAAAATGAATGGTAAGTTAGAAACTATAGTATATTCACCATAAGTATAATGGACTTGACAATCAAAGCATGTGGTCAGTCATTAATTTGTTTTCCTGTAATAAGCTTATTCTCCTAGATTATGTTTCTAGGAAAACATGATAAACAATGTTACTAATGAGTGCCCTTTCTATAAGTTCAAAGATGCATCATATTCATAACCATTATGAAGAGTTTACAAGCAACAAACAATATTCACATGGGACAACAATCAAATAGAAAATAGAAAACTTTCAGCCATGGTTTTCCCAGATCACATCCTTGTGTATGAACATGAACTAGAAAATATAGGGGAAAAAATTGGAGAAACATCTCAATAGGAGACTGATTGAGTAGATGTCATCTCAATTAAATGCTCAAGATAACAGATGAAAAGAACATAATAGCCATGCATAGATATTTAACTGACTGGAAAATGGACAGAATTGAAGTTTCAAAGAAAGTAAAATATGTTTTGCGATTTGGCTAAGCATTTGTTGCTAAATACTAATTTTTAGAGCCATTATTTTACTGGTAAAATAAGGTTTTAAACCCTAGCCTTGCAACATTCTCTTTGTCGCCTCTTGCCATAACCAAACCAGCCACCAATGTTTGGAGACATCTATTTTTCATTGTTTCTAATATACCAAGAAATATAACTTTATTTATCCAGTGCAAACTCAAAGGATGAATAGTTAAAGTAGAAAAACAAATAGTAATTGAATCAAACTGACACCAGGTGCAATCGCACCAATAGATGGTTACTAAAATTGTAATCCTCTAAATTATAAATATATAACAGCAAGAAAATTAGAGGCTTGAGGTCAAAAAAAAGGAAGAAATAAGATATTTAAAGCCCACAGATGATAGAATGGATCAATGGAATTGTCAAAGTGGAAACTAGCTCAAAATAGTACAGGAGAGGCACTCAAGAAAATAGACGACATAGAAAAACCTACCAAAAATAACTAGTTATATGGATCTGTACAACCCAATCTACAATATTATCAAAAGCATGAGTGAGGATATAAATTTGAGGCATGTAAGTAAAAAACAAAGTCTAAGACTGTCGTCTAGAGAATGATCTGCTCTAAGTAGAGTTGAACCACATAAACAAATGCCTGTAATGGCCATGAGACTATAATGGCCTAGTTATCAGAACATGCCCCAAATTGATAATAAGTTCAGGAAAAATGTATAGTAAATGACAAGACAAACTAACGAACAAAACTAGGGGTGCAAATACAATACATGATAACAGTAAGTATAAAACTAGGTCTCTCACCATTTTCATAGACTCCTTGTCCTTCAATAGTAACCAATCGAGAGAGGAACCCAACAACAATAACAGTCCAAATGAATGCGGTGTAATGGTAAAGGGATGCATTCCAGAAAAGAGTGACTCTCGATCAAATCTCACAGTGTGATAATGCGACATATAACTAGGACATATGGATAAGTGCGACATTTAACTGTGACATTTAACTAGGACATTTAACTAGGACAGTGGAACAAGTCACATAGAAGATGTGGAGTGTGGAAATATGGATAAGTGAGGTATTCTCGTATTATAAATGGGACACGTCATTGAGTATACCACTAGATTCAACCATGTTCCTTGGGTTCCCATTCCAGTTGTGTATTCCCATTCAGTTCATAAGATTTAGTGTTTACTTTTAGGCGTCCTATTCCAATATTTCCCTATTCAACACAAGGGGACTGACTGGAAAATTGGTTCAACCCACTCTTCAAGGAAAAACAATACAATTCTAAGTAGGGATTGTAAGAGAATGACCTAGGTTCACATCTCTCTTGGGCTCATCCAAGTCGGCCAGATCTAAAAACTTGCAATAAGCTTAGATTTACCAAAAATTAATTAAAAAGACACTAATATATACAACAGGGAGCAGCTCACCATAATGGAGTAAACTTGTTCATGTGATTCATCGAGAATAAGATTTGTGGCCTAATCAAAGCCCCTCAAAATATCCTGCAAATATAATACTTTCAATTCTCAACTATAAATACAAAACACATATTTGAATCATCTTGTTAACAGAAGAACCCAAATAGAGTAAAACACAGAAAGAATATACGCATACATACCCCTATGTTTCATCCATCATTCGTAATGATGGAGATGACCTCTGAAAAGATCAAGAGATGCCCAAGAGGCAGATTAATATCTTAAAAAGCTTAAAGTGTAAATGCAAAATGGAAATAGTAGATGTCCACTCTTTACTATTAAAGCAAAACCAGAAAGCTGAACAAAAAGTGTACAATCTGGCAAGTTGTCACAAGTTTCTTCCATGAAGGAGGGTACCCAATACTACACAACAAATAGTACGTATACACCAAAGTTTGAACTGATGCATTTGTCATGAGTGCAATAATCTGTAGAGACTTGTTTGGCTACCTGCTCCAAGGAAAGTGGTAAGTAGCCACTTATATTTCCCCTATTTTTAGCTGTACATAATATGAGATAGCTTGACCCAATCTAAAACATTCGAATGAATATTAAAAACCCTAATTCTGAGGACAAAAGATGAATTACCAGAAGAATGGACTAATATAAAAAACAATAGGAACAATCACCTGAGCAAAAAAAATTATAAACCAGGGAGGGCATAGATCCTTGCACACATAGGTTTCTTTTTGCAAATCTGGCTCCTTTGTCATTTCCTACACCCAGCTCATTTTCTGAATCCATAATAGGAGAAATCCTACCTGACACATCTCTGGTGCAGGAGACACATTCAGAGGTACTGTACCACGTATATTGTAAAATACAATGCTTGCATATTACCCTGTTTTTGCAAGAAATTTGTTCGCTTCATCCCATCTAGACATGGTAAGACAACCCTTTGAGAATCCAAACATGAGAGAAATATTATGGATAAAAGGATGGCAAGGTTGTGATAGGGTCCCAATATCATATAATAGTTTGTCTTGCAATGTTCCGCCCAGCCTAACTTCGAGTGGAGCAAAAGCTGCACAAACACCATGATTTGACAATGGCTGAGACTGCTTTGTAAACAACATATGTCTACCCAGTTAAATCCAAAATGATAAAGAAATGTAAATCCCTCTCTTCCCCATGTCTTAAAAAGGCATCATTTTCCACAATGTACTGTTTGTACAAATTCTCACAGCCACAAACACTATAGAAGATAATGTACAGATCTGTAATCCTTGTAATCCCAAAATGCAAGGAGGTGCAAGTGCATACATTGTATGGCTTTTACAGAACTTGGATTTTAAAGATCTTGAAAACAATAATACTTACTGGTGATAAGATTGAGGCTGATGTAACTATGGAATGAAAATGTACTCCTATTGAATTGGACGAAACAGTAACGAAAATGCATAGAGTTTGCAGGGAGAGTATAACATAACTCTACCACAACAGAATTTTTACCTAGCCCTAAAGTTGCAGGTGTGCATGTTTACAAAATGTGGTAACAGAGACAAGGCGCGTGAACTGCTTTCTACAATGCCACCGGCCCAACGAATGGAGAGATTTTCAGCCATTTCTGACAATATGCAGGCGTCTTCCTCGGAACTCGTGCGGTCTCTTGTATAGGAATGCCCGTAGAGCCCCTGTCAATTTACAGACGGCCAATCAGAGAGCGCCAAAAAAATATTATTGAATATTTTGGATAAAAAATTGTGCATATTACTGACCCAACTAGCAAACAAGGAATAAATCCTAAAAGAGTACTGAAATCTGATTGGTTATAGCAGCGTGGTTTAATCACTGTTTAGTGTTTGAAGCCTCCGCTATAGTTCCAGACAGGAACTAATAATAATCTATTTCAAAATAACACCTTCCTTACCACTCTGTATGACTATTAAATGATAGGACTATGGTATATATTTATTGCAGCTTCCTGTGATTGACTTTGAAGCCTTTACTGGTATGCAGATGCATGGGATTATTGAATATATTCAATGATTTGTACGCTGGGTGAAATCTTTTTCTAGGGCGCTTCAATAACAAAGGTCTGTTCGATGAATTTTTATTTGGATATCTAGTTCGTTAAATAGTAGTCTGGAAAATCATCTACAAACTAAAATCAACTAAACCAAAGCATATTGACTATCTACGGTTATTTTAAAATAGGGTGGATTTACTGCAACTCTGTCTTTCCCAACTGTTTTGTTTTCTGGTGCCATATGAGATGCATAGTTAAACATATAGAATATTAACTCTCGATCTAGAACCCAGACACTGAACTGACATCATATACTGAAATCTCAAATGAAAGATGCATCGAACTTTAGGAAATTGTCAGGCCATTTACACTAGTTTTTGTTATTAATATATACTATAAGGTGGAATACTAAGGAATTCTCAAGAACAATAAAAACAAAACACCTCATGTCTTACTGTTATTTATCTGAAATGTATGCATGTACGTATGTTGACCTACTGAGACCCTGAGTTTCTGTTTTTGTGAACTGCTTGACTGGTCTGTAAAGTCTCCAATTCATACAATAGAGTGGTTGGAAATATCTAAGATATACAAGAGATTCAGCGGAAATTTGCAAAGAAAATGAAGAGCATAAAGACATGATTATGTGGAAGAGAGCAATCAGTATTACAAGAGGTTGTGGAGACATCAAAGTTCAGGGAAAGTTGACTATCAAAACGTTGATGTAGAAAACCATTTGAGATTAGTACGCAGATCTGTTGTTGCATGTTCTTGTATGTAGATGTATAAGATTTGTATCAAATGAACTCAACCAAAAACAAAAGAAAAAAGACACTCGATACAATTATATGTTAAGTATCCGTTAATTTATGATGCAAACACTTCTCTGATCCTACATATTAACCTTTAAAACAATACTCTATTCCAGTGAATAATTTTTTCAAGACAAATGAACACTATCAAAGCGACAGAAGATAGAGAGGAAGTATTACATCAGTCTCATGCTAAGGGAGAATACATTGACTCTTTTAACTCATTCCTTGTTCCTGCAATTGAACAATCGGCACCATATACAAAAACAAGGATAATGGTAGCTTTGCCAATACCGGATCCTCTGGCTAACAACTCCGCACAAAAGAAGTACCCGTCCTCTTTTGAGTGCTTTCCATTATAATTTGAGAAGAAACCCTCTCATAAACGATGACTGATTTTGTTGAGACTTTCAACTATCGTCCCTCTCCAGATTTGGAAGTCGAGGCAAAAGATAATCCTGTACTTGGAAATGAACTGCTGCTCCCTCCACTCATGTCATATGGAAGTAAAGTGGGAAGAGACGCTTCCCCTTCAATTACCTGTAATATCTGTCTAATGGCAGGTCTCGCCTCTGGCTGAGGATTGCAGCACAGTAGTCCTAATTTGAGCACTTTCTCCATCTCATCTTCAATATATTCACCATCAAGATTGGGATCTGCTGCATCCATGAGCCTGCCTTTCGCATGGAGCTCTTTCACCCAATCCTCCATTACCATCTGGGAAGCATCGAGAGAGGAATCCACAGGCTTCCTCCCGCAGGCAACCTCCAACATTAAAATACCAAAGCTGAAGACATCTGCACTGGGAGTGGCCTTTCCTGTGTGTACTAGTTCCGGTGCGATATACCCAAGCGTACCCATCACCCTAGTAGTTTGTGGGTTTTCTGTATGCTCGTACAGACGAGCGAGCCCGAAGTCCCCCAGCTTTGCATTCAGTTCAGAATCCAACAAAACATTACTAGATTTGATGTCTCTGTGCACTACCCTTTTCTCCCACCCTTCGTGAAGATACTCCAATCCTTCGCCCACGTCCCTCAGAATTCTGTACCTCTGAGCCCAACTAAGCAGGCTCTTTGTCTTCTTAAATATCATCTTATCCAGGCTTCCATTTGGCATGTAGTCATACACTATGAACAACTTTGCTCCTCTCCTGCAATAACCTCTGACTTGTACAAGATTCCTGTGCTGTAAACGCCCCAGAGTTGAAATTTCTGCTATGAATTCCTTTAGGCCTTCAGTGCTCTCTCTAAAGATGGACTTTACAGCAACTTCCTGGCCATTGGCAGGGAGCACTCCTTTGTACACCCGTCCAAAACCTCCACTACCCAGAACTTGATCGTCTCGGAAGCCCTTAGTTGCAGTATGTAACTCTTTGTAGTCAAAACTGTGAGGCCAATATTCCATCTCCCATTCTTCTCTAACGTTTCTGTACTTGTTTCTCTTCCACCTAAAAACCGCTGCTGCAACCAGAAGCAGCAACAAGACAAATACTAGAACCGTAATACTGGCTATAAGTCTCGAGTTGGATTTCTTGCGCTTAATAAGGGAAGGAAGATGAGATATATCCAGCTCAGGCGCGGATCCATTTGTGCTGAAGCTCCAAGCGAGGACACAGTGATCTGCAACGACGGTTCCGGTTGATGCAGAGAAACCAACGTACATTTCTTCTTCGAAAATGTTGGACAGATTCATATTTTGGAGAGATATAAGAGGCTTTTGAGGTCGAAGTGAACCAGCTTCTACTATTGTAACATTCAATTGCTGTTGGGTATGATTGTAATCTATCCAAGCCTGAATATTCTGTCCCCTGTTGAGATCTACTTCATGGAATTGGTTGCTAAGCCAGTACCCCGCAGTTTCAGACTTTTCAGACTTGAGGTTGTTGAGATCCACACCGACATGATTGTTGTCGATGTCTTGGACATCCACGTTGAGAATTGTGTCGAACTCGATGGCAAAGAGATGATTGTCAGCCTTCCCTAAGATGGAATCATTTAACAAACCGAGAAATTGAGTTGATGAATACTCCACACGAGACTTGCTAGGCGTCATGAGAAAGGCCATCCCCTGCCCGCTGGTTCGTGAAGGATCGGAAGAATGAGGAACCAAGGCGAATACGAAGGTAGTGCTGAATGATAAGCTCGTATTTCTCGAACTGAAATCTTTCATCCGCACAGGCTGAGGATACAAAACTCGGCCAGACACGTGTTGTGATTGATTGGTGAGACAGATAGCACCTGAACGGATTGAAGAATATTCGACCTGATAAAGCGTGGATGTATTGAAATTGTTGAAGCGGAAACTTGTCTGGGCTTGTGCTGGAAACCATGCGTGCAGCACAAGGATCAATAGGATACACAGAGACATGGCTCTGAGTTTCTCTCTACAATAAAAATGGAGTATCGAAACACTTCATATAGAAACACTTCATATGACTGAGTCAAAATAAATGCAAGTTGTTAGACGGTCACAGGCGGCTGTCAACGGTGAAACTTAAAACACATGGGGCATTTAGATGAAATCAAGATCAAGAAAGAAGACTCAACTCTCATATATTATGGAGAGTGATTTAAAAAATAATTTAGTTTATAGTCATTTTCAGAGTTTCAATTTTATGACTACCATCAACAGTGAAATCTAATATATACGAAATATTTAAATAAAATCTTTAAGTTTGTCATGTACTGATTAGAAAATATTATAATTATAATCACCATCACAACAAAAATTTTATAGCTATTGTCAAATCTGAAACCAAAAAAGCAGGAGACATTTAGAAAAAATAAAGCTAAAAAAGAAGATTCAAATCTGCTGCCATGTATTATAGATGACTAAAAATTATTTTAGTTTATAATCACATTCAAAACCTAAATTTGATGACATATGAACAAATCTTGAATTTTTTTTAAAATATAATCAATATTTTGAAAAGATTGTACTATATGTAAGATAAAAAATTTAGTTAGATTGTGAAATTTTACATAAGATTATGATGATGTATATTTCATTTATATATAATTTATTAAATTGAGATATATTTTAATATTTTAGAAGTGATTTTCAAAGAGTTCATAATAATCATAAAAAATTGCTTGATAGATACAATCTACTATTAAATTTGCGTCTTGATCATATTATTTAACGATGAAACATTTAATTATTTATCACCCATATCAATAATCAATCATCATATGATTGACTATTGACTTAGACAATATTTAAAAATATTTTTAAACATTGTCAAACAACTTTTAACTATTAAACGTCGATTTGACTATTAAACTAAATGACATTGAATGGGTAGGTCCCGGATGCGCAGCTCTCACCTCTCAACAAATGCGTCCTCTGTTTTCCAATCTTGAAGTGGATGCCACAGTGGCCGATTTTCATTAAATCCATTCATTGCCCTTCATTGAAATCAGGCTGTGGAGCACTGAAACTGCTCGGTTATCTTAGCCCTCCGTTGTGGGTGAGACGAAGAATTAAGAATATGGAATGATTGAGAAGGAACCAATCTTAAACAAGGAGATCAAATTTGTAAACCGTAGAAAGAGATTTTGATGCAAGGAATCCTGTTGCAAGTTTGATGGAAGGAAACATGTTTTCGTAAATCAGGAAATATAAGAAATTTTAGTCCTTTCCTCTACGGCCCAGCATAAAGTGCCCTGTTTTATGCCATTAAAGCCCCCACCGGGCTTCTTAAAGTTTTAAGCCATTCACTTAAAAGGTTAAAAGTGACTTCTATCAAAGAAGAAAATAAAATTGATTTTTCATGTCATTGATATCTATCATTTATATATGTATACAAAGCATTAGTGATAAAGAAATAGAGTATCCATATATGTAATGATAGATATTCACAATTATTCTTTTAAATGACAATCATCAAATATATGTGTCTTATTTCAATTTGAAAATATTTTTAAGATAAAAAAAGTTTAGTCTCGCATAAGATCTTGTTGAAAAAAATAGTCAGTTAATCCACAACCTCTAAAAAACAACATTTTGTAGTATCTAAATATAGGAAAATTTCATAATAATTCATTTGTCTTTACATTTAGTGGTTACCTAAGAATAGTTATCTAAAACTAAACTCAATGCAAACTACTCATGCCATTGAAGCAATATGTTGCAATGAATTGTATGGCTATGAGGCAATATGCATCATTTATCAACATTCTTCCCCTTGTTGCTAAGTGAATTGACAATATGTTCTCAAAGTGTCAAAAATTGAGCCTTTGCAACTGCCTTAGTAAAGATATCTACAAGTTGTTCTTAATTTTTTGTAAACCTCAACTCTACTTCTTTATTTCAAAGAAATTTTCAAATGAAATGATATTTCAAATCAAAATGCTTTGTCCTACTATGATAGACATTTTTTTTGGTGAACTTGATTGCACTTGTGTTATCACAAAAAATACTAGTCTAAATTTCTTCTAGAAATTTTCTAAGCTATAATTCTTATGTAGTCGCAAAAAGTGACTACAATATATTATACTTCTATTAATTAAAGGGAAAATGTATGTAAGTTACTTATTTGAGCTCCAAATAACCAAACCCAACCAAAAGTAAAAATGAACCAAAGGAAATAGGGTGTCCACCTTTTGGGAGATGGAACTTTGGGACCTATTTCACTCTTTAGTTCATTAGGAAACCAAGATCCCTCAACCAAGTGACTCAATTGAGGGAAGGAATTGGGGTTTCCTTGTGTGATTAGATGGGGGTTCACCATTTAAAATGAAGTTTCAAAAAAGAGATTCAAACACCTATGCACTAAAACCTAGAAACTTGAGAACATCAAATAAGATTGAAAAACAACATGAGACAAAAAATTACTTGGAAGAATGATGGAGTCAAAGCAAGGTCTGAAACTCTAAAAATTGCTATTTTGGAGTGCACTAGGATTGATATGCTAGGATCGGTGATTTAGTCCCAGTTTAGGGTTTTAAGGGTAAGATTTGGGATTCTCTCAGAGTTGATCAGGATTTGCTTAACGATGATCAAAAACTATAACAAGACTAAAACACTAGGTTGGGTGTATGAGTTCCACTCTAGCTTATTCTGAGGATCTTTTTAAATCTTCCGAACTTGGATCTGACACTATCAAAAAGCTATATTAGGGACTAAATTGACAGGTTGCGTGCATGAGTCCTATTCACCTAAATCTACAAAATACACATTACAAGAGAGAGAAAATGTTGTTTTGCTAGTGGATGGGGGTTTGCCTTAGTTAGACCCCGTTTGAGTAATTAAACTTTGAAATAAATTGAAATAACATGAAATAATGATGAATGAATAAATGAATGTAACAACTCACTATATCGTAGAAAAAAGGATGCCTTTTCCTTGCTTGATTTCGGAATAATTGATGATAAATTGGACTTAATGAGGCCTTGATTTGGTGTTGTGAGGTGTTTTTCACATCCACACTAGGTCTTGGACACTTTCAAATATATCTAACAATGTCTTGTAAAGGTGTTATAAAAGACTTTCACGCTTTTCTAGACTCAATGAACCCATCCTCCCTTAATTCAACATTATAAAATGTATTTGATTGTATTTTCACATCAATCTAGAAGGCTTGTAAACTAGATTTACCTTTAATCTAGTGTTGTAATGTGTTTTACACATTCACATTGGATATTGTACCTTTCTAGGCTATGTGGACCTCATTTTAGTGTTGTAAAGTGTATTTAATCACATTTTCACATTGAATTTTGTGTCCCAATCCCTAATTGACCTTTACATAATCATTAATAGGCCCCTATGACCCCATATTGTGCATCCCAAGGCATTAATTTGATCAAATACCTGATGAAATCACCATAAGAACTAGAATTCCTCATGCCCCAACAACCCAACTAGAAAATGGGCCCCTCTAAGACTAATTCGCCATCTGTGGTGAGTGAGTCTATGCCAGGTGGGGCTAACTTTCCCAAGGTGGTGAATCAGTCCCATTTGGGTTATTTTTGAGTTTTGAGCAGGAAATTTTGGAGTTTAAGTTTTATTTTTCTTCATGTCGACCTTGGGGATCTAATTAACGGGAAAATAAGTTGAATTTCCTATAAATATAAGTCTCTAAAACCTAAATCATAACCATTATTCATTATTCATCCATCATTCTTTTATCTCAAGTCAAGCAAGTTAGGGTTTTTACATTCTAAGTCATCAAGATAGCTTGCAAAGACATTCAAGGGCTGAATCTTCATCTTTTACTACAGAAAATCAAGATCAATCATTATGGAAAGGTACTAACACCATTGTTTCATGATTCATTATATTCTTTCTTCATTTTGGTTTAATTTCCTAAAAGAGGTTTGACAAAGGCAAACCCCCTTGCCCTAACAATCAACAAGTTTTTCCTCTTTATATGTGATTTGTAGGTCTTGTACGTAAATTTGGCAAAGAAAAAAGGTGGAAAAGTACTCATCAATTTGTCAAATCTATTCAAGGTGGTCAAATCCCTAAAAGATGTTTGGAGAACACTTATAGGTTAAATTATGCAGTTTCAGATTCGACAACCTATCAGGAACAGAAAGGTAGACTGAAGGCTACAGTTTCCAACCGTGAGTTTTTAGAAATTCAAAGGTAGAATAATTCACCATTAGTGGTGAATTATTCTCATTGCCAGGCCTAAAAAAGGGTTTTTGCAGATCTGAATACCCAGTATCCAGAAACTTGTTCCAACAGACTTTGTTAGAAATAGGACTAATTTGCCCAAGATGGTGAATTAATCCTAGTGGTATTTTTCAGTGTCTTCTACAACATTCTACACCTCCATCCCATCACATTCCAACCTCTAGGTGCACTTTTTTCAGATTCATTAAGTTTCGTTTCAATTTGTTTATGTTTCTAGTTCATTTCTACATATCACAATGTGTTTTCAAGCAAGTAATATTTCTTAGGTTTTGCATCAATTTCTTGAATTCAAACATTGTATCTAGGCATATTGCATCCATTTTCCATTCATTATTGTATTGATTCCGAGTGTAACATTGCCTATTTTGGCCCTTCTTTCTCCTTTTAGGTGAAAAACCCTAGAAGTGCTAGAAAGGATTAGGGTGCCAAAATCTTTCTTTACATTTTGGTGAACCTGCCTTTAGAATACCTTTTTTTTCTGATTTGGATTCCTTCATCATCCTAGAATTATCTTGCATTGCATTTTGCATTAGTTGAGTTGCATTCTATGGTCTAAAATTTTTCTTTAGTGAAAGCACATATAGGTTGCATTTTTTGCATTTGAAATCATTGAAAACCTCTAAAATTCTGCATTTTTAATTTAGGTCTGCATCATAGAAATCAACAAACTTTAAAATCAATCAAAAAGATTTGAAAAATCTAAAACAAAATCCCCATTGGGACTCACTTGCCACCTTTGGCGAATCAGTCCCTTTTCACCCCTGAAACTACCTTTTACAAAACTGAAAACCCTATTTTTAAGCTTCTGTTTGGTGCCATTACCTATTTATATTTGTCGGCTGAGTTTCTGTAACATGCATTTCATTAGATCTAGCTTAAATTAGCTCATTTCATGCATTGCTTAATTTCAATTTTCATTCACAACATTTCATTTTTAGATCATTGCATCATGTAAATAGAAAATTAGCTTACTTAAAAATTGAAAAATTGCATTTCATTTTACATTCTTACATTGCATTTCAAGTTTGCATAGTTTACTTTTGCCAAATGTTAGTTTCAATCTTCTCCAAATTTTCAAAGCACAAGTTAGTAAATAAGCATGTTAGTCATTCATTCAATGCATTCCCTAGTTATGAAAGTCTCTTAGTGCAAGAGAGCGAAAATGAAAATATTAACCTTAAACTTACACCCCATCCTATCTCTTTTATTTGTGTGGATAATGTGATTGAAGAGCATACAAACATAGATACTCATGATGATCATAATTGTTCTTCTCCCAATACCTCTCCTTTTAGTGATGAAGGTATCTTGGCGAAAGAAGATACAATCATTGACAATCATGAAGAACTTGTTTTTCCTTCTCCTCATCCCCTTTGGGAAGATATTTTATCACAAGAAAATGACATCATAGACACATTCCTAAACATCACCTCACCTAATTTCCATTCTTCTTTGGGTTGTGACTGCTTTCAAGGAAGATAAGATTATAAATGATGAGGATATGTTGGTCTACAACAACCCTCTTTATGATCCTTCCCCTACCTATCCTATTTTGGAAAACATTAGGGAATAAAGGAATGAAGTCATACATGATCATGATAATCATACATGTTCTCCTAGTATCTCCCCTAGTTGTAAAGAAGATGCTTTGATGATAGAAAATACAACCAATGAGAGTCATGAGAATCTTACTTGTCCCCTTTCACCTAAGGCAACCCTTGTTAAGCAAGATAATTCAACCATTGATCATTCCCCTACTTGCGATGAAGCCATTTTAGAAGAACCAATCCATGAATATCACAAACATTTGATTCGTAGTTCTCCTAAAAACTCTCCTCCTAGGGAGAATACCATGATGTTAGAACATGGCAACAATAGTCATAAGTCTTCCTTAGATCAAAAGGTGATTCTAGATTTCGCTTTATTAGAGATACATCAAACCAAGACTGTTGAGGTTATGAATGCATAAGTGTCCATTAGATCCCCATCGATCAATGGACCTCATACATACCCCGTGGGACATCCTAAGAAACCTCTAATTCTCTACCCACCTTCACACAAACAATAGACTCAAAATCAACATGAACTCATCCTTTATCCCCCATCACACACACCTCACACTCACAACAAAAATGAACTTATCCTTTACCCACCTCAAAATAATGTGTCGTAGCAGCTGAGTAATAATACCATTGCTCATATGTATAACACTAGAAGTAATCTGCAGCCATAGCAACCCACCCCCACATAATTACCTTTTCCTAATCCCATTTTTCCTAGAGACCCTTGATTTACTCCGGTGTATGATCTTGTTGAAAAACTTAAGAATACTCCTACAAAAATATCCCTATGGGATTTAATTCAAAATTCACCTAACTATCACACTATACTTCAAATGGCCTTACAACCAATTCCTATCCCTTCTAATGTGCAATAAAATGACATAGCAGCTCTGATTCAAGGATTGAATGCTGACATTGTTTTATACCAAAGTGAACTCCTACCTTTGGAAATGCAAAAACAAAATGTTACTTTCCAAATAATTTCTCAATAAAAATGAATAGGTATAACATGAACCCTTGTTAACAATGGCTTGACCATTAATGTGTGTAGTGAAATCTCTTGGATAGACTTCATGTGGATAAATCAGAAATTCAACCTGATTCCTTGACTACCCATGGATTTGACAAAGTAGGAAAACAACCCCTTGGTGTGATCACTTTTCCTCTTATAGTTGGGAAGGTTACATTGGATACGCCAATCCATCTTATGTCTAACAATCTTTCTTATAATCTCATTTTAGGCTAACCATGGATTCATGCAATGAATGGTGTGCCTTCTAATCTTCATCATAAAATCAAATACATTTATGACAACAAAGTGCACATAATTGAAGCTAACCCTGACCCAAATAGTTGTTTGAACATTGAGAAAACTAAAGAGAATCAATTAAACATAGGGTCACCAACTACACAAGTGGAACCTATTCAACAAAAATACAAACAAAAACATATTGAACAAGTTACAAAGCTATTAGATGATGATTAGGGTTCCTTGGATTTCAAACATGAATTCATGGGAAAATACAAGTTATCATCAAAAAAGATTCAACTAGGCGAAACGAAAAAGAAGATGATCCTTCGAAAGCATCCACTTCAACCACTTTAGACAATGAAGAAAATTACAAAAAAACCTTTGACAAACACAATAATGAACCACCACCTGATCCAAAAGGAATGAAAAATAATATGGAAAATGGTGTGAGCTTATGAAACGACTTGGCTATAGTGGAAAAGGATGTGGTGCTAATGAACAAGGTATCTACAACCCTATCTACCCTATCACGCAACAAACAACTCATGATCTTAGTTACTGTCCTTTTATAGAAATCACCAAGCTTTCCCTCAACATCAACACTCTCACACAACATTCTTCTAATTCAACTTTAACTGTAAAACATCCTGAACTGATTGACACTAGTGATCTTCATCATTCTTCTTTACAAGCAATCAAGAAAACAAATGCACTTTTACTTAATGTCAATTTCATCTCGCAAAACACTCATGAATTGAATTCATTAGATTTTGCACCCTCCTATAAAGGAGAGAACAAAATCTTGCAATTTGTAACATCTCATGTAGGTATGACAACTAGTACTAAGCAAGAGGTATCTTTGCCACAACCCATAGTTATACCTCCCATTAATCAAGAGGGTATCTTGTTGAGACTCCTCCAAGATCACTTGATATCTCTCCCTCCATGAACTCGAAAGAAATGCTATTACAAGACTTCATTTTGTGCCTATCATAGAGTTTATGGTCATTCCACCAATGAATGTAAGGATTTGAGTAGTAAAATCCAACATCTTAAGGAGTTTGGTATGCTTCCCTATGTGGGGGCACCTAATTCCTCTAATTGATACTGATTCTCACTCTACCATTCACTTGATCAATCATTTTGTCTCTCCCTTGTCCTGCACTAAGTGGGGGCAAGGGGTTAGGTAGCCTTGTCCTTGTATGTCACTTGTCATAGCCGCCTCTTTTGACTAGTCGTTAACCTTGATGAACATATAACAAAAAGCTTGGGATGTGGACGTCATGCCTTAAGTTGGCTCACTTGTGACATACTACTTTCTTCATGATGTAGCTTCTCAAAAACATATGACTTGGCATAGGGATTTTGTAGCAAGCTCTCATGTTCCCCTCTTCTACTTTAAAGAAATTTCTCACAGTAATGGTGTTAGCAACCACTTTAAAGTGGGGGCATACATCACCACTCACATTTCATTGTGCGATTTTATTTTTCTTGTGATTTCCTCTCTTGGAAACATTAGGCACAATGTTCCCTAAGATGAGACCTTTCATGAACTAAGGAAAATCCCTTTGACCATTCCCTACACTATCTTGCATTTACAATGTCTATGAGTGTCAAGCATATGAAGTCTTTCCTACCCCATAGAGCTCGAAGACCATTTTCATGTGGTGCCTTACTAAAGTTATTAGGAGGTATAACTTTGGTATGATTGAGTGGGAAGCCCATTCCAAGGCATGAATTTCCCCATAGCCACCTATGTGTTTGTGAGTACATACTAGCTATGAGTGTATGTTTCTCACCTTTTGGGCTTTCTCACTCCATAGAAAACTAGAAGTTCTATGGCCCCAGAGTGAGTATACTTAGGTTTCCTCACTTGGAAAACAACCAAGATTTCGGTCGCCCCAGAGTGAGTATGCATTTTTCTAGTAAAACAACCTAGATCTAATCCACAACGTGTTGGAAAAATGGTCAAAGCTCGATCCACCTTTTTATTTTCACTCTAGTTCCTTCCATTGCATGAGATCATGTATCTTGTCTTGCTATAGATAATTCAACTTGTGCATGTCCTTTTCACTCATGTTGGTTTGAATTAGGATCTTGGATCCTAGGGGCTCACACAACCTCCTTTGGTATTTTTCATCCTTTTTCATCCACATTGGTACAATTGGGCATCTCTCGAATGTCTACTTTAGTGTGAGTTTGAAGCAAGTTCATCCTCTCACTAAAGTAGGGGCTAAATGTATCGTAGAAAAAAGGGCGTCTTTTCCTTGCTTGGTTTGGGAATAATTGATGATAAATTGAATTTAATGAGGCCTTGATTTGGTGTCATGAGGTGTTTTTCACATCCACACTAGGTCTTGGACACTTTCAAATGCATCTAACAATGTCTTGTAAAGGTGTTGTAAAAGACATTCACGCTTTTCTAGACTTAATAAACCAATATTCCCTTAATTCAACATTATAAAATGTATTTAATTGTATTTTCACATCAATCTAGAAGGCTTGTGAACTAAATTTAACTTTAATCTAGTGTTGTAATGTGTTTTACACATTCATATTGGATGTTGTGTCTTTCTAGGCTGTGTGGACCTCATTTTAGTGTTGTAAAGTGTATTTAATCACACTTTCACATTGAATTATATGTCCCAAGCCCTAATTGACCTTTACATCATCATTAATAGGCCCCTATGACCCCATATTGTGCATCCCAAGGCATAATTTGATCAAATACCTGATGAATCAACATAAGAACCGAAATTCCTCATTCTCGAACAATCCAGCTGGAAAATGCACCCCTCTGGGACTAATTCACCATATGTGGTGAATGAGTCCTTGCTAGGTGGGACAAATTCACCCAGGGTGGTGAATCAGTACCATTTGGGTCATTTTTGAGTTTTGAGTGGGAAATTTTGGTGTTTAAGTTTAAGTTTTCTTCATGTCGGCCTTGGGGATCCAATTAATGGGAAAATAAGGTGAATTTCCTATAAAATTAAGTCTCTAAACCCTAAATCATAACCATTCTTCATTATTCATCCATCATTCTTCTATCCCAAGTCAAGCAAGTTAGGGTTTTTACATTCTAAGTCATCAAGATAGCTTCCAAATACATTCAAGGGCTGAATCTTCATCTTCTACTACAGAAAATCAAGATCAATCATTCTGGAAAGGTACTAACACCATTGTTTCATGCTTCATTACATTCTTTCTTTATTTTGGTTTAATTTCCTAAAAGGGGTTTGACCAAGGCAAACCCCCATGCCCTAACAATCAACAAGGTTTTCCTCTTTATATGTGATTTGTAGGTCTTGTAGATAGATTTGGCAAAGAAAAAGGGTGGAAAAGTCATCATCAATTTTTCAAAGCTATTCAAGGTGGTCAAAGCCCTAAAAGAATTTTGGAGAACACTTATAGGCTAGATTCTACAGTTTCGAATTAGACAACCTAGGCAGACTAAAGGCTACAATTTTCAACCTTGAGTTTTGAAAAATTTAAAGGTGGACTAATTCACCGTTAGTGGAAAATTAGTACCACTGCTAAGCCTGAAAAGGGGTTTTTGCAGATCTAAATACCCAATATCTAGAAACTTGTTATGGTAGACTTTGTCAGAAACAAGACTAATTCACCCAAGATGGTGAATTAGTCCCAATGGTCTTTTTCAGTTTCTTTTGCAACATTCTAGACCTCCATCCCATCACTTTTCAACCTTCAAGTGCACTCCGTTTAGTTTCATTAATTTTTGTTTCAGTTTATGTATGTTTCTAGTTCATTTCTGCATATCACAATGTGTTTTCAAGAAAGTAATATTTCTTAGGTTTTTGCAGCAAATTCTTGCATTCAAACATTGTATCTATGCATATTACATCCATTTTCCATTCATTCTTGCATTGATTTTGAGTGTAACATTGCCTATTTTGGCCTTTCTTTCTCATTTTAGGTGAAAAACCCTAGAAGTGCTAGAAAGGATTAGGGTGCCAAAATCTTTGTTTACACTCACCAAACCTTGTTGAATCCCTGGAGTGTAGATTTGCAAATTTTATTCAAATTGTCTTCAATGGATATAGATCTTGATCATGAAACTTGATATGGCTTTGAATGCTTGAACTTGGACCACAAATGCTACATCAACATGTTAGCTCACAAACACACATGATGCATGAGGGTATGTGCAAGATTATGATGGGCCAAAAAGTGATGATATGATGGGTATTTGTAGGGTATGTGGCTGACAACTTTTATTTACCAAAAATTGATGAAACGAAAAGGGTTTTTAAAGGACATTCTCATCTTTCCACCAATATAAATTATGCTTTACTTTGAATTTAATAAAGAATTATTATTCATTTTCTATTTGAATTATGAATAAATTCTTGATTGATAGGTTGATTGGAAAACATCTATAGCTTTCAAACATATCACATTTTTTGAATCTGAAACATGTGTCACATTCTATACTTTGTATACTATAGGATTATAAAAAAAATTGAATTTCATGAATTTTTGACCAAGTTAAGGTGGATAAACATATGGGTTTTTATATTTTTTAAAAGTTGTAATAAAAAAATCATAATTAATTATTTACTTGGAAAAAAAAAAAAGATGCATCACATCAGGACATGAGTCCTCTACTTATATCTAAAATCTTATAAAAAAATATTAAATCATTTTATTGTGGTTAGGGTGGTCAAAGAGACACCTACTTCTTATTTTTTCCCTGAAATTTAAGTGCTATTGCATTGAAATTTCAAATTTTCACCAAACAGATTTTTTTTTAAATAAACCTAATAGTTTAGAAACTACATTCAATTTTGTACAAATTCTATTCTTTCATATTTTTGAATGTTCTTGAATGCTTGAAAATATCTCTTGAAAGCTCTAGGTCTTAGGTGAAACTCTCTCTCTTAAAATTCTTAGTGAAATAATGAAGTGAAACCTTAGTTATATAGGAATTCCATCTAATTTACCATTTATTAGATCCCAAATGCCGACATTCACAAAATTTGAATTGAAAACCCTAATTTCCCACTCAAAACCCTAAAAAGGCCCTAAATGGGACTTGTACGCCCAAGGTGGAATATGGGTCCCACCTAAGGGGACCCATACACCCAAGGTGGCATATGGGTCTTGCCTAGGGAGACCCATATGCCCAAGGTGGCATATGGGTCCCATCCTAGACTTTTAGGGTGGGAGAATATCAGGAGATTAGAATATTAAATCTATTTATTGAATTTGTCAATATTTCAGTTGAAATAAGCCTTGGTGTGTGTAATAAAGTGTCTTAGGGGAATATTAATGATGATTTAAAGGTTGTGAATGCAAGAGGGCCAAAAACTCAGTTTGAAGATGTAAATAAATACATTTTACAACACTAAATTAAGGAAAAATTAGGTCCATTTAGTTTAAAAGGTCCCTAAACTTAATTTGAATGTGTAAAACACATTACAACACTAAATCAAGGAAAAATTAGGCTCATTTATTATTATTTATTCTCAAATTAAGTAAGGAAAAGGGATAATTTTTCCGTTATTACAAAAGGAATTATCAAATGTATACTTTTAGTCATCCAAACTACCTCCCTAATAATAATCATTAAATCCAAAAGGATCAAACTTTTTAGAAGTGTAATAATGAATATTGGAATATTTATAGCACCTTTCACATACCTCAATATCCTCTTGGATGCCTTCATATGAATTTCAAATGGCCTAGTCATATAGCTTGAAATAAGAAAAACTAAATAAGCAATATCTATTCTGATGTGGGTTAGAAACATCAAACTTCCAACAATATTTTTGTAAGTTATCTCCTTGAATATTTCAATAAAATCATCTTTATAGAACACCAATCCATGAGCAATTGGAGTGGAGGCATGTTTGCAATCAACCATATCAAATTTCTTCAATGTATTTTTTGCATAATCTATTTGAAAAATAAAAATTTCTTCACTTCGATAAACCTCCATTCCTAGAAGGTATTTCATGACACCTAAATCTTCCATTTCAAATTCATTCATCATAGAAATTTTTAATCCATCCTTCATCTTAGATAAATTATCCATATACAATAAACCATCAATATATGAACCTACAATAAGAATACCATTACCATCTTGTTTCTAGTAAAGAACAGGGTCACTCTTATATCTCTTGAAGCCATTTTGTTAAAAATATCTATCAATTCTAGCATACCATGATCTTGGTGCTTGCTTGAGGCCATATAAACCCTTCTTCACATTGTAGAATTGGTGTTCCTTATCTTGCACTTTAAAACCTTGCGGTTTTTCTACATAGGCTTCCTCTTCTAAGTACCCATTCAAGAAGGAATTTTTCACATACATGGGTGATCCCACAATAGTGGTTTACAATTTTTGGCCAAACTAGACACTGAAATATTTTTTTAACTAAATCTTCACTTTCAAGCACCTATAGCGGCTAAACTGTGAGGAATTTGAAGATAATGCAAACTAGAGTTTCGTGACATTTTGTCTGTAGATTCTAACTATATTTTTTTCAAAAATTTTGGAATCAAATTGTAGTTCTTTTTCCATCTCCTTTGAAAACTAGCTTTTTTTAGAAAACAACATTTTAAAAAAGTGATGCTCCTCGTATAACACAACTTTTTTTCCATGAAGTATAAAATTAGATAATTCTTTCAAATTTAGATTTGTAACTCTGATATCTAGTGCTTCCACTTGGTTAGATAGTTTTTTATTGAGTATTTTTTCTTTAATCAAGTTTCAAAGTCAAATCGATTACAGTTTAGACATAACATGACCATATAATGCATAACTTTTTTGGTATGTATCAAAATTCAATTATTATTTTTGTTGGATCAAGGACTTCAATATCTAGTGCACTCATTTTTTTCAATTTTTTTTAGATAATCTGCTATTTTTGCACATGTGCAAAATAGAGAGCTTGATTTTCGATGAAGAAATTATGTTTAATAAAATAAAAAAAGGAAAACATAATTAAACCAAAAAATATTAAAATTATTTTCGTTGAATAGCTCATTCTGAGGACTACCTAATTCCAATTGGGTTTGTGAAGTCTCCTCCATTTTCATCCTTAACCTAAGCTTTGAAGCATAAAAATATGGACTTTCAATGTGCTTGATGGGGGGAATGAGGGAAAAGGGGGGTTCAAGCGAACCCCCTTCCCAAAAGGGGTTTTCATTTGTTTTTTTTCCATGCATGCATTAAATGGGTTCGCTCGAACCTTGGTTTTAGCAAACCCTTTTTTTGTTTGTTTGAACCAACAAGTCCATTCGAACCCCCAAAATGATTTTTTTTGGCATGGGGTCATTTTTTACAAGTTTTTCTTCCTCATTCGAATTGTAAACCACTTTTGTGGGTTTACCCACATGCAATGAATGCTTTATTTTTTTTGTTATAATAGAAAATTAATCACTCTAATAGTATCTTTTATTTATAGTAGTACAAATCTGTCTCTTCATAAACTATCCCATATCTTTGGGTAAATTGTTTATCAACTAAACTTACCTTATGTCTTTCAACACTTTCATCATTGCACTATAAAACTTTGTGATTTTTCTACATAGGCTTCCTCTTCTAAGTACCTATTCAAGAAGGCAATTTTCACATGCATGCAATGAATGCTTTATTTTTTTTGAGATACTAGAAAATTAATCACTCTAATAGTATCTTTTATTTATACTAGTGAAAATGTCTCTTCATAATCTATCCCATATCTCTAGGTGAATTGTTTAACAACTAAACTTACCTTATGTCTTTCAACACTCTCATCATTTCTATACTTAGTCTTATAGACTCATTTAGTACCAATATTTTTCTTGTCATGTGGAATCTCTATAAACTCCCTAGTGTCATTCCTACAATTAGAATCAACTCTTAAATTTTTTGCACTCTAACCTCATTAGTACACGCATGTTCAAAATTAGCTTGCAAGAGTAAAGAAAAATTCACTATCTCACCTTGTGGATTTTTTCGTGTGGTTGAGTTTTACTCCTATGATAAATCTCACTTAAGATTCTTATATTTCTTATAAAAATTAGACTTGAACCTAGATTTGCACTAGAATTAGAAGAGAGGCTACTTGGTGGATTTGTATTAGCTCGAGCTAAAATATTAGTAGGATGTTCATTATTAGAACCTCACTATTTTATCCTAAAATTTTTACATTACATAGTAGAAAAATGGTCGCTTCACATTTTCATGGTATTTTAGGTCTTTCCTCTTGATGCTTGGTCCATTTTGCTTTGATTTAATGCTGTAATGTGGCTTAAAAATTCACATTAGGTCCTTCAAATTCAAATTATGGCATCTTGTGAAGGTGTTGTGAAGTGTTGTAAGACATTTCTACACTTTTCTAGACTCTATTCATTACAATTCACCTAAGAGTCATCTTTTTATTCATCATCAAGTCCTATTTTGAACTATCGTAAAGTCTTGTAACAATATTTCATGCTTTTCTAGGCATAACTTCACTATTTATAGCTTTCCTATGCTTTATTTGATCCCTTTATGCCCTTATAAGGCTTAGTTAAGTGTGTTTTTGAATGTAAACCCGACAAACAACATTAAATGCAAGTTAATTCCTGACACCCACATTCACGTTCAAGGTGGGACCCATTCTCCATGGGTGGAAAATGAGTCCCTCTTGGCTCCTAATTTTAAATATTTCAAATTTTCTTATGGGTTTTTATTTAAAATCACCTTATGTCGACCTATGATGAGGTATCATTGGGTTACTAAGGCACAAGTGTGTATGAATATGTGTTTTTCTCCTCATTTTACATCTCCTGCAATCTCTAAACTCATTCAAGAAATATTTCTATGAATTCATAAAAGCATTTGGGCACTTTGCATCATCTAATCAAGCATCAATCAAGCATTCAAAGGAAACCATTGATATATCTTCAGATTTTCTTTAACAAGGGTTTGGTAAGTTGATATCATTTGCATGTTATTTCTTTATCATTATCTTTCATTTGATCATTTTATTAAGGGTTTGATTACCAAAGTGAGATTTGACAAAGGAAAATCCCTTCGCCCTAACCCTTAACCATTTTCCCCCTTTGTGCATGTGTTGTGTATGCAGATTTATCAAGCATTTAGGTGTTGAAAAGTGGAAAAGAAGTCCAAAAAGTGTTTCAAGTCAATCATAACCTATTTCAAGCTTGGAGAAGACATTATGTCCATTTTCTGTAGGATTAACTTTGTCAACCTGACAAGTAGACAACCTCATATCTGGTGCTACATAATTGGTTCCTGATTTCTTAGAATTTTGGGAGAGGACTGATTCACCATCAATGGTGAATGAGTTCCACCTTAAGGCTAGAAATCCATATTTTGTCAAATTCTGGATCTCGACACCTAGAAACCATTTTTTGACAGTTTTCATCAGAAGCAAGACTAATTCACCATCAGTGTCAAATAAGTCACACTGGTGATTTTTCAGTGATTTCTGATAGCATTCAGAATATTCACAATTCTCAATTCTTTGCTCAGGTGCACTCTGAATAAGCCTTTTTTATATTTTGTTTTGCATTTGTTCATTCTTAGTTCATTTTTGCAAACATCATTGTGTTTTCCAAAATTGTATGGTTCTTAGGTTTTTCATTCATAATCAATCAAAAATTTCATTTATTTGCATTCATATTAGTCCATTTAGTCTAAATAACATCATACATTGCATAATTTGAGTGAACCTAGCTAGATCTTTTGGCTCTTCTTTCTCCTTTTAGGTAAAAAACCCTAGAAGTGCTAGAAAGAATTAGGGTGCCAAAAATCTACAGTTCATTTTGGTGAACTTGCTTTTCGAATACTTCTCTTTTCTGATTTGGTGTCCATCATATGTCTAGCTTGCATTAGGATTTTTATGGTTCATTTGCATGCTAGGTGTTAAATTTTACACTCATAAAAAGTGCATTTAGGTTGCATTGATGGCATGTAAATTCATTTGCATTTTCTAATATTCTACATTTTTCAATTAGGTCTACATCATAGCACTCAAAAACTATAAAAATCACTCAAAATTTTATGAATTTTTTGTAAAAGGTCCATACTTGGACTCATTTGCCACCCTGGGCGAATGTGTCCCTTTTGACCCCTAAAACAACCTTTTACAGAGTTGACAACCCTATTTTTATACTTCTATTTTCTAACATCAGTTATCTATATCACTTGGCTAAGTTTTTGTACCATGAATTTCATTAAATCTAGCCTAAAATAGCTCATTTCATGCATTGCTTAGTTGCAATTTTACATTCACAACATTTCATTTTCATATTGTTGCATTGTGTAAACAAAAAAATAGCTTGCTTAAAAAACTAAAAATTGCATTTCCTTTTAAGTCATTGCATGGTACTTTCTTTCCGTTTTCATCATAGCATATTTTCTTTCAAAATATGTGGCTTTTATTTTGTTAATAGTGGATTATATAAGCATAACATTCCCTCTTATGAGCTCAATTTTTATTACAACAATGAGGTGTTTAGGAAACATGATCAAACCATTGACACAATCCTTAATATTACATTGCCCATTAGTGAGAATGCTAGTGTAGACAATTATAACAATCATACTTGTTCTTCCCCTGATACCTCTCCTATTAGTGATGAAGGTGTCTTGGTGAAGGAAGCTACAAGCATTGAGAGTCTTAATTTTCCATTTCCTTATTCCCCTTTGGAGGATGTTAGAAAACAAGAACATGAGATCATAGAAACATTCTTAAACATCACCTTACCTAGTCTCCATAACCATGACAATCAAACTTTTCTATCTCTTAATATCCTTCCTCTATGTCAAGAGGATAGGTTGGTGTTAGAAGACATCTCTATTAAGAGTTATGAAACCCTTGATCCTCCCTTCCTTAATGCTCCTCCCATTTGGGATAATCTATTTGAAAACCATAGTGGTCATTCTCTTTATGCTTGCCCCACTTCTGATGAAGCTACTTTACAAACCTCAAACTTGGATGAACATATTACAAGCTCTGCTAGTAGGGTAGATAACATGAAACAAGAGAATGATACTTAAATACAATGGAAATTCAACTAACATCTTCTCCTAATCATCCCCCTCTTGAGAATCCCATCATTGATCATTCCCCTATTGGTGATGAAGTTATTGTGGAAGAACGAAGCCTTACTTGTCAAGCACATGTGGCCTGTTATTCTCCTAAAAACTCTCCTCCTAGAGAGAATATCATGCTCCTCAAAAATGACAACAATAATAACGTATCTTCCTTAGATAAAAAGGTGATTCTTGATTGCCCTTCATTAGAGATACATCAAACCAAGACCAGTGAGGTTATGAATGCGCAAGTTTCCATTAGATCCCCATCAATCAATCGTCCTCATACATACGTCGTGGGACATCCTCACAACCCTCTAATTCTTTACCCAGCTTCACATAAACAAAAAACTCAAACTAAACCTAAACTTATCCTTTACCCTCCTCAAACTAATGTATCACAACAACCAAGTTATAATATCGTTGCTCATACATATAACACTCACAATTATCTACAATTGCAAAAACCAACCCCAACAAACTTACCTTTGCCTAATCCCATCTTACCAGGTCCTCCTTGTTTACCTCCACAAAGCAGAAAGGAGTATAATCTTATTGAACAACTTAAGAATACTCCTTCTAAGATATGATTGTGGGACCTTATTCAAGCCTCCCCTCACTATCACAATATGATCCAAGCAACCTTACAACAAGTTCCCATCACCTCTAATGTGCCACCAACTAATATTGCAGCAATGATTCAAGGACTAAATGTTGACATTGTTTTCCACCAAAGTGATCTCCCATCTTTGGACTTGCAAAAACAAAATGAAGATTTTATGATCATCGCTCAATACAGAACAAAAGGGATCAAGAGAACTCTTGTAGATATTGGTTTTGATTTTAATGTGTGTAGTGTGAGCCTCTTGGATAGGCTTGGCATTGATAGATCAACCATTCAACCTAATTCTCTATCTATTAAGGGATTCAACAATGTCAAAAAGAAACCACTAGGGGCAATCATTATGCCTCTTACAGTTGGAGTGGTCACCTTGAATACACCAATCCATGTTATGCCTTGTGAAATTTCATGCAATCTTATCTTAGGCAAACAATGGATTCATGCCATCAAAGGTGTACCTTCCACTCTTCATCGCAAAATGAAATACATCTACAACAACACATTCTACACACTTGACGTTGATCTTGAACCTAATAGTGTCTTACACCTTGAGAAAAACACAACAAATTCCTTAAACACATCCACATCATCTACACCAGCAAATGATCCTTCAAAAGCATCTGCTTCCACCACTTCAGACAAAGAAGAACATTACACAACAAAATTTGAAGAACTTAATCATGAACAACCACTTGATCCAAAAATACTAAAAATGTTTTATGGAAAAGGTTATGATCTTATGAAACAAATTGGATATAGTGGAAAAGGATGTGGTGCTACTGAACAAGGTATCCACAATCCTATAGATCCTATCACACAACAAACAACTCATGGTCTTGGTTATTGTCTTGTGATAGAAATCACCAAGCCTTCACCCAACATCAACAATCTCACACAACACACTCCTAAATCAACTACACCTTCGCTTAATTTCAATGTCATCTCGCAAAACATTCATGATTTGAATATGTTAGATATTCTACCCTCCTATAATTCAGAGAATAAAATCTCGCAATCTCAAGAGCCTTGTGTAAGTATGACATCTATTACTAAGGAAGATGTATCTTAGACACAAATCACATGACCACCTTCTACCATTGATCAAGAAGGTATCTTGTTGAGAATCGTCCAAGATCACTTCATCACCCTTCCCCCTAGAACTCATAAGAAATGTTATGAAAATACCTCATTTTTCTCCTATCATAGAGTTCATGGTCATTCCACAAATTCCTATAAAGCTTAGAGTAATAAAATTCAACATTTTAAGGAGTTTGGTATGCTTCCCTCTATGGGGGCACCTAATTCCTCTAATTGAAATTGATTTTCACTCTCACCATCATTTCATCAATTGTTTCAACTCACCTTTGTCCTGTACTAAGTGGGGGTAAGGGATTCACTATCCATGTCCTCATATGTCACTTTTTGTTGCCTCCTTTGGCTAGTCATTAACTTTTGATGAACATATAAGAGAAATCTTGGGACGTGGATGATGTGCCTTAGGATGGTTCACATGTGACATACTCCCTTATTCATGATGTAGCTTCTCAGAAACATATGACTTGGAATAGGTCTTTCTGAGTAAGCTCTCATGTTCTTCTTCTTCTACTTTAAAGCAATTGCTCACAACAATGGTGTTAGCAACTGCTTTAAAGTGGGGGCATACATTGACACTCACATTTCATTGTGTGATTTCTTTCTTCTTGTGATGCGTCCTTTTCTTGGTGGAGTAATTGGGCTTGATTCCCTCCAAGAGCGTGATACTTCTTTTGCACTCATCCTCTATTGGAGATGTTAAGCATGATGTTCCCTAAGATGATACCTTGCATAAACAAAATAAAATCCCTTTGAACAATCCTTACACTATTCTACATTAACAATGTCTATGAGTGTCAGGCATACTAAGTTTTTCTTACCTCATAGAGCTCAAAAATCATTTTTCCTTTGTGGTGCCTTATTAAAGTTATCAGGAGGTATAACTTTGGTATGGTTGAGTGGGAAGCCCATTCTGAGGCGTGACTTTCCCCATAGCCACCTATGTGTTTGTGAGTTCATACCAACTAGCGTATGTACTTCACCTTTTTTGGGTTTTCTCACTTGGTGGACTGCCATGAGTTCTATCGCCCCAGAGTGAGTATGCATTCTCTTTTTCAAAGAAACAACCTAGATCTAATCCATAACTAGTTGGATAGATGATCAAAGCTTTCATTCCTTTTTCATCATCATGTGTGTTCCTTTGATCTTATGTTTAGTTTTTCATGGGATCTTCATCCTGGGGACTTGATCATCCCTCTCGATCGTTGTCATTCCATCTTTCTAACGTAAGTGCATTGAGACCTCTCTCTCAATATTCATGGCTACTTTAGTGTGAGTTTGAAGCAAGTTCATCCTCTCACTAAAGTGGGGGCTAAATACACCATAGAAAAATGGTCCCTTGACATTTTCATGGTCTTTTAGGCCTTTCCTCTCGATGCTTGGTCCATTTTTCTTTGATTTAATGTTGTAATGTGGCTTAAAAATTCACATTAGGTCCTTAAAATTCAAATTATGGCATCTTGTGAAGGTGTTGTGAAGTGTTGTAAGACATTTCTACACTTTTCTAAACTATATTCATTACAATTCACCTAAAACTAATATTTTTATTCATTATCAAGTCCTCTTTTGAAATGTTGTAATTCTTGTAACAAGATTTCATGATTTTCTAGGCATAACCTCACTATTTACACCTTTCTTATGCTTTATGTGACCCCCTTATGCCCTTATAAGACTTAATTAAGTGTTTTTTTGAATGTGAACCCGACAAACAACATTAAATGCAAGTTAATTCCCAAAACCCACATTCAAGTCCAAGGTGGGACCCATTCACCATGGGTGGCGAATGAGTCCCTCTTGGCTCAAAATTCAAAATATTTCAAATTTTCTTTCAGGTTTTTATTTAAAATCACCATATGTCAGCTTGTGATGAGGTATCATTGGATTACTGGAACAATTGTGTATAAATATGTGTTTTTCTCCTCATTTTACATCTCCTACAATCTCCTAACTCATTCAGGCAATCTTTCTCTTCATAAAAGAATTTGAACACTTTCCATCATCTAATCAAGCATCAGTCAAGCATTCAAAGGCAGCCATTGATATATCTTCAGATTTTCTTCAACAAGGGTTTGGTAAGTTGATAGTATTTGCATGTTATTTCTTTATCATTCTCTTTCATTTCATTATTTTAGTAAGGGTTTGATTATCAAAGTGGGATTTGACCAAGGAAAATCCCTTTTCCCTAACCCTTAACCATTTTCCCCCTTTGTGCATGTGTTGTGTATGCAAATTTATCAAGCATTTAGGTGTTGAAAAATGGACAAGAAGTCAACAAAGTGTTTCAAGTCAATCATAACCTATTTCAATTTTGGAGAAGACATTCTACCTATTTTCTATAGGATTAACTTCATCAACTGACAAGCAGACAACCTCAGATTTGGTGCTACAGAATTGGTTCCTGATTTCTTAGAAATTTAGGAGAGGATTGATTCACCATCAGTGGCAAATGGGTCCCACCTTAAGGATGGAAATCTAGATTTTGTTAGATTCCAAATCCTGACACTCAGAAACTAGTTTCTGACAGTTTTCATTAGAAGTAGGACTGATTCGCCATCAGTGGCAAATGAGCCCCACTAGTGATTCTTAGTGATTTCTAATAGCATTTAGAATATTCCAGATTCTCAATTATCTTCCCAGGTGCACTCTAAATCATCCTTTTTCTATTCTATTTTGCATAATTTGTTCATTCTTAGTTCATGTTTGCAAACATCATTATGTTTTCCAACATTGCATTATTCTTAGGTTTTGCATTCATAATCATTCAAAAACTTCATTTAGTTGCATTAATATCATTCCATTTAGTCTAAATAACATCATACATTGCATAATTTGAGTGAACCTAGCTAGACTTTTGAGTGGTTTTATCTCTCTCCTTTTAGGTGAAGCATTCCTAAGAGTGCAAGAGTAGCCTAGAAATCCCGTAACGAAAAATCTACGATTCATACACATTTTTTTTACATAATAAAAAATCATCTTTAATCATGTATATAAAACAAACTTCCACTTGAACAAGATGTAAATCATCCAAATAAGATAGGCTCAATAACAACCACTTGATTAAATGTTAAATTTTATAGTAAGTATACACAAGAAAGAATAATCATTTGTGACTTAATATTTGATAGTATCAATTGAGTACATAGGAACTAACCATACCCAATTTGGACTAACTTGTCCACTACAAGAAAAAATTTATAAACCAATTCAATCATTTCTATCTATTACAAGATAATAATTACATAGCCAATTCAGGATTTTTAGTCTATTACAAGACAAAACTGACGTAAATAATTCAAGCCCTGTTGTCTATATGGGACTAACAATCTATAATGATCAATACAAACCATGCCTCCATCTAATATGAAATGAAATTCAAGTGAATAAAAGGTCCTATAAGGATAAGTATCAAAATAAGTATTCTCCAATCAGAGTCTTTGACTCACTGCGATCAATTTCTAGGTCCTATGTCACTTACAAAAGATTCACAAAACTGCACATTATATTGTAATGAGGGCTTCTATAAGTCTATCCCTCTTTTAAATTTTACATATGTATTAAATTAAAATTTAATTTAATTTCCCAAATTTAATTTAATTTATTGAAGATGACAATAAATAGATGATTAATAAGCATAACTAAGCTCAAGCACTTAGGGAGAGCCAAATACAATGTGAAATTGTCAACGGTGACAATTTACAATGATACATTAAGCCCCCACTTTAGTGAGGGTATGAAATTGCACTCATACTCACACTAAAGTATGGAGAAGCCAAAAAAGGGTCCCTGAATCAAAAACTTGAAGAGGTAAGATGACACCAAGCTAGGAGATGTGATATTCCTTAGGCTCAAGATCTTATCAAACAATAATGTCAAGATAAAAGAACACACACACATATAAAACACAATATAGTAAAGGACACATGATACTCAAAATACAAGACATACATAATTAAAACATTAATCAAACATGAAGTAAGCATGAGTAAAACATAATGCAACTATCATGCAACATGAAATAAACATAATTCAAATAAAATATATACAAATTTGATGCAAAATTGAGGCTACACAATGTAAACATGACGTAAAAATGATGCATACAAAGGGTATGACATCACGAACTAGCAAGATTCACACATTCTTACTAGGATTCATACCCAATGTCACTCATAAGTCATCTAGGCTAGAGAAGTATGGTATTTTCTAGGTGACTCATGAATAGGTGAAAACAATACAAACTATCAAAGTTTAATATTCATTAGGTGAACTCCACAAGAAACAACATAGGCCAAAATTTTTTGATATTCACTAGGTGAGTTTCAACAAGGTAGAAAATGAAATCAAACAAGATAGTGAATTATCATGTCAACCATATGAAGAATTATAGGCTAGAGGGAAATTTTTATCACATAATTGACTTTTTTAAAAATCCTAGAATTTCCCTTTGAGCATTGGAAATATTGAACTCTACAACACTTTAGCTCCAAATTTTCTTATGTTGTTGTGAATGTCACATGTCATGTCTTTATAATGGATAAAAAAAATTATCATTAATAAATTACCATCACTTCTCACCATTGTTTCTTGTATGCGTGAACAAAGAGTTTGCACACAATATTCTGTAAATTTGAATTCTATCCAATTATCTTCAAGTGATACATGTTTAATCAATAACTTGTGAAGTCAAAATTGCTAGGATAGGTGACATTATAATTGCTATACTAAGCTTATTCATGTGTATCCACATTCTTTGGAAAGTGTTCTAGGGGACATAAGGGATAAAATATGTAATAATTATTTTCTTATGACAAATTGTAATTGCATTTAAAGAGATGGACCCATTATAGTGGTGGTTACAAATCATTTTGGAGGAATATTACTCTTGGGAATTCAACTTTTTGGGTGGATATCACTTTAGTGTGCATGCACTTGCATGTTATTTTCATGTTTTGCATTCTAAGGCATGGTTGGGCACCTAGGTTTGCATGTTGGTGCATGCTCATTCATGGATCCATCAAAGCTATCAGAAAGTTATGGAGCACTTGAGTTTGAAAAATTCCTATTTGTTGTGGGTTAGGCACACATGTGAAGGCCATGTTGATGAGACCATAAGTGATCTCATATTTAATCAGATAAAATCATATATTTCTTCCTAATGCATTAGTGTTAAAAGTGGATTTGAGTAATAATTGTAAGTTCTTTAGTTGTTTAACGTAGAATGTAAAGTGAATATTTGATTTATTTTTAGTAATTAAATGTGATCCAAAATTTCCTCTAATATTTCTCCAAGTGTTTAAGATGATATAATGTAGATAAATTAGTTATTAAATAACTCATGGTAAGAAGAAGCTACAAACACTTGCAGCTAAGAGCTCTAGACATCAACTCTAGACAAGGATTTGAAGACAAAATGGGAAGATCAAGAAGAATCCTCCAGAATTCCAACACATTCCAATATTGTTGCAAAATTAAAGATTATCAATCACTACTAAATTGATGGTTAAGCATGTAGTTCATGACAACTCAAGAGATCTCTTTTGCCACATTATCTTTCAATAACTCAACTTATCAAAGAAATTAAGTGTCATTAATGATAATGAAATGTTCTTCAATATAATCAACAAAGATTTGGTTAAGAAAACTGAAGAAAAATCCCTTCATTCATGTGGAGAACTGAAGGTTACCTAAAAATTAGCTGCCCAAAAATTATCAAAAATGTAGTCTCAGTAAAATAATGATATCTCCCTCATTTCTTAATGAAATTAAAAAATTCAAATGATCTGGAAATTAGTTTGGAAGGGATAAAAAACCTTTTGAGCATATTGCGTGATTTGTATGAGGGAAGGAGTAGTACGTGACAGAAAATGACTAAGATAAAGGTGGTGAGATTAAAGGTAATTGCTCTAGAATGTTCCAAGTTTAATGAATGATCCCTCCAAAGTAGGATGTTGGATCCACATTCTTAGTGGATTGGTTGGGTAGATATGGAATATAAATTCTATAAATATAATGTAATAAGTTGATCAAAGTGGGGGGGATTAGAAAGACTTGTTTTAGCTTGACGAAATAAGATCATTTTAGTTTCATTTCTAGTAATATATTTCCAACTTTCTAGAGTAAATTTGAATTCAAGCAAGCTTTTCATTTTCAGCAAGTTTGAACTAGTTTATCCTTTTCAATTCTTGCAAGTGTTCCTTAGATTAGTTTCCTTTCATGCAACTTTCCTTTCATGCGAATAGGATTTGTTTCTACAAGTAGAATAGACTGTCAAGCAAGTTTTCTACTTTCTCTCTTGTAGACAGCCATGGACACTACTTTGGATTGATAAATTAAATGATGAGGATTAGAATGACTCCATCATTTTTAGCATTGTTCTTGGGGATACATTTCATTAGGGAATCAAGAAAACTAGTTTGGAATCCTTTTAGATTTAGAAGTTCCTCAAGAAGGATTTGTCTTTGAAACCCCCCCCCCCAAAATACAAAATCAAAACCCCAAAATTCTAGATCTAAGGTGAAAAGCTACTATTTTTTTCAAAATATCCTTAGTTGGAGAACCATCACTTGAAATCCTAACAAAGGATATTTATTTAAGGAAATAATTGATGGATTATTGCTTGCAAGAGGTGCAGAATACAATGAAGAGATCGTATCTTCATTACAAAAGCTTGCAAAAAAAAGACTTATTTGGAGACCTTGAAAATCCAAGAATGGCTGCCCAATCAGATTTTGGAAGTCAAAGGAGGGCTGCCCAATCAGAGATTTGAAGAACAAGGAGTTATTTCCAGTCATGCATGCAATAGATCAGAAGGAAGGATTGCAAGATCTCTCCAATTAGCCCATGTATTTGATAGAATCAGAAATCATGGAGTAGGTTTCCACTTCAAAGGAAGGTGAAGCATTGAGTTTCAATTTTTTTGTCATCTTTTCATTCTCTTCTCTCAAAAAATTGAACACATGGAAACATAATTTGAGAAAGGGAAGATATTTTTCAAAACTAGTCAATGGTTATGTGTAACCTCTCTACATCATTAAGTAGAGTAGGTTATGGTATGTTTGATTTTTGCAAATAAGTGCTTTTCACATGCTATTTCCTCTTCTCTAAGGTTTTAAGCATGTACTTTTCTATACAAGTTGCTGCTCTAAAATCTTGTGGAATATATTTTAGCATTATGGATGATTGGTTAGTGCAACAAAAATAATGATGAAGCAGTCTAACTTGGTATTCGATGTAAAAGATCAATTTGTAACTCTCAAAAGTTAAAGAAATTCTTTGCATGCAACATGGAGAAAGTGAACTACAACTTATGCATGATGGTTTCTTGGAAAACAAAGATAACATCAAGTATTTTCTTTATTAATTTACTCTTATTAAACTTAAAGTTCTTTCATTTTACTCAATCCACAAAAGAAGAAGAAGAAGAAGAAGAAGAAGAAAATACTAATCAAGAGTTTTCAAGAGCTATCCGAAGCAACTATAAAAAAATGGAATTTATCTATTCTATAAGGCTCATTATGAGTTGCAAGAGGACCTGTAACATGTTAGGTGTGGGGGAGATGCTAATACCATGAGTGATCTCACATTTAATCAAATAAAATCATATATTTCTTCCTAATGCATTAGTGTTAAAAGTGGATTTGAGTAATAATTAAAAGTTGTTTAGTTGTTTAAGGTAGAATGCAAAGTGAATATTTGATTTATTTTTAGTAATTAAATGTGATCCAAAATTGCCTCTAATATGTCTCCATGAAGTGTTTAAGATGATGTAATGTAGATAAATGAGTCATTAAATAACTCATGGTAAGAATAAGCTACAAACACTTGCAGCTAAGAGCTCCAGACATCAACTCTAGACAAGGCTTTGAAGACATTATGGGAAGATCAAGAAGACTCCTCCAAACTTCCAACACATTTCAATATTATTGCACAATTAATGAGTATCAATAACTCCTAAATTGGTGGATAAGCATGTAGTTCATGACAACTCAAGAGATCTCTTCTGCCACATTATCTTTCAATAACTCAACTTATCAAATAAATTAAGTGTCATTAATGATAGTTGAATTTTCTACAAGATAATTGAAAAAAAAATTGGTCAAGAAAACTAAAGAACAATCCCTTCATTCACATGGATAATTTAAGGTTCCCTAAAAATTAGACACCCAAAAATTATCGAAAATGTAGTCTCAGTAAAACAACGATATCTCCCTCGTTTCTCAATAAAATTCAAAAATTCAAAATGATCTAGAAATTAGATTGGAGGGGCTAAAAACAATTTATAGAATTTGGTGTTATTTGTATCAGAGAAGGAGTAGTATGTGACATAAAATGTCTAAGATAAAGGTGGCGAGATTAAAGGTAACTGCTCCTGAATGTTCCAAGTTTAATGAATGACCCCTCCAAAATAGGATATTGGATCAATATTCTTAATGGATTGGTTGGGTAGATATGGAATATGAATTCTATAAATACAATATAATAAGTTGATCAAAGTGGGGGGATTAGAAAGGCTTGTTTTATCCTGAGGAAATAAGATAGTTTTAGTTTCATTTCCACCAATGTTTTTCCAACTTTCTAGAGTAAATTTGATTTCAAGCAAGCTTTTCATTTTCAAAAAGTGTGAAGTAGTTTAGCCTTTTCAATTCTTGCAAGTGTTCCTTAGATTAGTTCCCTTTCATGCAACTTTTCTTTCATGCAAATAGGATTTATTTATGCAAGTAGAATAGACTGTCAAGCAAGTTTTCTACTTTCTCTCTTACACACAACCATAGAAACCACCTTAGATTGATAAATTAAATTATTATGATTACAATGACCCCACCACATGTGATAATTTAATATTTTATTCCATGTTTATGGGCTATCCACTAAGGGGGGTGTGGGTTTTTCTAGGTGGTTTTTCTTTTTTTTTGGGATACCATTTTTGGTATTCTCTCCCATGAAATTCTATATATCAATATGGTGGTTTAGTATGAGTTCTTTGCAAGTTTTCAGAGCGATGAATTGTTGCTAGATTAAAAAGAGGATTATTGTATTGATGTACTTATTTGAAGATTAATACAAGCATTGGATCTCTTTGGGTGTGGATTTTTTCCCATAAGGGTTTCTCCACGTATATCTTATGTCACTTGTGATGATGACTTGTGCTATTGCAGTTTTACCTTTCATTATTGCAACTATCAATCACTTAATCATTTAATGGTAATCTTGCAAACATAATTTCAGATTTGTAATCAATTTAATAAGTTCATATTGCTACAATCTATACCTTGTTTCCTAAAATTTGGTATTAGAGCTAGCGGTTTTGTTAAGAGAGGGATGCCTTTCTACTAAGTGTTGAAGGTTTTCTAGTTGGAATGGGAGCTTGTGCATTGTTGGTAATGCAGATTTATTAAGAATATTTTAAATAATGGCTTCTACCTCTCATCTACATATTGAGAAGCTCAATGACACTGGCTATGATATTTGGAAGTTGAAGATGGTGGATCTCCTTCAATAGAGAGATTAGTGGTTTGGAGTTTCAAATGAAAAGAAACTAGAATCAATGTCTAATGAAAATTGGAAGAAAATGGAAAAGAAGGCATGGGGAACCATTCATTTGTGTCTTGCAGATTCCATCCTCTTCAATGTTTCAGAAGAATATACTACAAACAATTTGTGGAAGATGATAGGTGATATCTATCAAACTAAAAGTTTAACTAATAAGTTGTATCTGAAAATACATTTGTATTATTTAAAAATAAATGATGGTGATTCTATTGCAAAACATTTAAATTTATTTAATATGATTATAAGTAATCTTGTACTAGTAGATGTTAAGATAGAAAAGGAAGATAAATGTATTTTTTTGCTTTGTTATTTACCTAAGTCTTGAGAAAATATAATTGTTGTCATAAGTGGTGGTGGTATAGAACTAAAGATGGATAGTATCATTGCAATACTTCTTTTGGAAGAGATGAGAAGAAATTATATGAATGTGGGATCCCAAGATGTCTTGCATGTGCGAGGAAGGTCCAAAGAAAAAGGATGGCCTAAAGGGGTCAAGAAGAGAGAAAAGTCTAAAGGACATTATAAAACCCTAGGAAGAGTAGAGTAAAGTGTTGGAATTGTGGTGAGAGGGAATGTGAAGGAGTGTAGAAACAAGAAAAAGTGTCCAGATACTTCCACAAAAAAGTCCTTAGAAGATGGTGATTTGGATGCTTTGTTTATTTTAGCTACTAACACTATCAATGATGATTCTTGGCTTATTGATTCAGGTTGCTCCTACTATATAACTCCTCACAAGGAGTGGTTTACTTCATATTCAACTTATGATGGGGGAGAATTTTTCCTTGGTGATAATAGCACAAAGAAGATTATTCGTAAGGGAAAGGTAAAGTTCTGTTTCACCAATGGAAGGGTTAAAACCCTTGATCATGTTTTACACATTCCAAGACTTGCGAGAAATTTACTTTCACTATCCAAGTTGAATGATCTTCTAGAATGTGTGTGAAATTTTACAATTCTAGTTGTAGGTTGGTAAGAGGGAGTTTGGTGATAGCTAAAGGATCTTGGATTGGGACTTTGTTTAGGCATGCTTACACATTTTGTAACTCTACCAATGTAACTGGAATTGAAAATGCATGTATGTTGTGGCACCATATATTGGGTCACATAAGTGAAAAGGGTCTTAAGACTATTTTGAATAAAATGTTGGTTGACAGTATTTTTGATTATTCTATTAGTGGGTATGTGCAGGATCGTGATGGGCCAAAAAGCGGCAATATGATGGGTATTTGTAGGGTATGTGGATGACGACTTTTCTTTTACCCAAAATTAATGACATAAAAAGGGTTTTTAAAGGAGATTCTCATATTTCCACCAATATAAATTATGCTTTACTTGGAATTTAATAAATAATTATTATTCATTTTCTATTTAAATTACGACTAAAGTCCTGATTGATAGGGTGATTGAAAAGCATCTATAGCTTTCAAATGGTATCACATTTTTTGAATCCAAAACATGTTTCATATTCTATGCTTTGCATACTATAGAATTAAAAAAAAAAAATTGAATTTCATGAAGTTTTGACCAAGTTAAGGTGGTCAAACATACAATTTTTTATATTTTTTAAAAGTTGTAATAAAAAATTCATAATTAATTATTTACTTGGAAAAAAATTACAAAAAAATATGCATCACATTTGGACATGATTCCTCTACTTATGTCTAAAATATTAGAAAAAATATTATCATTTTATTGTGGTTAGGGTGGTCAAAAAAACACCTACTTATTTTTTCCCTGAAATTTAAGTACTATTGCATTGAAATTTCAAATTTTTACCAAATAGATTTTCTTTTAAAAAATAAACCTAGTAGTTTAGAATCTACATTCAATTTGCTATGGATTCTATTATTACAATTTTTTAAAATAATATAGATAACTTATTCAAATTTTTACATCAAGTTACCTAACTCTGATTTTTCTAAAATTTTTGCCACTGAAGGGCCTATTTTTTCCATGATGATCCTGTACATACGCTAGTAAAAAAAAATTTGTGAGAATTAATTGTTTGGTAAATGGATTGGATCATCATTTCCTAATGGGACTAACAAAGCTAATGGATTATTAGAGATCATTCATTTGGATGTTTTTAGACTAGTGGATGTTAACTCTTTTGGAAAATCTCATTATTATGTTACTTTCATTGATGATGTGTCAAGATACACCTAGATTTATTTTATGCATGAAAAATCAGAGGTTTTCACTAAGTTTAAGGAATTTAAAGCCTTATTTTAGAAGTGAATGGATTGTAATAATAAGATAAGGGTGTTGATATTTGACAATGGGGGTGAATACTATTCCAGGGAATTTGATGAGTTATATAAGCATGTAGGTATTGTTTGGAAAAAGAGTACGCCTTATACATCTCAGAAAAATGGGGTAGCAGAAAGAATGAACTAAACCTTGATGGAAAGAGCTAGGAGCATGTTGAGTGGTGCTAAGCTTGATAGATACTTTTGGGTAGAAGTTGTAAGTATTGCATGTTATTTGGTTAATAGATATCCTTTTTCAGCTCTCATTGATAAAACTCCTTATGAAGTGTGGATAGGTAGAAATCCTTCTATTTCACATTTAAAGCTATTTGGTTGTGAGGATTTTGTTCATGTGCCTCAAGAGAAGCATTCTAAGTTGGATCCAAAAGCATATAAATGCATCTTTTTTAGTTATAGTAAGAATGTAAAAGGTTATAAGCTTTGGAATCCACTAACTTGTAAAATGGTTTTCTCTAGAAATGTTATTTTTAGGGAGTTTAGAGCTTACTCAGGTGAAGAAAAATGAAAGGAGAAAGATAAGAAAAAAATAGTGCACTTCAATACAAAGATTGAGAAGAAAGAATATGCACATGTGGAAGAACCGGATGATTTGAGGATGGAGAAGAAGAGGGTTCAGAGAGTTCAGATGATGTGTAGGATGAGCATGTAGAAAAAGAAGAGCAACAAGAGCCCCTTATTCCTACCTTGAGAAGATCCCAAAGGAAATGAAATCCAGTCAATAGGTGTAGCCCATCCAATTTTTGTTGTGTATTTTCTTTGTTGAGTACTAATGATGAACCTAGATCCTACAAGGAGGCTCTTTCTTGAAACGAAAGTGAGTTTTGGATGCAAGCCATGTAGTTGGAGATGATGGCTTTGGATAGTTGTGATACTTGGGATCTTGTGAGTTTTCCCAAAGGAAGGAATTCCATTGGATGCAAGTGGGTATTTAAAAATAAATTTGGAGTAGATGGTCAATTAGAGTGGTACAAGGCCAAATTAGTGGCCAATGACTACTAGAGAGAGGGAGTTGATTTCATTGAAATTTTCTCTCATATTGCTAAGTTAACTTCTATTAGATTCATATTATCTATTGCTACTACTTATGATTTTTAAATAGAGAAAATGGATGTTAAAACTACTTTCTTACATGGGTATCTTGAGGAAGAGATTTATATGCGACAACCTAATGGCTTTGTTGAGAAAGGAAAATAACACTTGATTTGTAGGTTAAAGAGATATTTATATGGTTTGAAATAGTCACCTAGGATGTGGTACCAAAATTTTGATTCATTTACATTAGGTTGATCCCACAATAGTGTTTTAAACACTTTTTGGCCCAACTTGACATTGAAACATGAAAATTTTGAACTTTTTCTTCACTTTCAGACACCTATAGGTGCTAAACCATGAGGAATTTGAAGATGATTAAAACTAGTGATTTGTGACATTTTGTCTATAGATTCTAAATATAAATATTTTTAAAAAAATTGGAATCAAATTGTATTTACTTTCCCATCTCCTTCGATAATTGATTTTTAATAGTAAACACCATTTTCAGAGAATGATGTGTACTCAAGTGCTAACACAACTTTTTTTCTATGAAGAATAAAATTCTATTTTTTTCAAATTTAGATTTGTAACTATGATATCTAAGGCATGCATTTGGTTTCATAGTGTTTTATTGATTTTTTTTTTTTTAATTAAGTTTTGAAGTCAAACCAATTATAATTTAGACATAGGTTTACTTGCTAACACATAAATTTTTTGTATGTATCAAAATTCATTTTTTTTTGTTGGATCAAGGACATGATCAATATCAAGGGCATAGATATTTTTCAATTTTTTTTTTGGTAATCTAACTATTTTTCCACATGTGTACAACATAGAGCTTGATTTTTGGTGAAAATCCTACATTCACAAGAAATAAAAAATAAATATAATAATCAAATAAATATATTTAAAATTATACTTTTTGGGAAGCTTATAATAAGGACTACATACTTAAAATAAATAAATTTTAAATGAATTTATTAGAACCCCCAAAAGGTAAATCAAATGTGGTTTTTTATCAACATTTTGATAGGTGTAAAGGATACTTTGTTATAGGTATGGTTTAAAACTAGCGGGGTTCTATCCAAGGGGGTTTGATATAAGGTGGTTTGATCAAACCCTCTTCAATTGTAATATTTTAGATGGAACTTTTCAAGGATTAAATCATTATATTTTCTAAAAATATGTGATTTCAGCAAAAAATAGGATGTCCCAAAAAGTGTAAACCACTATCAAGTGGGACCACCTATTGAAGTTGGGTTTTGTTAGAAGTGAGGAGGATCATTGTGTTTATATTAAGGTTATTACTAAGCAGATTCTAATCATTATATTGTATGTTGATGACGTGTTATTTATGGGTAACAACAAGGTGATGATTAAGGAGCTTAAGAATCATCTTTCTAGCACATTTGATATGAAGGATTTTGGGGTTGCAAAATATATTCTTGGGATGGAGATCAGTAGAGATCAGGTTCACAAAAATCTTTGGTTAAGTCAAATTAAGTATGTTGATACTATTTTGTAGAGGTTTAATATGCATCACTATAAATTGGTAAATATTCCATTTTCGGTTGGTAATAAGTTGAGTTTAGAAATGTGTCCTAATTCTAATGATGATTTTGAGGAGATTTATAATGTTCCTTATTCTAGTGTTGTTGATAGTTTGATGTATGCAAATCTTTGCACTAGACCAGATATAGCCCAAACAGTGGGGGTTTTGAGCAAGTTTATGTCTAACCCTGGTAGAGAGAATTGGACTTTTGTTAAGAGGTTGTAACTTAGAAATGTGCATGGTAATTTAGATTATTGTTTGGTTTATCATGGTATTGATGATGTGGGTAAGTCATTGGAGATACAAGGTTTTTTTGATGTAGATTGGGTAGGTGACTTAGATAGTTGAAAGTCCACTAGTGGCTATGTTTTTACTTTGTTTGGAGATGCAATGAGTTGGATGAGTAAGAGGCATCCTATAGTTTCATTATCCACCATCGAAGCAGAGTATATGGTAGCTACACATGCTTCTAAGGAGGTAGTTTGGTTATAGAGAATTGGTAATGATATTGGTTTTGATTGCAAGAAAGTGAGGATTGGATGTGACAATCAGAGTGTCATATGATTAGCCAAAAATCATATGTATCATGCTCATACTAAGCATGTTGATGTTCAATATCACATTGTGTGAGAAATGGTAGAGAATGTTAAGGTTTTGATTGAGAAGGTTTACACTTCAGAAAATGTTGTAGATTCTCTCATGAAGCTAGTGACCACAAATAAGTTCTCTTACTGTAGTAAGGCCATGGGCTTTTATTAATGTAATTGATTATATTATATTTTATTTGTATCTCATGGATGTAATTGCAATGTATAATTTCAAGTGGGAGAATGTTAGGATAGGTTACATTATAATTTCTTTCCTAAGTTGATTTATGTGTCTCCACATTCTTTAGAAAGTGTTCTAGGGGACATGACGGATAAAATATTTATTAATTATTTTCCTATGGCAAATTGTAATTGCATTCAAAGACGTGGACTCATTATGATGGAAGTTACAAAGCATTTCGAAGCAAGGAAAACTTTAAGAAATCCCCCCCCCCTCGTCGATGAAGGTGTAAAATCCTAGTGAATCTTGTATACTTCCTGATAAAATTATTAATTTTAGTGGCGAATTTTTTCATTTGTTGGGGGAAAAAAATATCTCAATTGGTGAATCTTTTCTAACTGGTAGAAGTCTATGGAAAATCTTGACAAATCGCAATTTTTTTTAAACCAATAAAATATTTTCATTGGTGATTAAAATCTATTAGCAGACCTAGAAAATATTTCCATTGACGAATTAAACCTATTTTCAAAACAAAAAAAACAATTTTGTTGGCGATTAATTTTTTTTCAAACCAAACAAATATATCCATTGGTGAATTAAACCTATTTTCAAATGCATAAGAAAAAATGTTAGAAAATGAATATAACCATGAATATTTGACGAATTTTTGATGGACAGTTGTAGTTGCATTTCAGAAGTAAATCTCTGAAGCACTAGATTTTCAAATTGAAACTCTGGAATAACGCTACAAGTGTTAGATCTAGACATGTGGTGATATCAAGGCTCATCACTCATTGCAGTAATGAACCCAATGGGTAGAAGGATTTTGGCAATGACTCATGAGTGATAGAAGAACTTAATTGGTAGAATTATGCACATGCATAAAGTTTGTTTTAAAAGAGGGACCGCTCAATGAATTTTTGATGGATGGCTATAGTTGCATTCTGTAAGTAAATCCTTAAACCACTACACTTGTGAAATGAAACCTCTAGAATAACACTAGAACCGTTAGATTTTCTTAATTATTTAGGTGTCGGTCATCATGCTCTTGTTTATTGTTTAATATTGCCTAAATCAAACCAAAATATTTTATGAAAAATCCTTAAATCTTAAGTCTTTAATCCTGAGGGTCAAATCTTATCAACCTAGCGATGACCCCATTTTAAAAATAACTTTATTTGCATGTGCACTATGTAGCCATCTTGTCATTTGTCATGGGCATACATTTTAAGCACTTGTTTTTAAGGATTCAAGTGTTGAAATAAATGTTAATTGCCACATCAATGATAGTGGTGAATTTAAAAATGATAAGTGTGATGTCATACTCATTGTGTCTGTGCTAACTTCTATATATACTTCACCAAATTGATGTTCTTCATATCATTTATAATATATTTGGCTTTGGTTTATTTCTTCTCTATTGTCAATTTAACAGAGATATTATGGATTCTTCATGGCGTGTCATGCTACCCAAATGTTTTTGGGAGAAAAGAAGGGACGATGCATATACCAGACAAAAGTTGGGTATGATTTTTATAATTCCTTATGTGCAGGTTGAGGATGCTATAAGAATAATTGAGGGTAGGGAATGGCTTTAGAACAATCCTCGTGCTCTATATTATGAGGTAGCTTCAACTTTCTTATCCAATTGCATGGAATTTTTTCTTGATAAATATTTGGTGAAGATGCCAGCAATATGTTATTTGCAGCCAAAATTTACTCTATTTCTTCGTTGGAGTTGGCACTGGAGCATTAAAATTTTGAAAGTGGGTTAGCGCCTATTGGTGGAATCTTTAGGAAAGTGGAATTACATGCTTCTATAGCACAGGATCTTTCCCTACTTAATATGAGTGGGGTCTACTATGTGATACGAAAACTGAATCATTAAAGAGTTTGGAGTTTTGGAGGAAGGTTTTGGATGATTCACTTTTTTTGTTTGTTGTTAGTTTGTTAAATTCAATTCATGTTCTACTCAAACACCTAATTGATGGCCTCAATTAATGTTACAAAAAAACTAGTAATGAATTGTGTGATGTGTCACGTGTCTATATTTTATTATACAACATAATTGTTCTTCTAATATGTACTTGTGACTAGTTTTTTGTCAAAGTTAGTGGCTTTTTTCCTTTTGGTCATGCTGGTTATGTACTAACTACTATGTCCTTCAATATTTAGCAATAGCCACTTAAATTAATTTTCATGGCTCCATTCTTGTAAATCCATTTTGCTTTGATAAATATAAAAAATGTGGCTTTTAAACTAATAGTAATTATCAACATATAGTTTTGATCATAAGTGAACAAAATTTATTGTGACTTATTAGTGGACATTGATAATGATTAAGGTAAAACAAGACATTTAATTCTCTCTTTTCAATGTGTTGAATTACTATAACTTTAAGTTATTCTATTAAAATTCTCAATCTTTATAAAGAAAGTTTGGTTGTGGTACTATGGGCGGCAGTGTAGATTAATCCCATATGAATAGCCAGAGTGATTTATTGGATAGCTTTATATTGAAAACTACACGATGTACTGTAGAATCATATATGATGATGTCAATAATCTAGTGATTTAGTGAAACAAGATTTGTAATGATTTCATATCGTTTGAGTGGCACTGGTGATTTTGACAATTGACACCTTGTCAGCTTGATGTATAGTTTCCATGTAGCCAGGTTGTCAAAGTCCAGACGTCTATCAAATTAAACATAAATAAATTGTAAATGTTAGGCTTAAGTTACACAAACTAATTAAGTTGGATTTTTGGTTTGTGCGAATCACAACTATGACTATACCCAACCTCACACATGACATGTATGAGGCGTACATAGGGACCAGGTTGGTAGAGGCACTATTGGAGGCACTTTTTGCCCATAAATAAGGATAGTGAGCACAACTGAAATCATTCGTTGAATTTTCATAAGGGTTTTCATTTTGTAGGGTTAATAACTTAATAAGGATTTAGGAAGAAGATGATGCAGTATTATTAGGGATGCTTTAAATTCTCATGTCTCTAGTTATGTAGTTACAGAGTAAAAGAACAATTTCCTTCAAGTTCAAAATGGATTGAATTGGAAAGAAGTTGATTTCTTTCACCTGACTTCTCAGATAGGTTTTGAACCAGGATGAGGAGCTCTGATGGAGATAAGTGATATCCTAGTGCATGGAAGCTGAAAGTAGAAGATGGGAGCAGTTTTACTACCCCTCCTCATCTGTATGATTCTGATTCTCAAAGGGGATAAGTACATTTTGTATCTTCACAAATCTCATTTCCCTAGCATGGTTGGCCAGGAAAGCCCCTTGCATTTATTTTTATAGCTCATCTTCTGCATGGGAGAAATTTGACAACCCCTCATCTTCTGCATGAGTCTGGTTCTGAAAGGGGCTAAGTACATTTTGTATCTTCACAGCTCCCATTTCCCCAGTTTGATTGGCCCCCCTTTCCCCATGCATTTATTTTAAGAGCCCATGGCTGACCCAACAAGTCCCATGTGTTTATTTTTAGAGCACATTGTTGACCCAGCAAGTCCCATTTATTTTTAGAGAAACATGTATTACATTTACGTTTTCACCAGTAGTCCAACAAAAGCTTGGTGTTTGTGCTTACATTTGTATTTGTACAATGTAATAATGTGACATTGTAATTCAATTGTAATAAAATAAATGGTTGTGCTATTAATGTGACATTGTAATTCATTTTATTAAGTCATTTTCAAGTTAGGTTCTATTAATGGTTGTGCTATTAATGTGACATTATAATTCATTTTATTAAGGCCTTTGCAACATTAAGTTACTGGACCCTTGGCCTTGATGTCAATCCTAGTGCATTAAAGTTTAAAGAAAGTTTAAAACAAATGTTTATTATTTATATCATAAATTACTTAACCATTCGATGAACATTTGATGTATGGTTGTATTTGCATTTTGGAATGAAATGCACATAACGCTAGGCTTGCAAACTTAAAGCTATAGAATCACCCTATAACCATTAGATTAACAAAGATCAATGATTTAGAATTTGCTGTCAATGCAGAAGTAAATCATAAATGACTTGTTTTAAATGCTATCATCCATGTACTAATTGTGTACTGTGTAGTCTGGAAGTAACACGTAGATGTTTCGGTTTTATTCACTTTAATATTAAAAAAAAAAAAACTTTCTATTGCTAAGTGATTTTATTTTGAAGTTAGAGGGCCAACACATAGGGATATTTTAGTCTTTAGTTTTCTCATCCTATAGTTTCATTATCCACCATCGAAGCAGAGTATATGGTAGCTACACATGTTTCTAAGGAGGCGGCTTGGTTATAGAGAATTGGTAATGATATTGGTTTTGATTGCAAGAAAGTCAGGATTGGATGTGACAATCAGAGTGTCATATGATTAGCCAAAAATCATATGTATCATGCTCATACTAAGCATGTTGATGTTTAATATCACATTGTGTGAGAAATGGTAGAGAATGTTAAGGTTTTGATTGAGAAGGTTTACACTTTAGAAAATGTTGTAGATTCTCTCATGAAGCTAGTGACCACAAATAAGTTCTCTTACTGTAGTAAGGCCATCGGCTTTTATTAATGTAATTGATTATATTATATTTTATTTGTATCTCGTGGATGTAATTGCAATGTATAATTTCAAGTGGGAGAATGTTAGGATAGGTAACATTATAATTTCTTTCCTAAGTTGATTTATGTGTCTCCACATTCTTTAGAAAGTGTTCTAGGGGACATGAGGGATAAAATATTTATTAATTATTTTCCTATGACAAATTGTTATTGCATTCAAAGACGTGGACTCATTATGATGGAAGTTACAAAGCATTTCAAAGCAAGGAAAACTTTAAGAAACCCCCCCCCCCTCATCGATGAAGGTGTAAAATCCTAGTGAATCTTGTGTACTTCCTGATAAAATTATTAATTTTAGTGGCGAATTTTTTCATTTGTTGGGGAAAAAAAATCTCAATTGGTGAATCTTTTCTAATTGGTAGAAGTTTGTGGAAAATCTTGACAAATTGCAATTTTTTCTAAACCAATAAAATATTTTCATTGGTGATTAAAATCTATTAGCAAACCTAGAAAATATTTCCATTGACGAATTAAACCTATTTTCAAAACAAACAAAAAAAATTTTGTTGGCGATTAAATTTTTTTTCAAACCAAACAAATATATCCATTGGTGAATTAAACCTATTTTCAAATGCATAAGAAAAAATGTTAGAAAATGAATATAACCATGAATATTTGATGAATTTTTGATGGACAGTTGTAGTTGCATTTCAGAAGTAAATCTCTGAAGCACTAGATTTTCAAATTGAAACTCTGGAGTAACGCTACAAGTGTTAGATCCAGACATGTGGTGATATCAAGGCTCATCACTCATTCCAGTAATGAACCCAATGGGTAGAAGGATTTTGGCAATGACTCATGAGTGATAGAAGAACTTAATTGGTAGAATTATGCATGTGCATAAAGTTTATTTTAAAAGAGGGACCGCTCAATGAATTTTTGATGGATGGCTATAGTTGCATTCTGTATGTAAATCCTTAAAGCACCACACTTGTGAAATGAAACCTCCAGAATAACACTAGAACCATTAGATTTTCTTAATTATTTAGGTGTCGATCATCATGCTCTTTTTTATTGTTTAATATTTCCTAAGTCAAACCAAAATATTTTATGAAAAATCCTTAAATCTTAAGTCTTTAATCCCGAGGGTCAAATCTTATCAACCTAGCGATGACCCCATTTTAAAAATAACTTTATTTGCATGTGCACTATGTAGCCATCTTGTCATTTGTCATGGGCATACATTTTAAGCACTTGTTTTTAAGGATTCAAGTGTTGAAATAAATGTTAATTGCCACATCAATGATAGTGGTGAATTTAAAAATGATAAGTGTGATGTCATACTCATTGTGTCTGTGCTAACTTCTATATATACTTCACCAAATTGATTTTCTTCATATCATTTATAATATATTTGGATTTGGTTTATTTCTTCTCTATTGTCAATTTAACAGAGATATTATGGATTCTTCATGGCGTGTCATGCTACCCAAATGTTTTTGGGGGAAAAGAAGGGACGATGCATATAACAGACAAAAGTTGGGTATGATTTTTATAATTCCTTATGTGTAGGTTGAGGATGCTATAAGAATAATTGTGGGTAGGGAATGGCTTTAGAACAATCCTCGTGCTCTATATTATGAGGTAGCTTCAACTTTTTTATCCAATTGCATGGAATTTTTTCTTGATAAATATTTGGTGAAGATGCCAGCAATATGTTATTTGCAGCCAAAATTTACTCTATTTCTTCGTTGGAGTTGGCACTGGAGCATTAAAATTTTGAAAGTGGGCTAGCGCCTATTGGTGGAATCTTTAGGAAAGTGGAATTACATGCTTCTATAGCACAGGATCTTTCCCTACTTAATATGAGTGGGGTCTACTATGTGATACGAAAACTGAATCATTAAAGAGTTTGGAGTTTTGGAGGAAGGTTTTGGATGATTCACTTTTTTTGTTTGTTGTTAGTTTGTTAAATTCAATTCATGTTCTACTCAAACACCTAATTGATGGCCTCAACTAATGTTACAAAAAAACTAGTAATGAATTGTGGATGTGTCACGTGTCTATATTTTATTATACAACATAATTGTTCTTCTAATATGTACTTGTGACTAGTTTTTTGTCAAAGTTAGTGGCTTTTTTCCTTTTGGTCATGCTGGTTATGTACTAACTACTATTTACTTCAATATTTAGCAATAGCCACTTAAATTAATTTTCATGGCTCCATTCTTGTAAATCCATTTCTCTTTGATCAATATAAAAAATGTGGCTTTTAAACTAATAGTAATTATCAACATATAGTTTTGATCATAAGTGAACGAAATTTATTGTGACTTATTAGTGGACATTGATAATGATTAAGGTAAAACAAGACATTTAATTCTCTCTTTTCAATGTGTTGAATTACTATAACTTTAATTTATTCTATTAAAATTCTCAATCTTTTTAAAGAAAGTTTGGTTGTGGTACTATGGGCAGCAGTGTAGATTAATCCCATATGAATAGCCAGAGTGATTTATTGGATAGCTTTATATTGAAAACTACACGATGTACTGTAGAATCATATATGATGATGTCAATAATCTAGTGATTTAGTGAAACAAGATTTGTAATGATTTCATATCGTTTGAGTGGCACTGGTGATTTTGACAATTGACACCTTGTCAGCTTGATGTATAGTTTGCATGTAGCCAGGTTGTCAAAGTCCAGACGTCTATCAAATTAAACATAAATAAATTGTAAATGTTAGGCTTAAGTTACACAAACTAATTAAGTTGGATTTTTGGTTTGTGCGAATCACAACTATGACTATACCCAACCTCACACATGACATGTATGAGGCGTACATAGGGACCAGGTTGGTAGAGGCACTATTGGAGGCACTTTTTGCCCATAAATAAGGATAGTGAGCACAACTGAAATCATTCGTTGAATTTTCATAAGGGTTTTCATTTTGTAGGGTTAATAACTTAATAAGGATTTAGGAAGAAGATGATGTAGTATTATTAGGGATGCTTTAAATTCTCATGTCTCTAGTTATGTAGTTACAGAGTAAAAGAACAATTTCCTTCAAGTTCAAAATGGATTGAATTGGAAAGAAGTTGATTTATTTCACCTGACTTCTCAGATAGGTTTTGAACCAGGATGAGGAGCTCTGATGGAGATAAGTGATATCCTAGTGCATGGAAGCTGAAAGTAGAAGATGGGAGCAGTTTTACTACCCCTCCTCATCTGTATGATTCTGATTCTCAAAGGGGATAAGTACATTTTGTATCTTCACAAATCTCATTTCCCTAGCATGGTTGGCCAGGAAAGCCCCTTGCATTTATTTTTATAGCTCATCTTCTGCATGGGAGAAATTTGACAACCCCTCATCTTCTGCATGAGTCTGGTTCTGAAAGGGGCTAAGTACATTTTGTATCTTCACAGCTCCCATTTCCCCAGTTTGATTGGCCCCCCTTTCCCCATGCATTTATTTTCAGAGCCCATGGCTGACCCAACAAGTCCCATGTGTTTATTTTTAGAGCACATTGTTGACCCAGCAAGTCCCATTTATTTTTAGAGAAACATGTATTACATTTACGTTTTCACCAGTAGTCCAACAAAAGCTTGGTGTTTGTGCTTACATTTGTATTTGTACAATGTAATAATGTGACATTGTAATTCAATTGTAATAAAATAAATGGTTGTGCTATTAATGTGACATTGTAATTCATTTTATTAAGTCATTTTCAAGTTAGGTTCTATTAATGGTTGTGCTATTAATGTGACATTATACTTCATTTTATTAAGGCCTTTGCAACGTTAGTTACCGGCCCCTTGGCCTTGATGTCAATCCTAGTGCATTAAAGTTTAAAGAAAGTTTAAAACAAATGTTTATTATTTATATCATAAATTACTTAACCATTTGATGAACATTTGATGTATGGTTGTATTTGCATTTTGGAATGAAATGCACATAACGCTAGGCTTGCAAACTTAAAGCTATAGAATCACCCTATAACCATTAGATTAACAAAGATCAATGATTTAGAATTTGCTGTCAATGCAGAAGTAAATCATAAATGACTTGTTTTAAATGCTATCATCCATGTACTAATTGTGTACTATGTAGTCTGGAAGTAACACGTAGATGTTTTTGGTTTTATTCACTTTAATATTAAAAAAAAAAAAAAACTTTCTATTGCTAAGTGATTTTATTTTGAAGTTAGAGGGCCAACACATAGGGATATTTTAGTCTTCAGTTTGCTCATTGCAGTGCACCACCCTCTTTTGGGTTCCATAGTTCCACTTCCAACAAAGCCATTCCAGTAACCTAGTTTCAACTTCAAGAATCAAAATTCGAGTAAGTTAAAGAATTCTTGTAGCTATGTTTCATAATTTGACATTTCTTAAAATCTTATTTTGTCAAACTTTGAAGTTTAGGTTTAGGGTTAAGAGGCTTAAGAATTAAGAAAAATTAAGGACTAATCGGGAATTCAAATATTTCACATTGTTGATTGTATCAGCATGTCTACCACCAGTACCACTAGAGAAATGTTGGATAAAAAAATACATTATGCAAAATTGCTTAAAACCCTAGGTTTCACTGATGAATACCATTATATTTATGATCCTGAGACCTATGGTACATGTACCTTAGAACTTATATTTTCATCTCAGAATAAGGCTACAAAGCAAATGCAAGTTAATAGTATTAGTGTACTATGGGTAAGTAGATTAGGGTGCATGATGTTACATGAGGTTTTTCCTTGCCCAGAATTTATCATGGTCTGTGCCCTAAATTATGATGATAACGAAAGAGAAATTGTTAATAAAGATAGCAAAGAAGAATTATTATCCATTAATGCAGAAGAACTTGGAAAAGTGTTGGCCTTAGGGTTTACAACCAAATAATTTGGAAATATCCACATTGACTTAGAAAATTTTGCTAGTGACTATGAAGCAGTGGATGAAATGGAGAACAAATATTTCTTAAATAGAATAGTTTAGGATAGAAACAAATTGAAAGGTTATCATAAGCCTCCTTATTGTTAGAGTAATAAGTTATTATGCTTAATTAATTATATCATATTGATTAATTAATTAAGTCACTTATTCCTCTTTGTTAATTAAGCTAAACTTAGGCACATTAATAATTAATTAATTATTAATTATTAAGTGTGCACACTAGGGTTTCATTTAGGGTTTCCCTTTTAGGGTTTCTTGCTCTCCTTCATAAGGATTGATCTCTTTTGTAATCATTGATTCTTTTAATGCATTTTTACTGAGAGGTTTACAGAACATCTTCTTTGGTTCTTCATATCTTTTGCATGTGATAGGTATCCATCTTGCATGTAGGTGATATTGGTTTTCTAACATGGTATTAGAGAAAACCTATAGCTGCTTGTTCGTGATCTGAAGATATGGCCTCTCTATGAGTTTCAAGTGCAAGGGTTTCCACAGGCATATTTTCTGCAAGATCTGGGGGTAGCTATGTTTTCGGGACACTATGGGCTCACACGGACGTCACCATTGCATTCACAGCATCCCAAAACCCTAGAAACATCTATCAAATTGTTGATTTTGGTGACGTTGGTCTGGAAGGAAATTTTTTTTGTCTAGGGGTCGTACAGCCTTCCCTTGCATGCACTCTGAGGCACGATTTTCAAAAAAAATTAAAAAAACACATTTTTTTTGAATTTGTGCGGCACTCACAGTGCAAAAATCCACCGCCGCCCGGTGGCCACCGAGCGGCCACAGGGTGGCCACCGGCCTGCCATCACCGCCGGGCTCCTCCACCCGCCAGTCGCTCAGAATTTTCAGCCCCCACCGGGCCCTTCGACCAGGTTGAGGTCCTATGGAGGACCACGGGCCCCCACTCAGCCCTGCCGAGACTCCAGCCCACCACTTGGCTGCCAGCCCCCGAGGGCTCTCATCTCCTCCAGCGCGGTCATATGGAGACTAGGGGCTTTGCCCCCAGCCACCGACCAAACCCTTCCAGCACTAGCCCACGGTCATATGCATGACCAAGGGCCGAATTTTTTTTTGCAGGGGGGTGGTTTTTGCGCTGACGACCAGATGGCCGTCAAATTTTTAGCAATGAACCGCTGATGTCATCATGACATCATCCGTATGGCCAGCCCCTCTTTGCCCCTCCTAACCCTAGTTTTTTCTAAAAGAGCATTTTTTTTCTTTTGGCCATAACTTGGGCATACAGTATCAAAATCGGGCAAACGAGATATCACCAGAAAGCTAGTTCCGAGCACTTTCATTTGGTGTAGTTTATTTTATAGAATTTTTCTATTTTACTGCATTTATTGCTGTTTGAAGTCAGATTTTGTTTTTGGACTTCCGAGCTCATAACTTTTTGCCATGATGTCCAATTTTTTCCTTGTTTGCAGTGTTGGAAAGGTATTAAGGAGCTCTATGTTGCTGTCCATGCACTTTTTTTGTATCTATCCTAGGTTGATTGCTTAGTCTATATTTTTCCCGATGGGTTGTTTGGAGATTACTTGGATATTTTGGCAGTTGGGAGGGTGCATCTTACATCTTTGTACTTCATTTTCAGTAATACATCATTAAATAATTGCTTGCTGCTTCATAGATTCCAGGGTTTTTCCCATTTGGAGTTTTTGAGTGTTCCGTGGCATCAGGTCTGCTGTCACATTATTTTGATTCTGGTTTTGGTTTCAGTTGTAGACAAAGATATCTTTCCTTGCTTGTCAGATTGCGGTTCCAATGTTACTCTATAGATTTCTTCCAGTGCTTCTTTGCAGCATGTCATCACATTGTAGGGGGTTTTGTCCCACTGGGTTTTTTCTTCTCTACTCCATTCTTGCATTTGTAAATGGGTACCTGATCAAGCCTAGTTGTCGGGACCCATCTTTGCTTTCATGCATCTTATTCTAGTTTTTTAGCTTCTTCCTAAGTTTATCTTAAGGGGGGTGGTTAGAGTAATAAGTTATTATGCTTAAAAGTGTTGGCCTTAAGGTTTACAACCAAATAATTTGGAAATATCCACATTGACTTAGAAAATCTTGCTAGTGATTATGAAGCAATGGATGAAATGGAGAACAAATATTTTTTAAATAGAATAGTTCAGGATAGAAACAAATTGAAAGGTTATCATAAGCCTCCTTATGATTTGGATATTTTTAAACCATAGGTTCAAGATACTAATTCCATGCTAGAACTTTTCCTTGGACTAGATAGTAATTTGGAAGTGGGTGCGATCCTCTTTGAAATGGTATATAATATACATTATGGTGTTCCACATGTCAAATATAATTTTATTGGGCACATTGTACAATCCATGCATAAAAAATTTTTAATGATTAAAGGAGGTTCCATTAAGACATTCAGGTTCATAACCTACTTTTCCTATCTTTTTCTATTAAAATTTAGAGCAATGTTTTAGACCAACAAGCTTCAGATTCAACCCTATAGTAATGCTGAGGAAAATAAAATGGCTCCAATATATGAATGGACCACTGTGATAAGGATGCATGATTCTTAAAGGAACTACAATCATTTTGTAGACTACTTTTTGGCTCCATTGCACCAAGCAATTATAAATACTCCAATGCCTAGATCACCTATGTCATGTAGAAATTGCATTCAACTAGGAAAAAAAATACAATTGGCTGATCTATACTTAATGGAAGAATATATTGTGCTAAGATTTTATGGATTGGAAGTACAACCATACAAACTTCCAATACATGTGATAGAAAGGGTTTTTTCTTTGGAATATGTAAGGAATATGTAGAGTACTAATGAACTACACTTTACTGGTCAGCAAAAGAAGACCTTATTTCGTTCTTTACCTTTTTCATTTGGAGGGATCACATTTAAGAGAAAAGAATTTAGTGTGGCGCATAATATTTTGATTTTTATTTGATTTTGATGTTATCTATCATTGGAAGTATGATCCATGTGACACCATTAAATCAACGATTTTTCTCAATAAGAATGTTGCAAGTAGAATTCAACATCACAGTAAACCCTTGCCTAAAAACTTGAGAAACAAGGATTCTTGGGATGAGCTAAAAATAGCAATGGAGAAAAGTACTCCCGAGAATGGTATTTATTTTGAACAATTGTTAGTAGAAATTATGACATTGAATCGAAAGACAATTAGGATGTACAACATTTTTTATGAAAAAAGTCATAAACTATCTAATAGAGCAAAAATTCCAGATTCTATAGAGAAGGAAGTTACAGAAAAAAAATTGGTTAGGATAAAAAATTACTACCTTTTGGTCTATGAGGAAGAAGCTAGGTGATCCAAGAGCTCTTGCAGAGTATGGAGATAATGAAGAAGATCGTTAGTTTAGAATATTGTGGAATATAGAGCATCCAGATGAACAAGAAGATAAAGAAAGTGATGATGAATCTAATGATGATAGGGAAGAAGAAATTCATTTCAATTTCAAACTTGGTTTAAGTGAGGCCACAAAAGAAGCATATACTATAGGAGTAGCCATAGCTGAAAGAATGGGTTATGAAGGTGGTCCTTTGGGGTCCCAAAGACATGTCCCTTGGATGGTAACATATGTAGAGCATAAAAAACTAGTTGATAAATCTAGCCTTGGGATTGGAGGTGAAAAAGTAGACCTAGGTCATACGTGTCAATTTGTTAGAGCTTCAAATCCTCATCATCATGGTCATACACAATCACAACTAGGACATGCCCATGGTGGAGAGCTTAGTGCAACTAACACTTCCTCTAGTGGAGATGGTATGGGTAGTAGTACTAGTAGTGGTCAACATGTGCTACAACGAAAAATTACACACAAGAGGACAACAACACAATATACCAAAGAAACACCAGGTGATCAAGGCATACAAAAGAGGCAAAGGATTTTGACAGGTCCAAGTCATAGTACCAGTGGATCCACCATAAAGGAGTTATTTCTAGGCACTCCCCCACTACTAGTTAGTCTGGTTGTGACATCATTAGCAACTGCAAGTACTCCTATTCCTTCCCCATTCAATAATTCCATTGTTCTTGTACCCCTAGGTTTTGATTACATTGAAGAGTTTAAAAAGAAATAAGAATTGAACAAAAAAGAAAAGAAGCAACTGATGGAAAGTGTTTCTGTTGTAACTTTAGAGCCTACAACAACCATTGTATTACCCACATTTGACACATAAATAAATCATGGAGTACACAATTCTTGTTCCCACAATTCAAAACAAACCAACAAATCAGATGGCTCCATCTGAATTCTAGTTGAACAATATTCAATTAGATTTATCTTGACTCAAAACTACTGACAAAATTAATGTATCAAAGAAGAACAATGAATTGGTGTACACATCATTGCTCAAGAAAAATAGAGAGAAAAGAGGGTTGCAGACTCAAATTGAAAAGTTACAGGTAGAACTACCAAATGAGAAAGCAAAGAGGAAAGCAATATATAACAAGAGCAATGAATTAGAAACAAAAATTAAAAAAATTGCCTCTACATCAACAAGCAAAGAGGATAAGTAGAATAAGACTGTAGTGAATGAACTGAATCAAAGGCTAGATGAGAGCAACAAGAAATATGATGAGGAAAAATCCACTTCAGAAAAATTAAGACTAAGCATTGCAAATGGAAATGCACAGTGGGAACAAAAATTGGAGAAGGAGAGAAAAAGAGATGAAAGATTGGAGGAAAAGCTGATGGAAGCAAAAAATGAAATTAAGTCTTGTCAAAATGAGTTATCTTCATTTTGTAGAGAAACAATAAGGCATATGAAACAAAAGATCTAGGATGAAATAATGTAGAGGATTGATCATTTGTGTGGCATGTTTGAATTGATTGATGCTATTAGACAACATCATAAGAAGCTCAACAAATATTTAATGGACAACAAAATTGTGCTAGCATTAGAGAAATCTACAAATCAAATTCAACAAATAGTCTACAAAGCCAGTGATAATGTTTTGAAATCAAAATGGATTACTAATTGGCTTGCTACAATAATGAAATTTCCATCTGTCATTGAAAAGTGTTTGAGAATGCGTGAAACAAATGAATATTTGCATTTGGTTATAGACAAGATGAAGAAGGTGGATGAAAAGGTAAGGAACTTCACAAAGCTTGGTTTTCTAGAGGCTTTTGGCACAAATGAGCAATTCATTGGAAGGAATGATTTCAAAAAGTAGATGGAGAATGCAAGGAAGATTGATTTGGACCAATTTCCTCAGAACCCAGATGTGGTGAACTATTTGGATTCCATCAAACCATTGCTAACCCTAAATGAAAAATTGACTGAAGCATCCAAGATAGGTTCCAATTTGAATCATGGATTGTTAGAAAATCTTCAAGTCAAACAACATTAGTGAGAACAAATGATAATTCCATCACCCGAAGGGTGGAAGTTGCTAGAAAAGGTGATGTAGTGATTTGATTTTTGTTAATATGAGTTTCCAAGTTCCAACTCAGCTCTATGTAGAGTTGTCTTTGAGCAATATTTTTCATTGCCAATGCCTCTATGTATTCCTTCATGTTATATTCAATTTAAAATCTCAAATTCAAACTTCAATAATGTGTTGATGTTCAATTATCTGTATTATTTATTATATCATTTGAAGAAAAAATCTAGTAGTGGTTTCAACTACTAGATACACTTTAAACGATTGTTGATGTTCATTGTTGTATATGATACTAATAAAATTGTTAATATGTTATTAAGCTAATAAGCATTGAGTTGAGTGATGAATCGTTGAGTACATGTTCAAGTTTTACTTTTAACACAATTAAAATATGAACTATAAGGTGATTTTAATTCCAGGCATCCATAATCTTAGTGACATTGTATTACAATTCACACATCAATACTCAATCTCCATGACTACTTGGAAGATCCACTAAATATTTATATGAATTCATGCTTTAATCAAGGTACTTTAACTGGTTCATTAAATCAGAGCCAAAATTAAAACATACATCAATGCATAATGACAAAGAAGATTAATGAAAGATCATTGATCAAATTTCATTAATAATTCATGTAAAATGTTATAGATGGAGAGACGATAGACTCAAAATAAGGGAGAAAAACAAGCTTAGTTGCTAGTCCTCCAAGTTTTATAACCTTGTCATGGAGTTCTAAATTTTTGTAACTTCTTGATTCCCTGACTTGGTTCACTTTGTTGAGTAACTGAGTTGCAAGTATTTTAGATGTAACCTTTGAGTTATGGTGTGTGGATTTATTATGCTTTTTCTGAGTAGTCTTCTAGTGTATTATCTATTATTGGAATTGGAATGATGGATTTTTGGTTAGTTTCATTGATGTGGTTACTATCACTCAAAGTCACAGTTTTGGTGATTTTCCTAACCTTAGTCACTAGTCCTCAGAGTTTTATAACCTTGTTGTGGAGATAAAAATTTTCACAACTTATTGATTCCCCAATTTGGTTGATGGTTCACTTTGTTGAGTGTCAAGTCTTTCTCGGTCATTTTTCTAGTCGGTGGGTTGGAGGTTTCAAAAAATTTGAAACTTTAGAATTTGGTTCTAATGTTTCAAGTTTCAGCAACCATGCGACATTATGGACTTATCTTTCCTTTCAAAGGAATCACCATCTGACATCTCATTGAGTGCTATGTACAGACTAACCTTGAGTTGTCTTTTCAGGAATTTTGAAAAGCATGTAGGTTTAAAGGATATCTTTTCAAGGAATGAAATTGAATGTCGCATTTAATGCATGTCCTATCAAAAATGATGGTATAAGTGGGTGGCAAAGTTTTACTCAAAAAATTTAGCCTACATTCTCGTTCTTTGCCAAGGCTAGTACTTCTCAACTGTAAGAATTCTATCTCCATGAATTTGCGTTCATGTATAGTGAAACTCAAAATGACTGGTCTAGCATTAAACACATGTCTTGTTGATGACATAAGTTGAGGTGGAAAAAATTTTGCTAAGTTTTTCAACTACATTTCCTTCTTCTGCAATCTACTCTTCTAGGTGTTTGTGTGTTTCTTTACATGCTAGGAGTTCATGCAGTCTGAAATTGGAAATCGTTGGCTTGGCCTAAGGGATATGGAGCTCAGAACTTTTAAGTTAGAAGAGTTTTGGGTGCGCCTGAAGAGTGATGAGAAGTATGAACTAGATATAAGACTGTTAGAAATTGTGCTAGCTCACACTGGAGGGTTTCTAGAAGCTGTGTTGAGTGTGGACCTGATAAGTGCATGTGTAAGAAGGTACATTCTAGAGACATGGGAAATTAAAGCCGCAGATGGGACTATAATTGCAAAAATTTCTCCTAAAGTTGTTTCTTGCACGTTGAGGACTCTAGAAAGGGAACCTGTAGAAGACATGTATGTCATACTGGCAGGTGAATTTTTCAAGGTGAATGAAGATTGGTGTAAAAAATCCATGGCCAAAACCTAGTTGAAGTTTGAAAGGAAAGGCAAGTTGTAATTGCTAACTAAACTCAAAAGAGTACATTTAAGGAAGAAATTGCAGATGCTATTTCTTTATTACATCGTGTTGTTGGGAATGCACGAGTTGAGTTATTTGAGAATTGGATGTGTTAGTTTATCTTGATAATCTGTAATCAGAAAATTTTCATTGATTGGGTTGAAGTTATTTGCTTCCATTTGAATGAGCAATTAATTAATTTCCATAAGACTACTACTTTATGTATGTGTTCTTTCCTGACGTACATTGTATCTAGTTAGAGGTCCTTTTGGCCTAGGTTGGAGCTGCAAGGAACCCCAACTTTTGATATGCTTGCGTATAAATGCTTTCCTCAATTCACTAAATAATTTAGAATGGGTTATTTTTGTCGTGTTGATGATGCATTTTTAATAGAGGTTGTGAGGAATCTAAATGGAAATCTAGTAATGTGCCTTTCCCCTAAATCAATTTCTCTTGTATCAAATTTTGGGAGTTTTTTAATCCAATTTGATAAGTTTTCCTATCTGAGAATAACGGGTTTTTAGAAAGCCCCATTGAAATTACCTCGGTATCCTAAACATTTACTAATATTTCTAGAAGTTTGTCGACAAATGGCCATGGCTAATATTAAGTATATGAGCATGGGGAAATTAGGGTATGTCTTCCCATTGAAGACGCCTTGTTTTACATGCAAAAAAAACTAGGTGGCCAGGGGAGATGAAGGAGTTCTCAAGGAATATAACCTCCAATATCTATCTATGAGAGCTAATTTTGATAGTAAGGGTTTTGTCCAGTAGAATCTCTATGGAGGGAGCTTATATCGGCATCACCCATCTATCGAAGATTTCCGAAAATATTGTCAATGAGAAGGAATTTTTGAGAAGAGATTATATGAGGCTAACACTAAAATAGATACATGATTTCAGTCTGTCATTTCAGATTCCTGAAAATGTAGCTAAGGATTCAACAATCATAAATCCTAGATATGAAAAATTTCCTGATAAATCCCACCCTAGGGTTGATTGGATCCAAAGTGAAATTTTAGATATGAGGGTTTCTGTTGCCCCAGTGCTTAAAAGAACCCATGACTAGTTGGATGGGAAATGGCAGAAAGTTGTTGGTCTTGTTCAGGAGCCTAAGTCATCACAAAAGAATGAACAGGGGTGTATGCAAGCATGTGGTGCAAGTGTATCATCAAGGAAACCCTCTGTTAGGTCCTTTAGTGCAAATTCTTAGTCAGGAGGTGATGGTGTTAGGCCAAAATAAATAGTCAAGTTGAAGACCATCTGTGAACAAGACAGTGTGCTTTCTCCTACCCCTAAGAGGAAGACTAGAATCAAGAAAAACTTGTGCCTACAGATTCTGAAGCAATCTTTAAACAAATCGCTGAAGATAATATATTTCCTCCTCTATCTGAATTTCCCTCTTCTCCACCTCCGGTTGATAAACCACATCACTCATGATGCTCCTAAATAAACTATTAGTGGAAATGAAGATTCTGGTCTAGTAGTAGCCTCCCTAGGATAGTTGAAAAAAGCAGTGGAGAAGAAGACAAAGCATATTCCTACAATGACAGTTGAAGTGGATACAGTTGCAAAGTTACTTCAAAGCTCTTCAAAACCTAATAAAGCCAAGAGAATGTTAAGGATGGTGATTGATGCTACTTATGGAAATCAAATGTTAGAAATTGTTGAGCCTATGAAGCATTTAAATGAAGATGAAATAATGGAGGAAAACTACAAAGACACACATGTTGATATGGGGCCTCCAACATTGGAAGGTGTTATGTACCATGCCAATTATTTAGTCAATGTCTTGATTAAAAGAGTGAAAGAACAAATGAAAGAAAATATAGAACTGCAATCTCAAGTCCTCGCATTGGGTAACTTTATTTCTTCCATGACCACTCCTCATACATTTAATGAAGCCTCAAGTTCTCAAGTAGATCCAGAGGGCATCGATGTGCTCACCATACAACAAATTAAAAAGAATTTAAGCTATTCTAGAGCTGCTTGTGAGGGGATCAATAAAATATCGTAAGAGGCTATCTTCTTTCTGAATAAATTTGTGCTCTTTTACACTTGAGTTATTAACAAGAGGAAGGAGTTAGTAACAGAGCTTCAATAGGTCAGGAAATATCAAACTAGTCTCTATGTGCTCTCTCAGGAAATGAAAGAATTGATGTCTATGGATCAGAAGATATTAATTGGTGAGAAAATTGTGAATAATCCTAAGGAGCTAGACCCTTCCTGATCTGATTCATTGGAATGGAAATTGAATATATATGATAATCTAGTGAAGGAAATTAATAAAACACTTGATCAATATTTTGAAATATTGGGGGAAATTAAAGAATATTGTCATATTGTGGGAGTGGAAATTACTGATGAGTTTGATGAAAGGATTCTAGATATAAAAGATTTCTTTGAAGTTTAGAGAGATATTCAATAAAGAAATAGTTGATCCTACTACAGTGACATGGGAGTCCTTGAAACTTAGTGCAATGCAGATCCACCTGGAGTCTTATAAATTTGGAGAAGAGAAAAGATCTGAGATGTTGGTTGAGTCTGAAATTGCTTTGGGAAAATGGAGTTCACCAAGTTATAGATTACTACAATGCTAGGGAACAAGGACATATTTGTAATTGTAACCAAATATCGAGATTACAAGTCTAGGATGAGGGCACAGGAAAAGGTGTTGGTACATGAAGTTGTTGAAGTTCTAGAGGATGAATCTAAAGATGAGGTAGACAAGTGATGCATAGTTATTTTTAGCATTTCATGATAATTTCTTTAATTTTAGCTCTTTTAAGTTAAAGACTATTTTAATTTTTGGGTGCAACTATCTTCAAGAAACTGTTACCATAGACAATTGGTTTATGCTTTAAATATTAGTTTGGCGAATGTAGTTAGTATCTTTTGGGAAAAACTTTGATTTCCCTCATTAGAGAAAAAACTCTTTTATGCTTTCAAGTTTGTTTTATAGTTATCTTTCAATATAGAAACTCATATGGTGAAGTTCACGCAGACATAATCTGTGTTGTGGTGTACATATTTATTCTGTTTATTCTGAATATCTTTCCAATGGTTATTTATGTTGGTGTTTTGGATGTTTAATAGATTGCATTGCTATCAAATGTTTGTCTTTGAATGAATGTTTATGGAAATGGTTGGGTTTAGTTAAAGAAATTTATTAGTTCTGAAGTGATTCAAGTCTTTGTACTTTATTTTATCATTTGATATTGTCATTCCTTTCAAATATTTATGGTTAAAAGCTACACCTTTCTTTTCTTTCTGGTTAAAAACAACTTGAATTTCTATTCATTTCATATCATAAAAGGTAGTTGCCACCTTTAAAATAAATAGAGAATCGGTATGAAATTTAGGTGATTTGGTAGTTTAAACTTTTATTGTTTAAGTTGTGTGGATGCCTTTATATGTTATTTATGTTGAACTATTAGCTTCTATTATCTTATAACTTATAAGTTATGGATGTTGAACTGTTAGCTTATGTTCAAGGAATGGATTAATAATATTCCTTTCAGTTATTTATCAAAGATTATGTGAATGAAAATGCAATAGGAATTTATAAGTGGTGTGATAAGTATTGTTCTTTAAAAATGATGAAGAATCACATATCAAATTCAATACCATGGAATACAATATAAAATATAAAATATCATCAACTACAATTTGGAATATGATTCATGAAGTGCAAAATAAAATAAAATATCATGAAGTGCAATGATTCACAATTTCATTGAATACAATATAAAATATCATCAACTACAATATGGAACAATGGAAATTGATCCATGAAGTGCATTATAAATACATAGAAGATGCTAATTCTCTTCCAATTTCAAAACAAATTTAGGGTCCTCAAACTAGCGTTCATCTTGAGATAAAGTAAAAGATTCATCTTGAATTTGATTCCAAGTCTGCTCTTCATTTTCTTCGGCTTGTGTCTCAAATTCAACATTCATTGTGTGATTTGTTTCAATGTCATCTATCCCAATCCCACTACCACTACCACCATTACCAGCATTTGGAATTGGAGTATTGCATAACCTGGTCCTTCTTCATTCACACGTGGACCTCTAGATTGCAAGTGCCCTTTCAAAATGAAAATTAAAGACATTATACACAGTTCCTTTCAACCTCAAGAAATTTTCCAAATTATTGTTTAGGTTTTTTCTTAACTTTTATTTCAAAAACCCCAATGTACTAAAAACTCTCTCATCCTCTACTGAACCCAATATCATTGTTTTATAGAAATCAACAAGTTTGAAATATTTTGATATTGAACCACACAATATTTCACTCTGACTTAAGTTTGTCCAAACCTTTTTTATTGATCCTGGTTCAAAGGCCTTCTACATGCCCATGGATTTATACTTGTCCCTCATAGCTATTGTAAAAATCCTAGATTATTTTCTAAGCTTAGCTTCATTTAAAATCCCTTCTATTTTCTACACATTGTATGTTACACTTTTCAAAAATTGTTCGATCAATATTTTTACTTATTCATGAAAATATTTTGGGTTCTCTCGGTTTGCCAAAATTGAGAATACACAATACCCATGGCTTCAAGTATTTCATGTCATGTTAATCTTTCACGAATCTCTGAGGAAAGAGATTTTGCAATTTCCTTCAAATTATCACTAAAACATTTAACAATGCCATTAAAATCTTCCTCCTTAATAGATACTTCTCTGCTAGAGCGCTTGGTTGTCTTACAAAGGTACATTGGTGTAAACACCTAAAAATTGGTCAAGACATTTAATTAATTAAATACTCATTATTTTTAATTAATATTTAATCTACTCTGATAAATAAATTATCAATTTATTTATATAGTTCATATCTTCTAATTCTCCAAATCTAAAATCACATTCCTCTAATTTAATTAAATAAACAATTTCTTATAGTTTATTTTATTTAATTAATTTTCACTAATCCCAAATTTGGAATTCAAGCACATGTCTACAAATTTTCATGCCACCTCACCAAGGTCACATGAAATTAAATAATTCTAAATTTTTAAATTAAAATTATCTTCAACAAAATTTTAGCACATGGCTTATTCCTCACACACTTTATTCCTTCATCGATTTGGCATGTTTCTCTTGGTCAAGGGAACATCCTTCTTGATTCTCTCCATCTCCACCATTCATCCCTCATGTTTGAATCTGGATAATTGATCGCTGACACATCACAAAATGCTTTGAAAATCCTATAAATACAACCCTTTGCTATAGTATTTGACATCCCAAATTTGAGTACAGTTATCATATAGTAATAGCTTTGGAGCATTGGAGAATTTGGAGTTTGAATATATAGCATTTAGCATAGTTAGCATTGTAGCATAATGTTAACTTGAATCATGTTTTGCTTTATAGTTGCATTTTAGTTCATCATATCAATGGTTATTTGAGCATATGTAGAATCATTTTAGCTTCTTATCATATCATTAGCATTGTATAATCTAAAATTGTTATCCATTTGTCAAAATATCACCATTATCATTTGCATCATGGCATTTATCACATAGTTTCATGTAGGAACTTAGATTTCTTGCATTTTGAATAGAATGTTATTTCTCAAGTTGTCATTTTAGCAATCATAGTGTGCACCTAAAATCTGAGAGCCAAATGATTTAATAAATACTTGAGAATAGTGAACAAAGGAACGTTTTTAGGAATTTAATCTTGTTTCAAATTTGATTAAGGTTTAGTGATTAAATCTCTTTAATATAATATGTCTCATTGGTGTTTGTGTTGATTTAATAACTCTCCCACATTTCAAAAACACATAAAATGGCACCCATCATAGGGCATCAACCCCATTATTAACAATTTTTTGAAAAATTTCTTGTTAATAAGTTGGGCGTGACATTTTAGCACAATCGTGAGTTCTTTCAATGCATACGACAACTCTTTTAGCACATTCAGGTTTTGTTACAATGCATATGACAAATCTTTCAGTACATCCGGGGTCTCTTAAGACACATAGAACATTTATTTTGACGTATTGAGAAAATGTTTTAGCACATACATGGAGTGTTTGAATGCTTTCAATGAATACTTTAGTGCATCCATTAGTTCTTTCAGCTCATTCATTAGTTCTTGTAGCGCATACATGAGTTATTTTAGCATATAGAGTAGTTTTTTTAGCGCATTGGAATGATATCTTAAAAGAGCGCATTGGATGACTATTTTAGCGCATCTATTTAAATTTGAAAAATACTAAAATCTTGAGAACTAATTGTTGTTTTCTACTTACAGGTGGGTGATACGCCAGTCAAAGACAATATTATCAAACTACTGATGATTTATGCAGGGGCTGGAGTTCTTTAAATTCTTTCTTTTGATTAAGAGAGACATCTAGCTTAATTAAAAGGTTAAAGAAAACCATGCTTTATGTACTTGATGAATGGTAGGAATATGTTGTCCCCTTAACTTGGTGACCAAAAATCCAGACCCATTCATTTTTATTTTTTATCCATTGAGGGCCTGTTGTGTGGGAAAAAGTAATCACCCAAGGGAATGACCCAACTGGTAACACACTAAAGCCAAGCGACTTCCAACTAGGATATAAATGTGGGTACTTGAGGAAAGTTCAAGTATCACGAGGATTGTTCCCACAAGAAGGGTAGCAATGGTCTCTTATCAAATAGATGATGCCCCATGAATGAAATGCCTATATTAGAACCCTTTGTTATAGCAAGGCCAAAATCCTTATTCTATTTACTGGCACAAGAATGGTCATTCTGAAGCTGTTCCACATTTTTGTGGCTTTTAGTAGAGATGAGAAGTATGCCATGGGAGTTGCATGGGTATTGATGCTTGGTTGCCCCAAGAAGTGAGTATTATGGAGGGGAGCCAGTGGGATCAAGCATCTAATCATCCGCTAAAAGTGGGCACAGCTAGAGTAAAATCCAAGTGGGAGTCCAATGAATATTGTCCTACACAGCCTTAAGTTGTGCATGTTTCATGTGCTCTACCAATGTGTTTTCAAACAAAACATCGCACAATGGAAGTGAAAGCCTTGATTCAAAAATCATCCATTTGAACACTTGATTCTTCAACTTACAAGCTAGAAACCAAACAAAATCCATTGTTCAACAAATCACACCTTGGAAACATTCAAATTCATGGATTAAAAATAAGATAGACTACTAAGAACCTTTGATATTTTCTAGAATAGCACATTTTTCCTCTATTCCAGCACATCCAGCCAGTCTTATAGCATGTCTGTGTAGTCTTTTAGCGCATCGACCCTCTATTTTAGCTTGTTTAGGAAATCTTATAGTGCATATGTGCAATCTTCTAGTGCATCAACCCTCTGTTTTAGCATATTTAGGAAATCTTATAGTGCATCTATGCAATCTTCCAGCGCATAGTCCCTTTGTTATAGTGCATACACTGCATATTTTAGCACATTGACCTTTTGTTCTAATGCATCAAGGAAATCTTATGGCACATATGTGCAATATTTTAGTGCATCCATCCTCTATTATAGCACATCCAGGCTATCTTCAAACACATCTATCAAATCTTTTAGTGCATTTGGGATTTGTTTTAGTGCATCCATTAAATGCAAAACCTGAGAGTTAAATTTATCCCTTGTTTCATAGTTTGAACCAAAAGTCAAAATATTTTTCCAATCTAGAACCATTCCTTAGATACCAAAGAGTCCAAACTTGTTAAAACTAACCTCTACAAGTGGAATTCTCCAATCTAAACCTAGATCTAAACATCTCAAAGTGCCTAAATCATCAAACTTATCATATCCTTGATTGTTAAGCTAAGTTTCATCATCAGGATTTTTCATCCTTTCATCATGAAACAAAGCTATATAATCAAATCAAACTTAGTCTCATCAATATAATTTGTCATTCTATTTGACTTGGTTTTAATCCTTGGCACTGTTCTAAAAAAATATCAAAGTTTTGTGAAATTATAACACTTGTATGCTCGTTCAAACAAGGTTACTGTTAAATAAATATTTGAGCAGCTCCCTTCAGGTTTATTTTTTGTGTTATGGGTGCACCGACCTATGCATCACCGAGTTTGCTCATCTTTTTAATCAAAATTTTGATCTACTGCTCTATGCGTCTACTCTTCATAACTTCAGGTATTGGCATTCTTTTCGGATCTCGGGAAACTCCGCTATGCTTCCATGTGTCGCGGCTACGAAATGATTTTGTTTCTTATTTCCTTAATGCCTCGTCAGGCTGCAAGATGCTGGCACAAAGGCTGCATTCCTAAAAAGTGCTGGCGAGCCCCACAGTTTCTAGCTAGAGTGGACTCCTGCTACATGTCAACCATTCGCAAATCTGTCAATGCAGGGATGAAATAGCAACAACAGGCAGCAAAATGTTGCCATGCGTCTTTAACACCTAGCTAATGAGCATTCCCTCTGCTGTAATGAGGTACTTAGCCCATTCAACATGTGTTGCATTTTCGCAAATCCTCTGCAGCGATGGGAGAAAGTTTTATGTGGGCAGCAAAAGGCTACCACATAACAAATGATGGATCTGTTATGTGGGCGATGAGCCGGATGAACCAAATAATGCTATTGGTTGCTGCTTGTCATAATCATTCGTGGTGAAGGATGACACTTGTCTGATCGACCTTGGCTGTGACCACCGCCATCATTGGAGATGATGCACCTATGCTCGGCATGATTGGATGTTGTGCTCTAGCTCGATCCTGTTCTAATAACCTTGGAAATATTCTGATTCAGGCATCATTGCAGAAGATTGCAAGATCTTTTTTGTTACTGATCTCAAAAGTGGTGGGAGGTTTTCCTGCTATATATACTTTCTCTGTTGATGAGAAAGGGGTCAGAACTAGAGAAAACCACACTGGTCTTAGTAAAAAGATGTCGGGCCTCTATTACTATTTTATTTAATTGCAAAACTCTCAGACTATGCCAATTGTTTGGCCTTTCTATTTTTTTATACTTTTGATTAAACTGTAAACTGCATTTTATATTGTCTTGACATTTCATTTGAAGAACTTCTATATATATTGGAATGCAAGTTTGCTTACCTAGTTCATGTCTAATGACTCTTCTTGGTAGTAAGAATGTATGCAATGTTATTTTATGTCAATAAATGAATTGTCTATGCTATAATTTTAAGTCTCTGATGTTTTGGAACACAACAACACCATTCAGGCCCTTAAATCTATGATTTATCGTACCCATCATTAAAACATGGTGCATCGCCTTAGGTTAGACTTTACTTTATTATATCTGCTTCCTTTTCCTTTTCTAAACCCCATTATCAAAGAAGCTGACTTCTCTAAAACTTTGGAGGTTACTCAGTTTAGTGCAAAAGGTCCCCCTTACACTAAGTTTCCCATAAGACTCTGTTACCTCATCAAATTTTGGTGTCAATAGTTTGTTCTTTTTCAAGCACGCCGGGTGGGACTGTTTAATGAAATTGCATTGTAGAAGGGTGTATGAGCCATTGGTCTATAACTAGATCCCAAACTATAGGTAACCCTAGTTTACTAGTACCTCCGCTAGGGGCAGTCCAGGTCGCAAATTAGCTGGTAATCGTTCCATTCCCGCTACCCTTTCCTCTCACCATGTTGTTGGATGCCAATAGAAACTACTTAGCATGGTACATCGGAAGTCCCCTGGTAGCCCCGGTAGCGCTTGCTATGTGGGGCGCTATCCCAGTTTCAGCCATGAAATCTATATCGAAGTTTACAAGAGACGACTCAAGGACACCCGCAGAACATTTGCAGGAAGTGGTGGATGTATGTCTGGTACACAGTATTACAACACAGAATGTAGCCTTGAGGCTCCTCACTACGTCTTTTAAAGGCAAGGCTCTGGATTGGTACCGAACACTAACTCCTAATTCAATTCACACCTGGGATGAGCTCGAGGATCTGTTCTATGAGAGGTTCTCGAATGACGAAGATTGTTCTTCATTATATTATCAACTATCTATCATAAGACAAGCCCTCTAGGAGGCTCTGACGAACTTTAATGCCTGATTTCATGCAAATTGGCAAAGGATCCTTATTACCATATGTCCAACTCCCGAGTTGGCATTTATATTTTATCTAAAGTCCATCAATTCTAACATTTTAGTGATGATCAAGTCTTTGGGAGGAGCTACTCTGCCAGATGCTTATGGTACCACTATCAAATCTGAGAATCATTTGATAAATTGTGGAAAATTGCCTCCTCAACCTATTATGCCTATATTTCCTAAAATATTGATCCCCGTGCAAGAGGTCGCATCAACTAGTGCGCCCGCAACTGCCCAGTCAATGTACACATATGCATCAGGCTCACAAAATGTGGCTTCTACATCAGGTTCTTCCAAGGATGAAATAAGCGACCTCAAAGAGATGCTATGAACCATGGAAAATGATATAACCACTCTTAAGCAGAACCAAGCAACGCCTCCAAAGCCTGAGTATCAAAACTATCAAGGCGGGCAGTCTTCTTATTAGCAAAATCAATACTAGGGTGTGCCTCGCACTAATCCACCAGCCCCAACGACAAACCAAATGGTGTTGGTGCCTACTTCGCTGATGAGTGCATCGTTGAGTTCGAGTAGGGAATTGCATGCAGAGAAAAACAATCTTATTGATAATATCAATCCATGGTGTTTCCCCTGCAGTGATGCGCATATGCCTTAGAGTTATCCATGTGGCAACCTACAATAGAAAGTGGCGGAGCAACGCAGCCAAGGCACAATAATGGAAAATGGAGGTTATGTATATGCCTCACCATAAATGGAGAGTGTGGTCCGTACTACGTAGATGCAAGGAATGTCTTTAGAACAAGAATTAGATATTGCTCCTGATCATGCACTTTTCTCCTGGATGAAAGAAGAAGAAATAGTGTTTACTAATGATGCATTCATATCCAAAACACCACAGGTGCAGTCTGACTATAACACACACTCAAAGAGGAGATTCATCAGTGAGTCAGTTGTTTCACATCTGGACAGCCCACAACTAAAAAGAATGTTCGATCAAATTCCCAATGCTTCAACCGTCCCTTCACCTTCTCAACCACGAAAGGAAATTATTATAGCAAGATCCAAGGAGCAAAATCTCTTAGTTTTCCACATTTTAATGTTATAGAGCAATTGGAGAAATCATCTGCTAATGTGTCTTTATGGGACATTCTAGCTATCCTAGAACAAAAGATGCTATTACAGAAAGCACTTCAAGAAGAGATCAACTCAGCATCAATAGAGTCATCTGCCAGTGTAGAGTTTGTTTATCAATTACCGCCAGCTAAGGTCCTTACAAACAATACAAAGGAATCCTTTGTCAAGGCCAAAAGTGGGTTGAAACCTCAACCCTTCTTCTTGATTCTCATTGTAGGAAAGAAGTTATTGCACAACGCTATGATTGATTCTGGTGCTAGTACAACGGTTATGCCTAAATAGATAGCTGAAGCTTTGGGACTCAGCTACGAACCTATGAAAAGAGGGGTGATGCAGCTTGATGGAAAAAAGGTTGAGACCGTAGGTGTCATCAAAGTGCTTCCTTTAACTCTATTTTCCTCCCCTAGTATCACAATCCCGCAAGACACAGTGATCATAGATGTTTCTCCTATGCTTGGTCTCTATCTATCCCGAG
>VDFB02270651.1:451254499-451325802 GCA_007258455.2 Sequoia sempervirens
CGTGGAGGATTTGTTGCAAAGATCGTGGAGAAAGTGTCATTCACCTTTTTTAGGGAATAAATTGAGCATTTAATGAAAATGAAGTGGAATGAGGTGAGGTAGAATGAAGTGATGGAAGAGAGAGAAAGGTGGTGATGGATGGGTGAATGGACGAATGGGTGAAGAAATGGACTTCCAGAAGAGCAAAAGTCTTTATTATGACAAGTACATACCTTAATTAGCTAGAAGGAGGGACACTAGGTCCACTTCCTTCGACTGCAGGAAGCTCGAGTGCTGAATGTTGGGTGAATTGTTGCAAGAACTCTTCTTTGGAAGTTGGCTTGTGATATAATCTAAGGCGATGGCCATTGACAAGCAAGTTGAATCTGACAGGGTCAATGGTAGTAAGATGAACAACTCCATTAGGAAATACCTTAGCAATTTCATATGATCCTAGCCACCTTCTCTACAATTTTCCTTCATTGTCCTAATATCTTGAGTCATAGAGCAGGGCCCAATCTCCTAGTTGGAATTTCTTGTCCTTGATAAATTTGTCATGCCATTTGATTCTTTGATTTTGCACTACCTTTGTATGATGCAGGGCTGCTCTTCTTATCTCATCCAAAGCATTTAGCTGCATGATTCTTTCTCTCTGTGCCTCAGAAATATCCATCCCCAAATCTACTGCAGTCCTAAGAGTCTTATATTCAAATCAATGGGCATCATGGTTGTCTTTCCATACAACTCAAATGGAGTGAAGCCTGTAGTTGTTTTCCAGGTTGTCCTATAGGCCCAAATAGCTTCTGGTAATCTGTTTTCCCAATCCTTTCTATGAATAGCTACCGTTTTGGTCAGAATGGCTTCAATTTCTCTATTGGTCACCTAAACTTGTCCATTAGCTTGGGGGTGATAAGGAGTAGACTTCCTGTGCCTTATATTGTATTCATTGACTAGTGCTACAACAAGGGTTGATGTGAATTGATCCCATTGATCAGTCACTATTTCTCTTGGAACTCCATATCTTGTGAAAATATCCTCATAAAGAAACTTTGTAACCTTGTTATCTCTTGCATGCTTCATGGTCTTAACTTCTACCCACTTTGTCACATAATCAGTGCATACCAAGATATAAGACTTACCATTTGATGGAGGGTCAATGAGTCCTAAAAAATCCAATCCCCACTTGTTAAAGGGGATGATTACTACCTAAGGGAAAAGTGGCATCTCATCAGATCTGGTTGGTCTACCCATTCTTTGACATCTATCACATTTTTTGGTATACCTTCCTGCATTCTTGTGGAGTGTTGGCCAGTAATATCCTATGTTCAAAATCTTCATTGTTGTCCTCTTGGCTGCAAAATGTCCTCCACATGGTTCATTGTGGAATGCTTGCAAAATTTCATATGTCTCATCTTCTCTCACACATCTCCTCATGACATGGTCTGGTCCAGTATAAAAAAAACATCTAGCAATCCAGGAGAAAGGAAAATATTTTTCAATGAGTGCCCTTTTCTCTTTTGGAGAGAAGTGAGAAGGAACTCTACCTGTGACCAAATAATTGGCTATGTTAGCATACCAGGGTGTTTGTTTACTGAGGGAAAATAAATGATCATCAGCAAAAGAGTCATCTATGGGTTGATTGGCTTCTAATGTAGTCATTTTTGAAAGAAGATCTGCAACAACATTGGCCTTCCCTGGCTTATCCACAATGGTTATATCAAACTCCTGCATTAACAATAACCATCTCACCAGCCTACCTGTGATCAAAGGTTTATTCATGAGATATCTAATGGATGCATGATTAGTGTGCAAAAATATTTGGTAACCTATTATGTAATGTCTGAATTTGTTCAGTGCATAGATCATTGCCAACATTTCTTTCTCTGTCACTGTATAATTGAATTCAGCTCCTTGTAAAATTTTGTTGACAAAGTAAATGGAATTTTTAACAGCTCCTTTTTGTCCTAAGATTGCTCCTATGGAATAATCTAATGCATTAGTATGGATGTGGAAAGGAAGTTCCCAATTAGGCCCTTTGAGTACAGGAGCATGAGTCAAAGCTGCCTTCAAGTCAAAAAATGCCTTGTCACAAGCTTCAGTCCACTGGAATTCAACATCTTTAGTGAGAAGAGTATACAATGGTACTGCTACCTTGCTGAAATCCTTGATGAAATGCCTATAATATCCTGCATGGCCCAAAAAAATCTTAACATCTTTATGTTTTGCAAGTGTGGGAAAATTTGTGATTAACTCAATCTTTGCAAGATCTACTTGAATTCCCTTGTGGGAGATCTAGTGGCCAAGAACTATACCTTCCTGCATCATCATGAAGCACTTTTCATTGTTTAAGGACAAGATTTGGTCTTCACATCTCTATAGGACTCTCTTGATATTTTCTAACACTTTATTAAAATCAACACCATAAGTGGTAAAGTAATCCATATAAATTTATATGCAATCATGAAAAATCTATGAGAATATGCTAATGACTTCCCTCTAAAAGGTTGCAGGTGCATTGCATAAGCCAAATGGGAGTACCGAGTAGGCATAGGTCCCCCATGGATAGGTAAATGTGGTATCCTCCTGGTCCTCTGGTGCAATTTGAACCTGGTTGTAGCTACTGAATCCATCTAGAAAAGAAAAGTATCACTTTCCTACAAGTGTGTCCAAAACGTGATTAATGAAGGGTAAGGGAACATGGTCCTTCTTGGTGGCAGCATTGAGTTCCCTGTAATAAACAAAAACTCGTCATTTCCATCCTTTCTTGAGCACAATCACTAATGGAGACACCCATTGACTATCTAAAATGGGGTAGATAAATCCTGCATCTAGTAATTTTTGCAGTTCTCCTTTTTAGTGCAGGGTTAATTCTTCTTTGTGGCTGTCTTACTGGGGTGCAATCATCTCTGATGTAAATTTTGTGTGTACAAATTTTAGGGTCCAATCCCTTCATATCATGATAATCCCATGCAAATGCATGCTGATGGGTCCTTAATAAGTTTTCCAACAACAATTACTATTCTTCACTTAGTTTACTATTAACATTTAGATATTTTCCTTCTGACACCTATACTTGTGTAGTTAACTCTATCATGGATGCTTAATTAATACATGGTACCTTTAGTTCATATGGAAACAATTTAAAGGACATACCTATTGTTGTAGGAAGTCTGTCTATAGGAAGAGTGGTTGTAGGAACAAGCAAAAGTGTCTTGACTAGAGTAGCAGAATGAGAAGATGATGCTTCCTCCACTTCACAATGGTTCTAAATTATGTTAGCCAATACTTCATCCTCATCTTGGAGTTGCATGAAAGAGATTTTTCCTAGCATCACAAGCTGAACCACAGAATTAACTTCCTCGACCTCTTTACCAACATGTGGCTATACGAGATTATCTTCATCATGAGATGGTTGAGCAGGAGGATAAAGAACAAAGTTTTTCATGCTCTTCCCATCTGAAATGGTCATGTCACCTGACTGACATCCAATGTATGCATCTATAGTTGCTAACCATGGCCTTCCAAGAATAATGGGATACTTGCCTAGTGTAGCTTTAGGAGAAAATTAATAGTCTGTTGGGTACTCCTAGGAGTCTAAAACTACCACAAGATCCTCCACTACACCATTAGGCTTAACAATAGAGCTATCAGCAAGCTACAAGATAGTAGGAGTAGATATCATGCTTGCAACATTTAGTTGTTGTAGGATGTCCTTGGTAATTAAATTTATTGTTGCCCCTAAATCAATCAGAGCATTCTTTACTTGTATGTCGTTTATAACAACTGCTACCACAGGACTACCTGGGTTATTATACTTGGGGATAGTTACTTTTCCAAGCATGATGTCAGCTAGTTGTCCCACCACATGAACTATAGTTGGGTCTTTCTTTTTCCTACCTGGCTTCTTGAGGCATGCTTCCTTGATTTCCTTTCTGTAGATTGGAACATATTTTATAGCCTGAAATAGAGGTATCTAGACACATATATGCTTTAGCTGATCCAAGATGTCAAAATTTGTATCCTCATTTTCTTCCTTCTTCTTGGTAACTTCCAATCTCTGAGGAAATGGTGGTTCTTGTTTAGTCTGCTTGAGTTGGACTAGTTCAGGATTTTTAGGTACACTTGGCTGAATGGGATCATTCAGAGGTTCCCCCTCCTCTTCCATAGGAAGCTCAGTGATAATGGGCTTGGAAGGGGCTGGTAGAGCAGTTCCTGAATGCAAGTGGATGTCACTTACACTCACAACATATGTAGGGAATTGATTTGAATCAACAAATTATGCAGGCTGTTGTTGTGGTTTGTTATTTGGATTGGGTGTGGGCTAAGTTGATAGCTAAGTAGGTTTAGGTGCATTTGAGCTTGGATTAGTAGGTGGAGGCATTTTAATAGGCTACTCGAGCTGAGAAGGTGGTTGCACATAACTAGTTTTTTGGGCAAGCTATTGTTGTCCTCCCCTCCACTGATTTGTTTGCTGCCAATTTCCTAGAGGTGGTTGCCAATGCCCTTGAAATTGCTACCAATTCCCCTAAGGTTGTTGCCACTAGGGTGGAGAGTTTTGATGATTGGTCCAAGCATTTTGAGGGTTACTCCAAGGCTGTGGCGGATATCCTCCATAGCTGGATGGATATGGGGGCTGCCATTGGTTACCAGATGAATAGGAATTAAAATATTGCCCAACATAAGATAGTGGATCCAGTGGAATACCTCATCTTGGAGCCCAAGGATTCCTTTGTGCAACATAGTAGACTTGGTCTTCTTTAATCTGGATTGGTTGGAACTCAGGTGGAATCTACTTACTTTCAAGATTAGCTACCATTTTGCATCTACAATCCTTCTTCTTTTTTCTGTCATGGGAGCAATACTTAGTCAACACTGCCTCTGCCTCCTCTTGCTTCTTCTCGGCCTGAAGCGTATCTAGCTGAGTGGCTAGATTATTTATAATGTCTTGCTTGAAGTCTTCCAACAAATGAGTAATCTCCATTCTTGAAACTCCACCAATAGTTGACTTACCCATGAAAGATTGGTAAGCTTTCCCTTTCTTTGAAGCTACCCTAGAGTAGTTATGGCATATTTTCTTGATATCTTCCGAAGGAACTTGGGAGATATCTCCTCCTCCCATGAGGTCCAAGACATCAGTACAACTATCATTAATTCCTCTCAGGAAAAGCAACTTTTGTGAGTCTTCATTGAGTGTATGGTGTGGATATTTTTGTAGGAAAAACAAAAACCTTACAATATAATCTTCCAGGATCTCATCTTCCTTTTGTTGCATCCTGAGAATGTCACCTCCTCTCATGTCACTGCCCCTGCAATATTCCTTGTATTTCTCAAGGAATTTTGTCTTCATGTCTTCCCAAGTTTCCATAGTATCTCTGCCTAAGTTCATGAACCATCTTAATGTAGCCTCTTTCAGAGTGGTAGAAAATAGATTAAGCCTATGGGCATTAGTGGTATAATCATAACTCCTGCAGAGTATGTCAAACTCAAATAAAAAGGTATCATGATCTTCTGTGACAAGTCCATAAAACTTGGGGAGTGCTGAAGCAGGGATGTTCTCGATGTTGTCAACTTCATTCTGATGGGCAACAGGGAAAGCAAAAGCTGGTTGGTTAGGTATGTTCCTATTTGCATCACCCATGCCTGCTTGATGTAGTTCCAAAGCAAAGGGGTTCTCAAGCTGATTTTGGTCTTTAGAAGAGACTTCAGAGCTAGTCAGATCAGGAAATGCATCAACAAAGGGGTGTGGATCTTCTTCTTCTTCTTCTCTTGGCAGGTTCTGATATTCAAGTAGTTGGAATGGATTAGGATTGTTAGGAAGGAATCTCCCATAAGCATCCCTTCTCCTTCCTCTATGCATGTGGTATCACTAACTATCAACCAGCTCACACAAATAATTGGTAAAGAATAAAGGGGGTCATTACTTCCTAAATGAGGGTATACTAAGAACAACCTCTAGAAACACTACAACAAGAAAAACTACCAATGAATCCAAAGAACTTCCTAGTTTGACACCATCCTCGACAACCATGCCAAAAATGTTGGCCTCCTACAATGATTTAATAACTAAGCCCTTACAGCCATGATTCAGAGATTGGACATCTAACCTGAATAGTCATTTCAATCATCATGAAGGTACATTTAACTTGTCAACCTAGGGACGTGAACTTGAAATGGGTTAGCACAATATGTGCACTAGGAACTCGAAGTAGCCATTTTCATTCTACAGCTAAGGAACTCACAATACTAAAAGTAAATTGCTTAGAAGGGAATACCATAAATGCCAATCATCAATCAACAACTACATCAAACTAAAATGCATAACATAAATGAAAATATAAGCAACAAACAGGGCACTACTCTGTCTACTTTGGCTGTAGGAACAGTCATAGTGGCTGCAGGAATAGTCGGTACCAAATTTCTAACTAATTACTAAATAGCAAGTAATACTAAACTAATACTAAACTAAGAGGACAAATTAGTCACCAAGTGGGCCCCCTTGGATAATTATCCTCTAAAACTAATGAGAACTCAGATGCTCGAACTCAGAACTTTATTTTATTCTCTAAAAATTATGAGTACAAAAGAGAAATGTATCTCTATTACTGAAAACTTGAGAGTGCAAGTACAATATCAAATCGTACAACCCCTAAGAAGGAGAGTTAGATCTTTATTTATACTATCAACTAACCAAGGCAATCAACTCCACGATTGGGAGGATGCCATTAAGGGAAAACACAGAAAGTGGAGTGGTGGCAGTTATGCGTGCATGGAATCTGGTCAGACATGCAGGTTGAAACGCAGATTTAGCACAACAGTAATGCCCACATATGCTCAACCAACATTAAAGTCCACTACAAGGTGGTTACATTTGGTTTGCATGAGGAATCTTCTACCGTCGACCTCCTTTGACCTTTGAGCAATTCCTTTGCTAGATGTTACGGTGCATGCCCAGCTGGTGATGTCTTCCTCAACTTAGCATCCTCAATTTAAATCTGCATGGCCATGTCAGTATGCACAGTGACTGCATATTTATAACCACCTTAAAGATCATTCATTAACCACATGCAAAATCAATATAGATAATCCACATAATATGCCAATGTCATTAAAACTTGCAAAAATAGGATTAAGCCCAATATCTATGGTTTGAGAGAAACATTATGAAAATATCAACATTTAGCATCAATGTCCATGAAAACTACCAACAAATAAACTATATATTCTACCCAAAATTGGACCAAAAACTAGGCTCATCAAGTCTCTCCAGATTCAACCTCCATGGTTTGCAGACTGGTTGAAACCTATATTGTTTTCTGTAATGGTACATGAAGATCTCATATCCATGTTGCAGTGTCCAAATGTCTCCCAAGCCCTTATGTTTGTCTAATATTCAATCCATTGAAGGATTCATTTGAGCACTCCTCTTGGATCTCAGCCCCAACCTAGGGCATTGATCTATCAGGTCTTGATTTAGGAGTCTCTTTTCAATTTTCATTTTTTTAGCTTTGGGTTTTTCTGTACTCTCCTCCATTGTTTGAATTCTTAAGCTTTTGAAAAATATAATTTCTTAGCTGGGATTGATGTACTTACTTGAGTCTTTTTATGCCCTGCATAACCACCCCATTTTATTCTGGAACAAAATGGGTCCCCCTTCTCTTTTTGGTTTCGTTGCCTCTGTTATTTTCTTTGACCTTGGGAGTTCTATTTTCCTCCTGAGTTTGTCTTCTTGTTCTGTTAAATGTTGGTTTTTCCTCAGTCAGAGTTGGCTTTCCCTTTTGTTAAAATTGAAGGCATGATGAACAACATTGTATTTTATATGCTTTGGGGACTAATGAAGGCATTTTTTTTGCAGGATTGAATCGCTCATCTGAGGATATCTCTTAGGGAAGTCAACTGAAGGCATGCCTCAATCATATTCAGCGTAAAACTCCTCAGGAAGAAAGTCGTTGAGACCTTTTAGGTGTCTTGCCAATTAGCGAGGTGTATTATTCATTTGGGATCCACCGGTCGCCATAGGGTTTTATATGTCTCTCTGCTCAGGAATAGGTCTCAGCGAAAGGGGGTTTGCATCGTGAAGAGGTCTCATCGACTGATGAACCTCTTGCCAATAATTGTTCATAGGGGCTCTCAGAGAAGGTTTTACATTCGACATACGCTCTCAGCAAACATAAAAGGTCTTGCGGACATGGAATGACATTGGCAAAAGGTCTCACCGATCCGACGAGGTCTCACTGAAATAAAATGAGCTCGGGGAGAATGAATGTTTTTGGCAAAAGGTCTTGCCGATACAGTGAGGTCTCGGTGAAAGGGGTATGCCTTTGGCATAAGGTCTCACCAAAAAATGGAGATCTCCCCGACATAAGATTAGCTCACCGAGAGATCTTGAACTCGGCAAGATGTCCCACCGACTTGAAGGAGTCTTGCCGAAGTAGAAGGGGGCTTGAGCTCAGGGAATAAGAATGAGCTCGGAGAAGCTCCGAGTGGATGATTAGGGCTTGGGGAGATGTCTTCCCGAGTGCAATGGCCTCACCGAGATGGAGAGACTTCAGGGGAGCGTCTTGCCGACCCTCCGATGTCTTGTTGAATGTGGGTGTGCTCGCCAAAGAAAGAAAAGCTAACTGGGAGGTCTTTCCAAGGGAATGTTGTCTTGCTGATAGGTTTTGTGGCATCGATATGACTTTTGTAGCTTGCTAAAAGGTCTCACCAACTGTCATATGTTACGTCGATGGCCGCTATGAGGTATAATCGCATCAGGGAGACATGTTTAGTGTCTCACCAACATGCGATTCCATTCAAATGACATTTGACTGCCCAAAAATCTGGCATGGCGTTTGTTCACCCAATCGAAAGGAACTAAAGTGAGCCATTGACTTATTGACTACCCTATGAGGAAGATCGTCAGAATACAAATGACATGGACTCATTCTGAGATCAAGGCAATGGATTGACTCATGAATGATGGTGTTCGGATCTAAAGGGAGGCTCGATGCTACTTCCAAAGATAGTCAATGTGCAGAAAGATCTAGAGCAGGAAGGAAGTCGAAGGAAAGAAACAACCACGAGTCACAGGGACAATTGTGAGGTCTGTTGGTGAAAGGCGGATTGGTATTAATGAAAATACTTTAGAGCATTTAAAGAAGCTCTGTGAAGGAGTTTGAATATGGACACGAAGGCTAGAGTTAATGCTGTAGCTGCAAAAGATCTAAAGATCATCCCCTGAACAATCTTTCACCAACATAGACAACGAGGATGCAATTCAAGGCAGCATTAACTATATTCAAAAGATCTGAGGGTCGACCCTCCTGCAACCAAGTGAGATATTTTGTAAACCCTAAAATTAGGGGCCAACACATTCTTTTGATACAATTTGTATATATGGAATTCTTGCCTCTTTGTAAAGGGTTAGAAGAAGTTAGCATAAATAGAGGAGATAATAGAGTAGACATGTCTAGAAATAGATTCTGAAGAATAGGAATTTAAAAAAAGATATAGGAGACAGAACTGCATCCTGATTCTTTGTAATAGGAGCTTCTTTTGCCTTCTTGGTTAGGAGTTAGATTTAGTAGAAGCCAATAATGTATCTTTCCCATTTTCTTAATATAGATGGAAACAATTTGGAGTCATGGATTTTCTATACACTAGTGATTGTGCCAGATTTGTAAATGTTGCTTATCTGTTTCATTAGCACTAGAAGCAACTAGATAAAAATCTACTTCATGTTGTGTTCTAGAATGGTGTTTGTCTTGAGTTGATCATTTGATTTTGGGAGGCTTTCAAGGAATGAAGTTTCATTCTATGTTTTGTTTAAATGGTAACTTACAATCTGTTATTGAAATTAGCATTGTGAATAAATGAAATTGTGTGTTAATCACAAGTTAATTTTGTTCTGCAGTCTTAATTAGGAGTTCCTTGAAAGCTAACAAGTCTGGTTAAATTGGATAAATTATCATTCTTTTATGTTCCAAAGCTTTGGTCTATCTTTTTCATTTCTTTAAACCCCCAATTAAAATAGGTTTAACTTTATGCTTTATCTTAGAACAACCCAGAACCTCAACACCAACAAGCCCCTTGAACATCACTGTCACATTGACCATTGAGCAACATCAGTATAGTTGAGAACCAACTATAAAGACCTTGGGAGTTAAGATATCCATGTGTTGTCTTTCTCTTTCAGGAGAAACATAATAGCAATATTTTGTTTGCATGTTGTTGTGTCATTGACACTCATCAACAGAACTGGTACCTTAATCTTCCTCAGGGTTCTATTCTGACCTGGACACACTTGGAAAATTATTTCATCAATCAGTTCAGGGTTTATGTGGATCCAGCTCTTTTATATCACCAATTTTCTACCATTAGGAAAGAGCCATGTGAATCCTTTCCCTTGTTCAATACCAGGTTTCAACGAATGTATAGGAGATTGCAGGACCCCTATCTAGTTTCTGAGAACAATGCCATTCAAGCGTACTTTAGGGTTATAGACCCTTTGCTAGGTTTGTTCCTACAAAGAACTTATCAACTGGTCGATATTGATTCTCTATTTAAAGTTTATCATTTGGCTATCAAGATGCAACAACAAATTAGTTCTCAACAAGGAAGTTTGAGAGGCGGTTTTCCTTCAATAGGGTATCAGATGCATAGCCCAACCCCTTTATTCAATACTGTCCTAGGGATGTCTTCTTCCCATTACGGGCATATGTCTAAATTGCAAACTCAACCACCTGTTCCATTCTTCGCTAATGGAACTCCTGACTTCTTCCAACAACCACAGGTTCCTCAAAGTTCCCATGGTCATCATAACCAAAGTGGAACACCAAATCATGGTGTTCAGCCACCTGTTGCTAAGAGTGTGGAAAGTGAAAAGATAGTTCAACTTACAAATGAGGTAGAGACCTTGAAGAAAACACTGTCTCAAGTTACAAATGACATGGCTCAACTTCGATTGAACCCCTCCCAAAACCAAGGTAACTACCCTAATCAAAACAACAACAATTAGGGTACTTATCAGAATAACATCAATTACAACCAAAGGGGTTATCAAGGCCAAAAATCCTCTAACCAAGACTATCAAAATCAAAATAGAGGATATAACCAGAGGCCAAATAACAACCGACAATGGAATACAGGGCCAAACAACGGTGGGGTTTCGCATAATCATCAAGCTAATGAGGAGAGGTCACATATTGCAAATGTGGTTGACCTCAACTTTATGACTAACTAGTGCATGCTGCATGATACTACAACCCATTCGGAGGTAAACTGCCCTGAAATAGAAAAGATGGTCAAGATGGCACAGGAAGATGCCCAAACATTCCAGGGGAATTCAAACAAAGGAGGTGACTCAGTAGATACATTGACTTATGACCTCTTCGAGGAAGAACCCTCATTCCCAAGGCAAGATGAGAATGAACCAGAGGAAGATATGTATGATGCCCAAGCTTTTCAGACAAAGGGAGGACACTTCCTAAGAAATTAGAATAAGGGCTCGTTCTCTACATCAGCACCACCTAATCACATGGTGCCTCCAAATCAAAGTGTTGATAACAATCCTCCTCCACCAAAAGGGCCACCTAACTTCCATAATGGAGGTAATTCACTTGGGGTTGTCAAAAGTAATTGTTGTCACCTGGAATTTTGCACCCTATTGAATGTAAAACTCAATGATCCAGTGCAACAATGGAAGACCTCTAAAGTTGTGGGTCACTTTATAGGCAGAGGTCAACCTCCAGAGAAGGTCGACTTCCTTTGGTGTCACCTAAACTATTGATCTTTGTGAAGGGAAAGGGAGAAGGAGTGCATAAAAACAAAACTAACACTATGGTGATACACTGAACTAATAAGAGCAGTGGAATACTTGATTGACACTTGAAAATTGTTAACGATCATAAAATTACACATCAAATCTGTATAAGCTATGCATTAATACGTCACAAATAGGCTTGATTCACACACTTTTCTAGAGAGAAAATAATTTTTACAGACTAGAATCCATATGTGATTATGTAAACACAGTTTGTGATTTGACTAATGATACTTTTGCAAAGGAAGGCATGAAATACAAGATAAAGTTATAAAGGAATGAAAGAAATTCACAAAATAACTTGATCATTGACCTGAAATGCACGACACTTGCAAGAACAAGATGGTAATTTAAATCATCCACAATGATTAAGGTAAACTTTGTATATTATGCTCTGAATGAGTTACACAATCTAGTATTTTCTTCTAAGGATTCTCAGAAGTATCCAAAAGAAAAAAAATATACCAGTAAGAACTAACTACAAAAAGGAAAAAAATGCCATATATACAAAAGTGTGTCGACCCCCTTAGGGATTACAAAATATCAAACTTCAGAAAAATCTCCCCTAGATCTTTCGAATGGAGTTAATGCTACCCTTAAGTGTGCCCTTGCTGTCTATGTCGGTGAAGAGTCATTTCCAGGAGAAGCCTTCAGATCTTTTGTAGTTACCGCATTCACTTCTGGTCCTCGTGTCCACCTTTGAATCCCTTGTCGAGTTGCTTTGAATGCTTCAGAGCTCAGAGCCGATCCACATCACCTTCACCCTGTTGATCTTCTTGGCATTAGTCAAGCTGCCAACGATCTGCTTGTAGCTCCCTCTGATTGGTTGAACAGATGCCACATAGATTCTTCAGGTGGTCAAAAGTTCTCTTTGCAGAATTGCATGTCGGTGAGACACTGATCGTGTCTCCTCAATGTGATTATACTTTCTGCAACTATCGGCATAACGCATGATGATCGGCAAGACCACATAGCGAGTTACAAAAGTCATATCGATATCACTGAAACCATCAGCAAGACACTCATGTGTCGGTGAGACATCATGGTGAAGTCATCTTGTTTTGGCGAGGGCCCATCCTCCTGTGCTCAACGGTCAGTGAGACTCATCGGGTCGGTGAGACATCTTCTTGAACTCTAAATATTACACCGAAAGCACCCTTTGTTGGCAGGACCTCTTGCTATTGGTGAGACCTTTTATCGATGACGCATCCCCTCGCTGAGCTCAATTTCCCTGTCGGGGAGACTTCTCTATATCGGCAAGACCTTTTAGCGAAGCCCCCACACATACACCGAAGGCATCCTACTTCGGTGAGACTCCACCTCATCAACGAGACATTACACCAAAGCTTCCTAATTGTAGCGAAACCTCACCTGATGACGTCCCTTTCGCCAAGACTCTCATAAGTCGCCGAGACATTTCCCTGAAACGACTCTATTTCCCCAAGCGCAGATTTCTTCCTTTCGGCAAGAACACATCCTGTCAGCCAGACCTCATGGCGATGATGCCTCCATTCAGCGAGGCCCCTTCTAGTCGGTGAGACATCTGGAAGGTCTTGGCAACTCTCTCTCCTTAGAGGGTTTTCATGCCGAACTTGACTAAGGCTCTCCAAATGATTTCCCTGTGACCTAGCATCAGATGTATAATTTAACCCCTTATGAAAATGTCCCATCTGGCCCTCTTGGACATCTCAAACACAATTTGTCCTGCCTGATTGAGCCCATAGGTGAAAATTGGGCAACATTTCTGGAGACCTTTGCTGGATTTTTTCCTGCTAAATATGAAAAACCAGTAGCCAAAACTTGTCCATTGGGCATGGATTCGTTAGGAAAACATCAGAAAATAAAAACAAAAATAGTTCGCACATGGCTGCAACTCGCTTGAGACTCATAGAACACAACAGGTTACCAAAAATAACAAAATAGGAGAGGTTGAAAAGGAACTATTTACCATGTTGGAACAACACTTAGGGAAAGAAAACAACAATCGAGCTAACATTCAGAAGCACTTGCTAAAAAATAAAATCTAACCTAATATGTACAATGGAGGAGCCTGTCAAACCTCAAAACAAGGCTTGAGGTGTATCCCATTGACTGGGATAGGAAGCACTTCACCCTTAGTTGTGGCCAGTTGGTAAGCATTGTGTTCTTTGCAGTCTTTGATAACAAATGGACCTGTCCACATGTTGTCAAACTTGGTGTGCTGGCCGGGTTTGCTTTTGAGAACATCCCATTTGAGAACAATATCACCCTCTTTAAAAATTTTGGCTGTAGCTTTCTTATCAAATGTTTTCTTTGTTTGGAGTTGATGATACTCCAAAGCTTTCATTGCTTTGTCTCTTGATTCTTTGAGTTACATGAGCTCTGCATATCTCACGGACATGGTGTCCTGTCCCTCAAACATGTCCAATTGGTGAACAATGTCTAGAGCTAGAAACTCCACAAATAGAGGTAATCTAGCCTCTTTACCATAGAATAACATGTATGGTGAATTACCAATAGAACTCTTAGGAGTCACTCTGTCTACCCAAAGCGCATACTTTAAATTTATGTGCCAGGTCCTTTGATTATCCTCCATAGTTCTTTTAATAATCTTGATGAGATTTTTGTTCGTGCTTTCAGCTAAACCATTACCCCAAGGGTAATAATTTGAGGGTGTATTAAAATGAATGCCATTTTTAACAGCCCAATTAGTTAATCTTAATCCCACAGATATAATAGAGTCAGGAACTCCAAATCTGGTTACTATATCCTCATAAAAACTCAAAACTGAAGACTCCTTTGCTTCTTTCAAAGCTAGTGCTTCTATCCCCCGTGTGAAGTAGTCTGTAGCAGTGAGCACCCACTTATGACCAGTACTAGATGGTGGATTTATTGGCCCAATGAAATCAATTCCCCATCTCATGAAGGGATGTTGTACCTGAATTGGATGTAGAGGCATAGCAGGCATCTTTTCTTTTCCTGCAAAAAGAGCACACTTCACACATTTCCTTGACCATGCATATGTATCTTTAAATAAGTTGGGCCAGTAGTAACCAGCTCTCATTATCTTCCATGTAGTAGTTATGGGATCAAAGTGACCTCCTACAGCTCCATTGTGAAACTCATGAAGTACCTTTTCAATCTGATCACTGTGAATACATCTTAATAGAACACCATTTAGATCATTTTTAAAGAGAAGATTATTTACCAGCACATATGGTATGGACTGCAGTCTGAAGTATCTCTGTTTAGCTCTGTCCAAACCTGGTGGACACTCACCAGTTCGTAAAAAATGGGTCATGTCTTGAACCCAATTTGTTGTTATAACAAGCACATCATCTTGAGCATCCTGAGACTCATTTGTATTAGCAAAAACAACATACTTTTCTAATTCATTTCCACTAATTGACCCTATAGAAAGTTGTTCACAGATACCTTTACCTCTAATCAGTTTGGTAATATTGATATCTACATCATATTCCATAACCTTAGTGATCCACCCTGCTCTTTTTTCATTTAGATCTTTAATCAACAAAAATTCCTTGACACTTGGGTGTGCAACCAGAATATGAATTTTATTGTTTGAAACTAGAGGCTTAAACTTCTTTAGGCTTCTGATCATGGTAAGAACATGCTTTTCAAAAAATGTATATTTCTCTTCATAATCAGCAAGTGCTTGACTAAAGAAAAGCTATTGGTTGCTCTAAATTATCACTATTTTTCTATACTAGCATAGCCGAGATTGAACCAACACTGCCAAAAGCATATAAGAAGAAGTCTTTAGAAAAATATGGATTTACCAGTGATGGAGCTGATGCTAAAGCTTCCTTGATTTCTTCAAAACTGTGTTTTGCTTCTCCAGTCCAACTGAAAACTGCATTTTTCTTTAACATAGTTGTTAAAGGCTGTAACAGGTTTGCGACATCAAGGATGAACCTTCTCAGAAAGTTGATTTGGCCCAAAAAGCTCTGCAGAACCTTCTTGTGATTGGGTAATGGCAACTCAAGTATGGCTTTGACTCTTTCAGGTTCAATAGTAATTCCTTGCTTTGACACTATGTGTCCTAATAATTTCCCTTCATGAACAACAAAGATACTCTTTTTCGAGTTGAGAGAAATACCAAACTTTGCATTTTTCAAAAACTTGCTTAAGGTGTGATAAATGTTCATCAGCGTTCTTAGAATAAACTGTAATTTCATCTAAATAAATTAGCATAATCTTATTAATCAAACTTTGAAACGCCATATACACGGCCCTCTGAAACATGGCACCAGAGTTAGATAAACCAAAAGGAATCCTTTTGTATGCCATGGTGCCCCACTTAGTTGTAAAAGCAGTTTTGAACTGATCCTCCTCTTTAACCAACACCTGATTATAGCCCGAAAAACCATCTAACAAGGAAAATCTTTCAAAACCAACAACTACTTGTAAGAATTGTTCCATGGAGGGAAGCGGGTAGTGATCTTTCAAAGATGCTCGGTTAAGATCCCTGAAGTCTACACAAAGTCTTATTTCACCATTTTTCTTCCTAACCGACACAAGGTTAGAAACCCATAAAGTGTGTTTAATAGGAAAGACGATACCCCCCTCAACTAGTTTGGTTAGCTCTTTAATCATTAAGGGCTCAAGCTTAGGATTCAAGGGCCTTTGTTTTTGCCTTACTGGCTTAACATTAGGTTCTAACTCAATTGTGTGTTGAGCAATATGGGGATCAAACCCTTTCAAATCTGAGTATTCCCAAGCAAACACATCATAAATTTTTTTGCATAAGGTAACAAAAGATTGTTTATCTTCTTGTGAACAAATTTTGCCTATCTTAAGGAGTTTACCTTTGAAAATCTCCAGTTCTTCATAATGTTCTTCTTTGATTTGCAAGCCAGCTTTACCCTTTTTAAGCTGATCGTCAGTACTGAAAATTGACTCTAAGGTAACAAGACCTTTGGGTAACTTATTTGTCCTCAGTTGTATGACTTGATCATCATACTGTTGCTTAAGTTTTGCTTGATTCACCATGGAGAACTGATCTTCTTCGAGCAAAAATGAAAGAATCTGTTCATCACTGTCAAAAACCTGCCAGTGAATGTTGTTATTAGGAATTGATGGCCTGACCACAACTTTCACATACTGTTGTACTTTCTCTTTTCTAATGTCACCTAGAATATCAAACTAAGCTCCAATGGTTGCAAGCCTATCAGCATGTTTGTTCTGGTTCCTTGGAATAGATAGTAAGTTAAAGGCATCAAATTTCTCAATCATATTCCACACTCTATTTCTATAAGACTTTAGTGTGTCACTTTTAGCAACATTCATGCCTCTTATTTGATTGACAATTAACTCACTATCCCCAAAAAATTTCAAGCGGGTTATTCCTCTCTTCCTTGCCCGCTCAAGACCTTGAACAAGGCCCTCATATTCAGCAGTGTTATTAGAGCACGCAAAAAAAAAATGGAATGCAGAATAATACTTATCACCTTGCGGAGATACAAGCATTGCACCTCCTCTAGCTCAATTTTTTCTTCTAGAACCATAAAAATGCATCTCCCATAATTCATTCTGCTGCTCAAACTGACTTTCTACACTTCTTTCAAGATTTGGCATTTATGTCCCAACTTCATGCAATACATAATTGCCCAGACCAACATCCTGAATAAGCTCATTTGGATTATCAATCATGTTCTCAGCTACCCATTCATTTAGGAGTACCTCAGGTACACTCACAGCTTGTAACTCTTGTGCTGAAGCAAGTTCAGTATCCTCTAAAACAACATAATTAACATTTATAGTAGATGGCACATAAGGTTCGATGTGATCTTTGGCAAGGGACTCAGAAGTTATAGTTACCTTAGTACCATACCTAGTCCTAAAAAGCATATGGGATCAATCTAAAGATAAATACCCTCCAATTTTAGCTGTGAAGTCTCTAGACATGCATAAAGCAAAAAATGGAGGCAAATCTATGACAAACACATCTTGCAGGATTGAAAAATTAGGACAGGCATGTAACGTGGGATTAATATTTTTAATAACACCTATAGTGTTTACTGTTGTCCCATCCAATTGAAGTACTCCCTTTTCTAATGGCTGGTATTGTAAACCTAACTGGTCTGCAATCTTTTTTGGCATTACCGAACTGCTAGCCCCGCTATCAACCATGCAATTGTGCACCAATTTATTCCCCACTATTAAGGAAACATAGAAAGGAGGGGGTTTGACACCATTACTTTGCTGTGTGGTACTATCCAAAAGCACATTGGTTAAAACTGACCTTGTTTGGCCTACAGAGACTTCATTTTGAAAATTCGCACTAACTGGATTTGATAAAGCTGACTGTAACAAGTTCATTTGACCAGGGATTGCTAAAGAATCCCACATTGAAATTGAAACATTCATTTTTTTCATACTTTCAACAATGTTGAAAGGCGCAGATATATTTACCTTTGGTTGTGTCTTTACAACAACATGGTCAAGTTGCACTTAGCTTGCAGATAAACATGTAAAGGTTGTTCCTTACTAGTGTCATGACCTCGCTGCAAAATGTGTGGTACTTGCTGATTTGATGGACCAGTAACTCCCTTATCTTTATTTGTTGCTTATTCTACCTCAAAAGCCCTCTTCTTGGCTCTAGTATTAGCAGCAATAGATGTGTCATCCTGGTTCACTCCACAAAATTCCTCTCTCTGCCAATTTAGGAGAGTTGAATCATTTGCAAGTTGATCCTGCTGTTGTGAATACCCTTCCTTAGGAAAATCTTGCGCACCTACAACATTTTGCACCATAAGAGCTTGGTTGATCATGCCATTAGAGCACATAGCTTGATTATGTGGCTGATTAAACAGATAACACCATTCATAATCCCTAGACAAATTGTTTTGAACAGGAACAAGCTCTTTGACAGCACTAATTGGAGTTGGATTAGCCTGAAAAGGTTTTGTAGCAATATTTTGTCTTGGGCCTTGGTAATTACCTTGATACTACTATCTATTCCCCTAGAATTGCTATTGTTGACCTTGAAAAGGCTGACTTGAGGCCTAATTCTACTGTTGATAAGGCCTAGTATAGGACTATTGTTTTTCCAAGTTTACCAACTTGTTACCAAAATTTTGTAACAAAATTTTGATCTCTTGTAACTCCTCAGACGTTCCTGAAACAACACTTTCTTGTTTAACAATGGTTGGAACAACAACTGACAACATTGGTACAGCTGGTAGAGGTGTAAAAGGAGGTACCTGCAAAGGTGTATTAGACTGTATATCTGGAAAAATAGGCATTGGTGGCCTAGGGGCAATTTTTCCTACCTGAATCAAAAAAAATTCTGCCCTAATTGCCACTTCATATGCACCTGGCAAAGATTCGCCACCCATTCACTGTGTCATGATCGCTATTTCGCTATTCAAAGCTTTAAGAAAGTATAAAAAGCATGCTTGGGAGATGGCCTCACTGTTACAAGAATTCGAAACCAAGTCCTCTGGAATCAAAAATTAAAATCTGTCATTTGCTATTGAGGAGATCTTTTTATAGTTGTCAACTGCTCAACCAAAGACAAGTGATCAGATTTATGTTGAAACTACATATGTAGTTTCTCACCAAAATCATCCCATGTTGCAATAGAGTTCACTAGTAAACCCGGATACCATTGTAAAGCCTTACCCTTGAGAGATGCAGCGAGCAGTATTACAGCTACATCTTCATGAGTTATGTGATGTACTCCACATAACGAGGCTACATCCCTTATGTGCTCAATAGGGGTAGTATGATCTTCCCTAGTGAAGATTGATAAATTCTTTAAGGCAACCACTAGTATATCGTTGTGTTGGGCCAAATTTAATGGACTACCTCCATCGAATGACACAAAAGGTTGATTTCTGGGAACAACCATTAGAGGTGGCTAAGGTGGGTTTATTTGCACTCTAGGGAAATTAGAGGATGGGACAACAATGTGAGATCTCAGAAATGGAGGAGTAGATTTGGCTCTTCTGGAATAAACAAATTTTATCCTTGGCCTTTTTGTTGCTCTACCTTGTCTCCTTGGTGGTGATGGTTGCAAATATTCAAAAGGGGATGAGCTGCTCCTTGTCTGAACTCTTCTCATAAACTGTAGAAGGCGTTGATTCTAAAGTTCTTTCTCTCTACAGAGTCGCCAAGTATGCACAAATGACTTTTGTAAAGTTTGGAATTCACTGGTTACATACTAAACCAATAGTATTATGAGGAACTAGTCCCACCGGGCGTGCCAGAACTGTTGTCACCTAGAATTTTTCACTTTGTTGAATGTAAAACTCAATGATCCAGTGCAACAATGGAATACCTCTAAAGTTGTGGGTCACTTTATAGGCAGAGGTCAACCTCCGAAGAAGGTCGGCTTCCTTTGGTGTCACCTAAACTACTGATCTTTGTGAAGGGAAAGGGAGGAGTGCATAAAAACAAAACTAACACTATGGTGATACACCAAACTAATAAGAGTAGTGGAATACTTGATTGACACTTGAAAATTGTTAACGATCATAAAATTACACATCAAATCTGTATAAGCTATGCATTAATACGTCGCAAACAGGCTTGATTCACACACTTTTCTAGAGAGAAAATAATTTTTACAGACTAGAATCCATATGTGATTATGTAAACACAGTTTGTGATTTGACTAATGATACTTTTGCAAAGGAAGGCATGAAATACAAGATAAAGTTATAAAGGAATGAAAGAAATTCACAAAATAACTTGATCATTGACCTGAAATGCACGACACTTGCAAGAACAAGATGGTAATTTAAATCATCCACAATGATTAAGGTAAACTTTGTATATTATGCTCTGAATGAGTTACAAAATCTAGTATTTTCTTCTAAGGATTCTCAGAAGTATCCAAAAGCAAAAAAATATACCAGTAAGAACTAACTACAAAAAGGAAAAAAATGCCATATATACAAAAGTGTGTCGACCCCCTTAGGGATTACAAAATATCAAACTTCAGAAAAATCTCCCCTAGATCTTTCGAATGGAGTTAATGCTACCCTTAAGTGTGCCCTTGCTGTCTATGTCGGTGAAGAGTCATTTTCAGGAGAAGCCTTCAGATCTTTTGTAGTTACCGCATTCACTTCTGGTCCTCGTGTCCACCTTTGAATCCCTTGTCGAGTTGCTTTGAATGCTTCAGAGCTTAGAGCCGATCCACATCACCTTCACCCTGTTGATCTTCTTGGCATTGGTCAAGCTACCAACGATCTGCCTGTAGCTCCCTCTGATTGGTTGAACAGATGCCACATAGATTCTTCGGGTGGTCAAAAGTTCTCTCTGTAGAATCACATGTTGGTGAGACACTGATCATGTCTCCCCAATGCAATTATACCTTTCTGCAACTATCGGCATAACACATGACGATCGACAAGACCACATAGCAAGTTACAAAAGTCATATCGATATCACTGAAACCATCAACGAGACACTCGTGTGTCGGTGAGACATCTTGGTGAAGTCATCTTGTTTTGGCAAGTTCCAATCCTCCTATGCTCAACGGTCGGTGAGACTCATTGGGTCGGTGAGACATCTTCCTGAACTCTAAATATTACACCGAAAGCACCCTTTGTGAGCAGGACCTCTTGCTATCAATGAGACCTTTTATCGTTGACGCATCCCCTCGCCGAGCTCAATTTCCCTGCCAGGGAGACTTCTATATATCGGCAAGACCTTTTATCGAAGCCCCCACACATATGCTGAAGGCATCCTGCTTTGGTGAGACTTCACCAGATCGGCGAGACATCTGGCCGATGACAACTGCTTTGCCGAACCCTCCATACACTTCGGTGAGACTCCACCTCATCGGAAAGACGTTACACCAAAGCTTCCTAGTTGTAGCGAAACCTCACCCGATGACATCCCTTTCGCTAAGACTCTCGTAAGTCACTGAAACATTTCCCCAAAATGACTCTATTTCCCTGAGCATAGATTTCTTCCTTTCAGAAAGACCACATCCTGTCAACCAGACCTCATGGTGATGATGCCTCCATTCAGTGAGGCCCCTTCTAGTCGGTGAGACATCTGGAAGGTCTTGGTGACTCTCTCTCCTTAGAGGATTTTCATGCTGAACTTGACTAAGGAAAGCTCTCCAACTGAATTCCCTGTGACCTAGCATCAGATGTATAATTTAACCCCTGATGCAAATGTCCCTGTTACCCATTTTTCACCTATGGGCTCAATTAGGGAGGATGACCCATGTTTTCAGGGGTTCTCGAAGACCAAATAAAGGAACACTTGCATCAGGATCATTTTTTTAACTTGCTTGCTTCTTATGTAGATGTAGGGGAAAATGATGTTTTAATTCAGCACGTGGATTAAATGTGGCTCCCAAGAGGGTTGAGCCTAGCGTGCAGGTCTTCAGTTTAGGGATGCGTATCATTTTATGTTTTGCCTTGTTTTTTCCCTCTTTCTTTTTGCTTTCTTCTTACCTTTTCTTTGTTCTTCTGGGGGTGGAACCGGGTCTCAATCCGAACTTGGAACTTTTCCGAAGTTTTGGATTTAGTTTCGATCCCAGTTCTGCCGGGTTTATTCATTTATTTTCCCTTCTTTCTTTTTTCTGTGGTCGGGGATGTTTCCTTCCCTTCTATTTCTTCTTTTTTCGTCCCCTTTCCCTTTGTCCTTGTGTATCGTCGGAGGCAGGTTCAGGTCAGAATCTGAACTTGAAACTCAATGAAGGTTTCAGGTCCGGATTTGGCTCTAGTTCTGGTTCCGCCTTTTATGTTTTGCCTTGTCTTTTCCCTCTTTCTTGTTCTACCGGGGGCGGAACCGGGTCTGAATCCGAACTTAGAACTTTTTCAAAGTTCTGGATTTAGTTCCAATCCCGATTCCATCGGGCTTGTTCATTTCTTTTCCCTTCTTTCTCTTTTCTATGGTCTGGGCTATTTCCTTCCCTTCTGTTTCTTCTTTTTTTGTCCCCTTTCCCTTCGTCCTTGTGTATAGTCGAAGGCAGGTATGGGTCAGAATCTGAACTTGAAACTCGATGAAGGTTTTAGGTCCGGATTTGGTCTCGGTCCTGCTTCCATCGAGATTCATCTATCTTTGCTTTCGCCCCCTTTCTTCCCTCGGTCTTGGTTCCATTTTTGTCTTGGCCCCGCCCCCACCAATTTTGAAAAATCTCAGTGTAAGGGAGTGCCTTCACCAGAAAATGAGGACATCAACATGAGGTCTCGCTGACCCAATGGGGTCTTTCTGATGGCTTTTTTTGAGATCAGTATAACTTTGGCTGCTCGCCACAAGGTCTTATCGACCAACTGGTGTCTTGCCGAGTGAAAGTGTCATCGCTATGACTTCATTCGCCCGCTATGACTTCTCCCCAATAGGCCAATGTCTCACCAATGTGTGATCCTTCTGAAGCAACCTTTGACCACCATGGAATCCACCTAGCACAAACTCAACCAATTAGAAGGCGTTAGGATGAATCACAGGCAGTTTGACTTTTCAGCTCCCCTCTACTAGCGAGATCGACTCAACATGATGACATCGCTCTACTCTGAAAGCAAGGGTGATCAGTTAGTAATGGCACTGAATCTAATGGATAGATTTGATACTGCTTCTCGAAGGGGAGGTAGCCGTGAGTCACTATAGCAGCTGGAGATGACGATTGGAGGAGCAAGAGGCGTTACTGACCCTGTCGCAGAGCATTCAAGGTGACTCTGACAAAATCTTAATGGTAGACTCGAAGGATGCAAGATAATAACGGTAGTTGTAAAAGATCTTAAATCCATGCCCATGGACAAGCTTTCACTAACATGAGCAAGGGGTGCGCATTGAGTGCTTCATTAACTTGATTCCCAGCCATCTAGGGCCGACGTGTCTAGGCGCCGACTCATTTTTTGAAACCTTAATGTAGGGGGCCAACCTTTGGTTGTATATATGGCATTTTTGCCTTTTTGAAAAGCAGTTCTTAGTTAGGAGACTGCTGAAAGAGCACTATTCAGACTTTGTAACTCAATTTTTTTATGAATACTACAGACCTGTAACACAGGCATTTCTTATTTTCTCAATAGAAAGTTATTTCCTTCACAATTTTTCTTTGTTGTTTAGTAACTAGTTGTGAGTTACATGATTAAATTCTGTGTGATCCCTTTATTTGATCAAATTCCTTTAGTGCTAAATGCAAAGGATATTATGTCACAAATTTAGTTTATGTTAGTGATCTATTTCTTTTGCATATTATATCTGTGAAAACATCTTGTTTTCCTTGTGCTAAGCATTAGAACAGTCAAAACCTTACATAGACTCGTTTTTGTGAACATAAATCTCTGTATTGTGAGATTGTTTAGCTCTATTGAGATTTTCTGAGTTTTTTGCAGTATTGTCATATGTTTATCTTTGGTGTATTACCTGTTAGTGATAGGTTTTGGATTCAAGTACATCTTTCTTACTCTTTTCCTTTATCATTCTTCAGATTTTTGCAAGATATCTTAAGGGGAACCAACCCATAATCTGGAGGTTCACTTCATTCCCAGGTGACCCACAACCTTGAAGTGTCCCCATGTGTCAATAGGTTGCTATAGTTGATAGCTTAGCAAGGGTGCAAACTTTATTTGACAATAGTTTTTGGCACGCCCGGTGGGACTAAGAGTTGTTTTCAGTCTCAAATCAAAATTATCATACTGTTGTTTGGTATGTGCAGTAGAAATTATAGTCTTTAAGAGACAAATTTAGCATACTTGGTGACTTTGAGCTCAGGTTTAGCAGTTCCAGCGCATTACTGCTCATGAGAAGAGTGCAGACTAGGAGTAATTCATCTATTTTTGAGTATTTGCAGTTGTCCCCATCTAGAAGAAGGGGGAGAGAAATCCAAAAGGTTCAGAAGACACTAATTTATTTTAGGAGGTCTAAGTCGCATCCTGCTATTGGAGGACATACTGCTGTCCCTATTGTTGTTACTAAGAGCATCCCAGCAACAATGATTCCAGCAGTGAGAAACCAACCATTTGTTGCTTTTAACCAAGGCAGCCCACTGAATCTAACTTAGCATGATGACATCCCTGTTGCTGCCTTAAGAGGGTTGCCATATTTTTTTGGGGAGGATCATACCACCCCAACAAAGCATATAAAATATTTTTCCAACTTGTGTGATGTTCATCATGTGACTGAAGAAAATGTTGCACTCAAATTGCTGGCAGCGTCCTTCAAGGAAAAAGCCTTACAGTGGTTCAGAGGCCTACCTGTCAACTCTATCACCACATGGGATGAGTTAGGCAGCCAGTTGTGCAAGTTTTTTGAAGATAAATCAGACCACTTGTCATTGGTGGAGCAGCTGTCTACGATCAAAAGAGCTCCACATGAAGATATGTCAGATTTCAATCACCGTTTCTAAAGGACATGGGATATAATCCCACTAATGGTAAGACCTATTGCTAATCATGCATTTTTATACTATTTAAGAGCTTTAAATAGCGATATTTCTATGATGATTCAATCAATGGGAGGTGATACACTTCCTGCTGCATATGGTGTAGCTGTTAGAGCTGAAAATAGCCTCATACAGGCTAGTAAAATTGCCCCAAGACCACCTATGCCAATATTTCCTGCTCTTTAGCTTCCGATCCAATGCAAGTTCCTCGTTTGGCTGTTATCCCAAGTGCACCCGCATTACCAACACCTGATACTCAGCCTAATGGTCAATCAAACACATTTCAAGTTCAGTCTAACGAACTGCAAGAGATTAAAGGCCTTTTGACAACCTTTGGCAATGAGATGGTTAATCTAAGAAAACAGCAAAATCAAGGTTTTAAGCCGTATTAGCCCTCATTCCAGTCTAATTACCAGCAAAATTAGACTAGCAGACCATCTTATCAGCCTTATAGTCAAGGCCAAAATTTTTCTCCCAACCAAAGGACACATCAAGCTTATGACTCCAGCACCACAAGCACTTCCAAAGAGCTTGCACCTGTCCAGAACAATTTAGTTCAAGATTATGAGTGGTGCTTCCCGTGTAATCAGCCCCATAATCAAAGTACCTGTGTAAATGGGATGCTTAACCAAGCCTTGATGGTTCAAAATAATAATGTGCCTGTAACAATTGAAGTACAACAGCAAGAGCTATAGACACATGAGTCTACATTCCTAAACTAGCAAGGGGAAGAATTTTGTGGAGTGGTCCACTCTGATTCTTCAATTGCAGACAATACACACAACAAGACGAGGGAAATAGATGAGGGATATCAACCTAATACAGTTCAAACTCAATCAAAACAAGTGTTGGACCAGGATCAAAGTGCCCCTGACTCATCAAAAGCTAACCAGATTTGGATGCTACCAAGGGGACAGCCTTTGGTAGTCAACCAATAGTCTGATTTATCAGCCCAGGCTCCTTCAGTGAAAGGTAAGGTTATTCCCCCTAAAATTCAGGTTAAACCTGCTACATCTTTTAATATATTGGAGCATATGAAGAAAATTAATGTACCCATGTCAATATGGGATTCTCTAAGTATCCCAGGTCAAAAGGACCTACTTCAATCTGCCTTATCAGGTTTAAGTGTCTCAGATGAGCCTAGTGTAGAAAAGGAGAAGGTTGCGTTGGCTAACGTTACAATTGGTAATAAAGAACAACAAGCTGCTAAGGCCAAGCGACCTCCTTTTATTTATCATTAATCATAGGAGATCATTTGGTTCACAACTGTATGATTGACTCAGGGGCTAGTAGTTCAGCTATGCCCAAACAAATTTCTGATAAGTTGGGAATTGAATATGAGCCACTAGAAAAGGGGGTAGTGCAATTGGATGGTACTGTTGTGAACACAGTAGGGGTCATTAAAAATTTGAGCTTAACTCTACATGCCTATCCCAATTTTGCAATACCACAGGATATATACATTATTGAGTTGCCCCCATACTTCACCCTTTGTTTATCTAGGGATTTTATGACCAAGATAGGTGGTTACCTATCCTCTGATTGGTCTCACATGCTATTCAAAACTAGATATGGAACTAGAACTACTATTAAATCAGAAGCCATAGCCAAGGTTCATGTTGAGCCTTACAATCCTTCCCTATCAATGCCAACTTGGTTACGAATGAACAAGTGGAGCAGCTTGCAGTTCAAGAGGCCGAGATTCAAATAGAAAGAACATCAGATGTTCTTCCTAAAGAGTGGGCACCTCAAGCTCATGAGGCGGATACGGGCAAACAATTGGAGGAGGTTGACATCGGTGTTTATATGATGCACGAGACTAACTCTTTTGTGCCTAATATTGAAAAGAGTAAGGAACAGCATGGTGAGCAGCATGGAAATGATTTATGGGAGCTATATTTTGATGGCTCAAGGAGTAGAGTAGGTACTGGTGGCAGATGTATGTTGGTATCACCAGAAGGATAGAAGTACTACCACGCTTTTAGATTCTATTTTAGCTACTCTAGCAATGCTGCTGAATATGAAGCTCTAGTCCAAGGTTTGGAATGGGCAAGACAGAGAGATATCCGTTGTCTAAAAGTTTATGGTGACAACAAGTTGGTCGTCAGTCAGGTGAGAAAGTTGAATGCTATTAAAAATGATATGCTTAGGTCTTACAGGAATAGGGTATGGGACCTCTTAGAGGGATTTGATGCATTTAATCCGATTTCCATTCCTAGAGCTCAAAATAAATATGCTGATAGATTAGTTGTTGTGGGAGCCGAACATGATATTCCAAAGGAGATTTGTAGTGATAAAGCTAATTGACATATCAGGATTATAGTTAGGCTTGTTGTGCCTGATAATGACATGCACTAGCAAGTCTTTGATAGGGACCAGCAGATTGTCAGCTTTTTAAGAGAAGAAGCCGAATTCTCACATACCAATTAGGAAAAATTACAACACTAGTACAGTGACCAGATTATTCAGCTAAAAAACAACAAGTTGCCCAAGGGCTTGGTCACTTTAGAATCTATTTTTAATACTGATGATGAAGCTAGAAAGCCCAAGGGGAGTATTCAAGTTTAGCAAGATCACTACGAAGAGGTCGAAGTCTTCAAGGAGAGGCTTCTTAAGTTAGGAAAGGTATGTATAGCTGAAGAGAAGCATGTTTTTATTCAGCTTTGTCAAGAATTTAATGATATCTTTGCCTGGCAATATAGTGATTTAAAAGGATTTAATCCCCAACTTGCTCAACATACTATTGAACTTGAGCCTAATGTCAAACCGGTCAGGCAAAAGCAGAGGCCCTCGAATCCTAAGTTAGAACCTTTGATGAAAAAGGAGCTAGATAAGTTGATTGAAAGCAACATCATTTTCCCCATCAAGCATACCTCATGGGTTTCAAACCTAGTGCCAGTGAGAAAGTGAAACGGTGAGATAAGACTCTGCGTAGATTTTCATGATTTAAATAGGGCCTCCTTAAAAGACTGTCATCCTCTACCTTCCATGGAGCAGATACTTCAGATAGTTTCAAGGTCTGAAAGGTTTTCTTTATTAGATGGCTATTCTGGTTACAACCAGATATTGGTGAAGAGGGAAGATCAGTACAAAACAACCTTCACCACAAAATGGGGAACCATGGCCTACCTGAAAATTCCCTTTGGTTTATCTAATGTCGGGGCAACCTTTCAAAAGGCCATGGATATGGCCTTTCAGGGTTTAATGTACAAGATAGTCTTAGTCTATCTTGATGATATCACTATTTTTTCTAAGGAGGCTAAGGAACATCTGAAGCATTTGAGGTGGATTTTTGAAAAGTGCAGGGAATTTGGGATATCACTTAATCCCAAAAAATGTGTGTTTGTTGTTCATGAAGGAAGATTGCCAAGTTATGTGGTATCTAAACAGGGTATTACTATCGACCCTGAAAGAATAAGTGTCATCTTAGGTCTTCCCTTACCAGTGCATAAAAAGGGTCTACAGAGTTTCATTGGTAGGATTAACTTTGTTAGGAGGTTTATCCCTGACATTGCTGATTTATTAAGCCCACTAACTCACATGCTGAGAAAGAATGTACCTTTCAGCTAGACTAAGAATGACAAAATAAGTTTTGAGCTTATAAGAGAAGCATTGGCAACCGCACCTACACTTCTAAATCCTGACTTTTCTAAGGATTTCATTTTATATGCCTATGGAAATATTGATTCACTTTCAGCTATACTCATGCAGCGAAATAATGAAGGATCTGAATAGCCCTTGGCATTCTTCAGTCAGGGACTCAAAGATTACGAGCTCAAGTACACTTTTGTAGAAAGACATGTTCTTGCTGTCATAAGAAGCTTAAAGAAGTTTAGGCACATGCTCTCCAATAACAAGATTATATTGATGGTTGCTCATCCCAGTGTGAAGGAATTTTTTTAAACAAAGATTTGAGAGATAGAAGAGCTAGTTGGGTCACCAAGGTGATGGAGTATGACCTTGAAATAAAGGTTACCAAACTAATCAGGGGGAGAGGTCTTTGCGAACAACTTATTGAGGGAAGCAACAATAGTATAATGGAGGAGGACAGTTATGTTTTAGCACTCCAAGATGGACAACAAACTTCCATACCTACTCCTACTGGTTGGATCACAGAAATGATGCATTTTTTATTGACTGGTGAGTGCCCTCCCGATCTGACTAGATCTAGAAGAAGGTATTATCGACTGTAGTCCATACCTTATGTTATGTTAAAAGGTTTGCTGTGTAGAAGAGATTTTCATGGTGTCTTGTTAAGGTGTATTGAAGCTGATTAGGTTGATAGAGTATTGTATGAATTCCATCAAGGATCAGTTGGCGGACACTTTTCTCTGAGAGCCACGACTCTTAAAATAATGAAAGGAGGCTATTACTGGCCTACCTTATTCAAAGATGCTCATGCATGGGTAAGAAGGTGCAAGGAGTGTGCTATGTTTGCTGGAAAAGAGAGATTAGTAGCCCTCCCACTGCAACCAATTCAGGTTGATCAACCCTTCATAAAGTGGGGTTTAGATTTTATTGGGGTTATAAACCCACCATCAAGTGTAGGCCACAAATGGATACTCACAGCCACTGATTATTTTTCAAAATGGATTGAAGTTGTGGCACTCAAAGAAGCTAATGAATCTACTATCCTAAATTTTTACAAAGAGCTGGTTACCAGATTTGGTGTCCCAGATTCTATTGTATCAAACAATGCCTTGGCTTTTGTGAGTGTTAAAATTTCTGACTGGGTTGTCAAAAATGGCATATATCTGAGCACATCCTCTAATTATTATCCGCAAGGGAATGGACAGGTTGATTCCACTAACAAGAACCTCCTAAGGATCATTAAGAGGACTATGGAGGACAATCAAAAGTCCTGGCACACCAGGTTAAAATCAGCCTTGTGGGCTAATAGGATTACATCAAAAAGGTCTACAGGACTTTCTCCATACATGTTAGTGTATGGAAAAGAGGTGAGGCTGCCCATTTCAGTTGAACTCCCAGCCCTCGATCTGGTAAATCAGCTTAATATAATTGAAGAGGAGCCTATGACAACAAGGTTGGCTCAGTTCATTGAGCTTGAAGAACTCAGAGCTGTAGCAGTGAAAAGGATTAAGCAATATTAGGCTCAAGTGAAAAAGTCATTTGATAAAAGGGCAGCTCCCAGAGTATTCCAAGAAGGTGACATAGTGCTAAAGTGAGATGAATTTAAAAGTAGGCCTAGAAGGCACTCCAAATTTGATGCACTTTGGACTGGCCCATATATCATTACCGAGAAGAAGCAGCATAATGCTTTCCAGCTATCCAAGTTGGATGGTGTAGTGTAACCAATCCCAGTAAATGGGATTCACCTCAAACATTACTTCTGAGGTATGGACCTAAATCTATACATAATTGTTAAAGTTCTAGAGATAGTTGTTTTTTCATTCCCTAAGTGTTGTCCCAACATGGTAAATAGTTTCACTTTAGTTTTTTCTATCTTCAATAAATTTTTGATGGCTTGCTATGTCCTATGAGTCTCAAATGAGTTACAACCATGCACAAGGCTTCTCTGAGGCTTTTCTAAGTCTGTTTATGAGATTTCCCCTGACTCCATGCCCAACAGATAGGCCTAGGCTACTAGTTTCCATGTTTAGCAAGAAAACATCTAGCAAAGGTCGCCAGAAATGTTACCCATTTTTCACCTATGGGCTCAATTAGGCAGGATGACCCATGTTTTCAGGGGTTCTCGAAGACCAAATAAAGGAACACTTGCATCAGGATCATTTTTTTAACTTGTTTGCTTCTTATGTAGATGCAGGGGAAAATGATGTTTTAATTCAGCACATGGATTAAATGTGGCTCCCAAGAGGGTTGAGCCCAGCGTGCAGGTCTTCAGTTTGGGGATGGGTTTCATTTTATGTTTTGCCTTGTCTTTTCCCTCTTTCTTTTTGCTTTCTTCTTGCCTTTTCCTTGTTCTACCAGGGGTGGAACCAGGTTTGAATCCGAACTTGGAACTTTTCTGAAGTTCTGGATTTAGTTCCGATCTCGGTTCCACCGGGCTTGTTCATTTGTTTTCCCTTCTTTCTCTTTTCTTTGGTCGGGGTTGTTTCCTTCCCTTCTATTTCTTCTTTTTCCGTCCCCTTTCCCTTCGTCCTTGTGTATCGTCAGAGGCTGGTTCGGGTCAGAATCCAAACTTGAAACTCGATGAAGGTTTCAAGTCCGGATTTGGCTTTGGTTTCGGTTCCGCCTTTTATGTTTTGCCTTGTCTTTTCCTTCTTTCTTTTTGCTTGCTTCTTTCCTTTTCCTTGCTTTTCTGGGGGCGGAACCAAATCTGAATCAAAACTTGGAACTTTTTCGAAGTTCTGGATTTAATTCTGATCCTGGTTTTGCCAGGCTTGTTCATTTGTTTTCCCTTCTTTCTCTTTTCTATGGTCAAGGCTATTTCCTTCCCTTCTATTTCTTCTTTTTCCGTCCCCTTTCCCTTCGTCCTTGTGTATCGTCGGAGGCGGGTTCGGGTTGGAATCCAAACTTGAAACTCGATGAAGGTTTCAGGTCTGGATTTGGTCCCGATCCTGCTTCTGCCCGGATTCATCTGTCTTCGCTTTTGCCCCCTTTCTTCCCCCGGTCCTGGTTCCGTTTTTGTCTTGGCCCCGCCCCCGCCAGTTTTGAAAAATCTCAGTGTAAGGGAGTGCCTTCGCTAGAAAATGAGGACATCGACATGAGGTCTCGCCGACCCGATGGGGTCTTGTCGATGGCTTCTTGCGAGATTGGTATAACTCTGGCTGCTCGCCATAAGGTCTTGCTGATCGACGGGTGTCTTGCCAAGGGAAAGTGTCATCGCTATGACTTCATCCACCCGCTATGACTTCTCCCCAACAGGCCAATGTCTCACCGATGTGCGATCCTTCTGAAGCAACCTTTGACCACCATGGAATCCACCTGGCACAAACTCGACCAATCAGAAGGTGCTAGGATGAATCACAGGCAGTTTGAATGACGACATCGCTTTACTCTGAAAGCAAGGGTGATCAGTCAGTAATGGTGCTGAATCTAATGGATAGATCTGATATCGCTTCTCGAAGGGGAGGTAGTCGTGAGTCACTATAGCAGCTAGAGATGACGGTCGGAGGAGCAAGAGGCATTAATGACCCTGTCGCAGAGCATTCAAGGTGACTCTGACAAAATCTTAATGGCGGACTCGAAGGCTACAAGATAATAACCACAGTTGTAAAAGATCTGAAAGCCATGCCCATGGACAAGCTTTCACTGACATAAGCAGGGGCTGTGCATTGAGTGCTTCATTGACTTCATTGCAATCCGTCTAGGGCCGACGTGTCCAGGCGTCGACTCATTTTTTGAAACCCTAATGTAGGGGGCTGACCTTTGGTTGTATATATGGAATTTTTTCCTTTTTGAAAAGGAGTTCTTATTTAGGAGACTACCGAAAGAGCACTATTCAGACTTTGTAACTCATTTTTTTATGAATACTACAGACCTGTAACACAGGCATTTCTTATTTTCTCAATAGAAAGTTATTTCCTTCACAGTTTTTCTTTGTTGTTTAGTAACTGGTTGTGAGTTACATGATTAAATTCTGTGTGATCCCTTTATTTTATCAAATTCCTTTAGTGCTAAATGCAAAGGATATTATCTCACAAGTTTAGTTTATGTTAGTGATCTCTTTCTTTTGCATATTATATCTGTGAAAACATCTTGTTTTCCTTGTGCTAAGCATTAGAACAATCATAACCTTACATAGACTCATTTTTGTGAACATAAATCTTTGTATTGTGAGATTGTTTAGCTCTATTGAGATTTTCTGTGATTTTTCTGCAATATTGTCATATGTTTATCTTTGGTGTATCACCTATTAGTGATAGGTTTTGGATTCAAGTACATCTTTCTTACTCTTTTCCTTTATCATTCTTCAATTTTTCCCAAGATATCTTAAGGGGAACCAACCCATAATCTGGAGGTTCACTTCATTCCCAGGTGACCCACAACCTCGAAGTGTCCCCATGTGTCAATAGGTTGCTATAGTTGATAGTTTAGCAAGGGTGCAAACTTTATTTGACAACAGTCCCATCTGGCCCTCTTGCACATCTCAAACACAATTTTTCTTGCTTGATTGAGCCCATAGGTGAAAATTGGGCAACAGTAATACAAGTTATAATACAGAATTTGATATTGTTTCTAAGATGCAGAAACATAAAACCTCTTTGTCATACTTCAACATCCTAAAGTGGTGCCTTGCCCAAAGGGAGATAGTGCTGAAAGCTTTGGAGCAAGCTGATAAATCAAAAGAAAAGAACATGGTGGCACCTGTTGTAGACATGAACGTAGCCTTGTATAGAAGCAAGGTAGGTACTCCACCATTTCTTTTGAGTTTACTAATTTGTGGGAAGAACCTACATAATTGTCTCTTAGATTCACGGGCTTTAGGAAATGTTATGCCATTTTCCATATGCAAGAAGTTGGGATTGAACCCTATTCAGACAAACAAGGTCATCCAACTTGACAAAACAGAGGTTAATGTAGTTGGAGAATTGAGAAACATACAAGTGCAAGTAGGGTTAGACCCTAGGATTCAAACCAATATAGATGTTCAAGTGGCGGACATTCTTGAGACTTACGGTATGCTATTGAGCAGAGATTTGATGAAAGGTATAGGGGGATATCTCTCCCTTGACTTTTCACATATGTGGCTACCATGGAGGGGAGTGCCTACATAGATTAGGGTCGAAAGTGAGCCTTGCCTCAAGCATTTCATCACTGAGTATGATTGCCCCAATGAGGTAGCTTACTTTGAAACTGGGATAGGGGTTTATAAAAGAGAGGAAATTTTAACCTTTTCTGTTCTCGATCCTAAAGAACTGCCAATACCGAAATTCCCTGATTCTATGACTACTGAAAACCAAGAAGCATTGATCAAGAAGCTACAATAGGATCAGCTGGTCTTAGGGGAAGATACCGATCTGTAGAGTCTTCTTCTCCCTAATTGGTGCAGGGTGCATTACCAAAATCATTCTGAATTGACTTGCCAACCGTGCATTGACATTTTAAATCATGTTTCCCAAGCTGAGGAAGCTAGATTAAGTCACCTCGAGACCATTGCAAATCACTTCTCATTTGAAGCCAAGGAAGCAATAATGTTAACCAAGGATAAGATACCTTCAAAGGAAGTTCCTTCTCAAAATGAACCTACCCCAGACACATTTCCAAATCAGCATGTTAATGAGGAGCAACCCCAAGGTTTGTTCAACACCCGTGCACTCACGAGTACACCGAAACCCAAGAGGTTAACCAAAGGCACAAGTGACTACCATAAGGATAGCCATAGATTATATGATATAGTTGTGCAAGAATTGGAAGGTGTACCTAAAGAACCTATTGAACACCCATTCCTTATATATGATGCAAAAGATCAAGTAGCCCCACCTCTGGCTTATCCTATCCAAATCCCCACAATGACCTCTAAGGGCTCAACCCCAGCCCATGATCAGCTATGGACCCTCACGTTTGATGGATCCAAGTCCAAGATAGGCTATGGTGTGGGGATTAAATTAAGCAGCTCAAAAGGGAAAACCTTCTTTGCTTCTTACAAGCTATAGTTTGAGTGCACTAACAACGTAGCAGAATATGAAGCTCTGGCACAGGGGCTGATGTTTGCACATAAGAAGGTCACTGCCTTGGTGGTCAAAGGAGATTCAGAAATAGTTATTAAGCAAGTGTGCAACCAATACATGTGTCACAATAAAAGGCTGGTGGCATATAGAAATAGGATATGGAACTTGATTGAGGACTTCGACACTTTTGGGATTACCTTAATCCCAAAGAGAGGAGAATCAGATAGCTGATTCACTAGCTATTGTTGCAAGTACCCTGGAACCTATGCAAGGCTCTAAGCTCAAGAGATTCTCAGTGGAATTAATTTCCACCCCTGCAGTTCTTGATAATGTTAGGAACTTTCAAGTCTTTGATGATGATCAACATATTCTTGCTTTCCTAGCAAGCTCAGCTATTTTCGAATGACAGATCATTGATGAGTCCAACACGGATCAAGGGGATTGGAACCCTGAAGATTATGATAAGGAAGGGGTCCTCAATTTAAAAAGCAATAGCATTCCCAAGGGAATGGTGGCCTTGGAAAGAATTTTTGACTCAGACCCAAGGGCTCGAGAGAAGATATCAGCTGAAGATAAAGGAGGTGAATATGAAATTGTTAACCTAGCTGATTTTGGCCCTAAAAGAAATGTTTACATAGGGAAAGCTTGCCCTGAAACAATCAAAAAAGATATACTAAGGGCCTTGAAGAAAGATATTGCTGCTATAGCCTAGGGGTATGAGGATTTAAAAACATTTGATGCTTCTGCAATGACTCATACTATCCCTCTAAATCCCGAAGCTAAAACATTCCAACAAAACCAGCGCCCTGTCAACGCCCTGATTGAACCATTGATCCTTAAAGAAGTTCAGAAATTACTTTTAGCAAGGATAATCTTCCATGTGCGACATTCAACATGGGTGGCTAATTTGGTCCCAATCCATAAGAAAAATGGAGAGATCAGGCTATGTGTAGACTTCAGAAATCTAAACAGAGCATCAGAAAAGGATAATTACCCACTCCCTTCTCTGGATGAAGTCTTGCAAACTATCAATGGATCTCAAATGATATCATTCATGGATGGTTACTCTGGATACAATCAAGTAATGGTTAACTGTGAAGACAGAATGAAGACAACCTTCACTACAAAGTGGGGAACATTTGCATACAGAAGGATGCCATTCGGTCTGATAAACGTTGGAGTAACTTTTCAACGTGCCATGGACATAGCATTCAAGGAATTAATTGGTAAATGCATTATCATTTACATGGACGACCTGAAAGTGTTCTCAAAGGATAGACTGAACCACGCTGCATACTTAGCCAAAGTTCTCCAACAGTGTATCCAGTATGGCATCTCCCTCAATCCCAAAAGGTGCGTATTCGGGGTTTCTGAAGGAAAGATCTTGGGACATATAATTTTAGAAAGGGGAATATCGATCGATCTAGACTGAGTTGAGTCTATTTTGAAGATCACCAGGCCAGGAAGTAAGAAAGAAATGAGATCTTTCTTTGGAAAGATCAACTTTGTAAGAAAGTTTATCATGTGCTTTGCAGAAATAATAAAACCACTAAATGAGATGATGAAGAAAGATGCCAAGATAGAGTGGAGTGACAAGGAAAAGGCCACGTTTTCACAGGTTAAGCGATCCATTTCAGAAGTGCTAGTCTTTACCAGCCCTGACTACACGAGGCCATTCTACATTTATTCCTTTGCTTCCGAACATTCCTGCACAGCTGTACTGACTCAACAAAGAGAAGAGGGAGAAGAGAGACCAATCACTTTCATAAGTTCTCCATTCAATAATGCTGAGGTGAAGTACCCACCTCTTGAAAAGCAAGCTTTTGCGCTAGTTAGGACTGTCAAGAAATTCAGGCACTACATCCTCTGAAGTCAGATTATCGCTGTAGTTCCTGATGTGGCTGTCAAGTCTCTACTCATGCAGAGCGAACTGGGAGTTTGAAGATGGACACGAAGGCTAGAGTTAATGTTGTAGCTGCAAAAGATCTACAGATCATCCCCTAAACAATCTTTCACCAACATGGACAGTGAGGATGCAATTCAAGGCAACATTAACTATATTCAAAAGATCTGAGGGCCGACCCTCCTACAACCAAGTGAGATATTTTGTAAACCCTAAAATTAGGGGCCAGCGCATTCTTTTGATACACTTTGTATATATGGAATTCTTGCCTCTTTGTAAAGGGTTAGAAGAAGTTAGCAGAAATAGAGGAGATAATAGAGTAGACAGGTCTAGAAATAGATTCTGAAGAATAGGAATTTAAAAAAAGATATAGGAGACAGAACTGCATCCTGATTCTTTGTAATAGGAGCTTCTTTTTCCTTCTTGGTTAGGAGTTAGATTTAGTAGAAGCCAATAATGTATCTTTCCCGTTTTCTTAATATAGATGGAAACAATTTGGAGTCATGGATTTTCTGTACACTGGTGATTGTGCCAGATTTGTAAATGTTGCTTATCTGTTTCATTAGTAGTAGAAGCAACCAGATAAAAATCTACTTCATGTTGTGTTCTAGAATGGTGTTTGTCTTGAGTTGATCATTTGATTTTGGGAGGCTTTCAAGGAATGAAGTTTCATTCTATGTTTTATTTAAATGGTAACTTGCAATCTGTTATTGAAATCAGCATTGTGAATGAATGAAACTATGTGTTAATCACAAGTTAATTTTGTTCTACAGTCTTAATTAGGAGTTCCTTGAAAGCTAACAAGTCTGGTTAAATTGGATAATTTATCATTCTTTTCTGTTCCAAACCTCTGATCTATCTTTTTCATTTCTTTAAACCCCCAATTAAAATAGGTTTAACTTCATGCTTGATCTTAGAACAACCCAGAAGCTCAACACCAGTAGGCCCCTTGAACATTACTATCACATTGACCATTGAGCAACATCAGCACAGTTGAGAACCAACTATAAAGACCTTGGGAGCTAAGATATCCATGTGTTGTCTTTCTCTTTCAGGAGAAACAAAATAGTAATATTTTGTTTGCATGTTGTTGTGTCCTTGAGACCCGTCAACAAGTCTTACCTCCACCGTTTTTTTGTTCCGTAAGAACTCCAAGATTTTCCCTTCTGTTTCTACCCTTAGCAAAATCCTCTAGATTTTGCAACAACTATGTGATCAACTTGTGGTATAATTCACTTCAATTTTGGTTCATAAATACACCACCCGTTTCAGTCTTTCATCGAAGGAGAACATTTATTTTAAATATCTTGACGATGCCTCGGGATGTCACATCAATTAGTAATAATCATTATCATTGTATTGGTGAGACTATAATACTTCTTCCACCGATAGCCACCTTCTCCACCTATGAACAACTTTCCTTAGGTCTATCGGCGGGACACCAGATAACATTATCCCGATGTACCCCAATTCCCCCAATATTCATTATGCACTTGGTAATCTATGGTTATATCGAGCTATCGTGGGAAATCAAAAATTTGTTCCACCGATGTACATGTGTTACAACAATGTGCTTTCTTTTGTTGACTCAATCGGTCTATTGGGGAGAGCATCTTAGGAGTCAGCACAATAGGGTATTGTTACACCAATATTAGGTTGTGAGCTTCTTTCATCGGTCCATCGATGGGGCTATGATGGGGGTTCCATCAATGAGGCATTGCTAGGCTGATAGTGCTAATTTTTTTTAGGAACAGGGGAAAGACTGTGGAGTCTCAAACTTATTTATGGATGCAATCATTTGGCAATGTAGGCTACAAAATGGATCTTGTCACACAAATTTCAACAATTTGTATTGATCATAAAATTAAAATGTTGTGAATTTTTGTGGTATGTGGAAGATAAGTGGGTGGAGGCTAGTGAACAATGTGAGGTTTTCCCAGTCCTAACAGTGGCTCCGATTGGGGATGAATGAGCGTGAGATCATTGCAAGAATCTGGAATAATCTCTGGGAGGCAGACCATAAAAGATGGAATGACATGAGAACCTAAAACTACTGTGCATGGAAAATTATATATTTTAAGAAGTATCTCAAGAATTTTCCATGCACTAGAAATTCTCAACCTTCTCCTAGACTACTGTGCATGGAAGACTAAGAAAAGAAATGTTTCAAGAATTGTCCATGCAATGGCAATTCCTGATCCTCTCCTAACATATTTTGTAGATAATAACAATTTTCTCCTCCTTTTCCAGTAAGGACAAAAGGTTTGATCCAAAGAGTTTCAAACTTCCCATGTTTTCCTTTATCCTGGCACCTTGCATTCCACAACAGGACCATATCATTTTCATTAAATTTTCTATCTTTTGCCCTCTGGTCAAATAAATACTTTACTTGTGATTGCATCTTTGTATTCTGTTCTTGAGCTAGCCTCCCGATCTCATCTAATTCTGCCAGTTGTTCCATTTTGTCTTCCATAGGCTTAGGGATATCTAGATTTTCTTGAAGTATAAATTTATATGTAGGTAACAGGTTTTGCATAGGCATCCTAGCATGTACTCCATAAACTAGTTCAAAGGGTGACCTACCAATTGATTTCTTCATAGTGATTCTATCTGCCCATACTGACATTCTCAATTTAGAATCCCATGCCTTATTATTTTTGTCCAACATCCTTTTAATAATCTCAGGATACTTTTGTTACTTGATTTGGCCTATCCATTCACTTGTGGATGATATGGTGAGGCATATGAAATTACAATGCCATATGATTCATAAAATTCTTTGAATTCTTTTGATCTAAAACACATACCATTTTCTGTGATTATCCTCATAGGTGTCCCAAACCTTGTAATGATATTCTCCATCAAGAATTTAATTACAACCTTGTTGGTGGCTTGTTTAGTTGGGATGGCTTCTATCAATTTTGTGAAATAATTAGTCGCCACTAATATCCATTTATGACCTCCACTAGATTTTTCTGATATTTCCCTAATAAAATAAATTCCCCATTGGTAAAAAGGAGCCTCAACTACATTGGTTTGAGTGGCAATGCTCCTTGATATTTCATTTTTCCAGAGAACTTTTTGCAAGCCTCATACTTCCTTACATAAGTGAAAGAATCATTAAAAACTCTAGGCCAGTAATATCCAACCCTTAAAATTTTATGGGTAGTGGTTTTGCTTGAAAAGTGCCTCCTACAGACTCCTTCATGCATCTCTTTCAATACTCTTTTTGCATAGTATTCATCCAAACATAACAGCAGTACCCCATCTCTATTTTTCCAATATAAATCACCATCCATGAAAACATATTTAGAGGCAAGTAACTTCAAAGATCTCTTCTGATTTTCATTCAAATGTTTGGGACATTTCTGATTTTTCAAATAATACATTATATCAGTATACCATGTTGTGTTTTCAATGCTTGCAATCATAGTCTCTTCTTCTCTTGCATTGCAGATCTAAGAAGCTTCTAGATTCGATTCAGCCATTAACTTGGCAAGACCCTTGGTGTAGGAGCACCTTGCTCTCTAGATGCCTTAATTGGAAAATTTGTAAAAAATTAAACTTTCTATTGTAAAAACATTATAAAGAGGTCTAGGAGGTCATAAATGATGTATTTGAAGATTCCAATAGGTCATTAGGGGGCTGGTTAAGTCAAATTTCAAATAATGTTGTTTTATTACACAAATTGAAAAAATGGCAACACTTGTAAAATACAAAATACAAAGGAATGTGAAGGGTCACCTCGGTGTAGAAGTTGGTTAGTCAGATGGAGATGGAAGGAAAGTTACAAAAACTGATGGAAATGTCTTTATAAAGCATTGTAAAGTCGAAGATATCAGACTTTGTAATCTTGGTCCAAAATTTGCAATAAAGTTCCTTGTTTTGTTATTTTTTAGAGTTCTCTGTCATTTACCAGTCCTGTACGAACCGTACATCAGTTTTGGCATTGTAATCTTGTTATTACTTCCTAAAGGAGTGTGTGAGCCTTTAAGACAAGTTGATTTTGTGAGGTTATACTTGTGTTTAGTGCCAATTTTAGTCAATTTTGTAAAACTGCTTTAAAAACCTAGTTAAGGGTTTGAGAGTCTTGTGAGGGTGGAACTCACCATCCCACCAATGTAGGGTTAGAATATTGGTGGGATGGATAGGTTAGAGATTTTTTAATATGTTGTATGTGTTTTGAGTGTGTATTGGAATAGGGAAGACAAGAAATCAAAGTTTGGTTGCTGCCCATAGGAAAAATATAGAGTTTTTTCATGAAGATGGATAGCTACAAGTTGGAAATTGAGGAAAGATCATTCAAGGAGGCTGGAAAGTTGTTTCTAAAGCATGGGAAAATGTTTCTAAACATGATTAAAGTAGAGGTAGAGTACGAAAAGGTTTGGAGCATACTAAACTATTAAACCCTCAAATGTGAAGCATGTTTGGTGCAAGAAATAAGGGTTTTGTTGATTAACGTTTTATTGAGCCTTTCACTTCTTAAAAATTGAAGAATCCTAAGTTTTGTGATTGATTAAAAGACTGTTTGAGGTCACTTGGCATTTTGGTGAAGTTTTAAGACTACTTCCTTTGAGAAATGGCCTAATTGGTGTGTTTTACCAATAGACAACCTATTGGTTTGCATGTTTTTTCCAAGATAAGTGCTAATGCTTTTGAGGTATGTTGTGATGGATTGTAATGGGTTCCTAATGGCATGTTTGGTTTTAGGAGTTTCAGCAAGGGATGCTTGATACACCCATTTTTTGTAATATTGCTATGCTACTAGGGTTTTGGGGTTTGAATGCTATAAACTATGATTTGATAAAACTAGTGATATGGGGATAAGAGTTGCCTTGAAATAGTCTATGGGATGTTGGTAATTATGTTTAAATGATTGTATGAATTTTTAGAGGCAGAATATGTTATTTTGGAGATTTGGTAATGTAATTCCAATGTGGAAAATGGAGTTTTGGCTGTTAAAAGTAAAGGATCTGTTAAGAACAGTGTAGTGTGAATATAATCTTGGGTTGTTTCAATTAAAATATTGAGGATTTTAGTTTTTTAAAGGACTGGTGTTAGTTTTGAAAGAAAGAGTGTATATTTGGTTGTCTTCTGCATTGGGAATTAAATTGTCAAGAATGGTAAGTTGGGTGAATGATGGAAGTATGAATTATTTTTAGAGATTGTAATCAGGTTTGTGCCATGTTTTCTGATTTGTATTTGAGTCTGATGGAAGTCTTGAAAGATGGTTTGTAGCCTCTTGAAGGTTAAAAGGAAATGATGGTTTTTGAAAGGAGAGTTAAGTGAAATTGATGAAAAGATTAGTGAATCCAAGTTGTTTGTTCAATTTGATCTTCTCCAAATGTGTTTGGGACAGAAGTTCCCTTGTGATTGGTGTTTTGATAGATGCTCTTACATCAACCCTGTCCTCTTAATAACTTGATGATTCGGATCTCTATGTAAAACTCCTAAATTCTATTGATCCATCTATATCTCCTCCCAATGCCCTCAGTTTGTATAAACACATCTTTTACCGCAACATTGGGGACATATGCAATTATTTTTGCCCCTACTAGGTAGGATCTGAAAGATTTCACTTCTTTTACCAAAGCATATGCCTATTTTTCTATAATATCATAGTTTAATTCTACTCCTTGGAGGGATTTGCTGAAAAATGATATAGGTTGTTCATGCCCCTCATGATTCTTTTGTAACATTACTACAGCAAGGGTGTGGTATGATGCAAATGAGAAGATTTGAAAGGGCTTACTAAAATCAACAGATTTTAGCACTAGGGCCTCCTTAATTGCTCTCTTTATAGCTACAAACGCATCTAGTGCTTTTGAAGTCCAATCTATTTTAGTCCCCTTTTTCAATATTTTTGAAATGGGATTGACAAATTCAGCAAAGTTTGAGATAAATCTTCTTACAAAATTTATTTGTTCAAAGAAGGACTGGATGGATTTTACTATCTTAGGAATAGGAATCTTATCTATGGCTTCCACTCTTTCTGGATCAATCCTGACTCCATCCTTGGACACTATATGTCCTAGTAACTTTCCTTCTATTACTGCAAAATGACACTTTTTAAGATTCAATTGACATCTTTCTGATTGTTGGGCTTATCTTTTTCCCAATATATACCTTTTTTGGTGCCAATTCAGTGCCCAAGTTCATTTCTTCAATGTCTTCCCTTTTTACTAGTGTTTGTTTCATAAGGGCTCGATCATTTCCATCAAACATCCTCTCCAATGCCACAAGTCCCTTAGGAATCTTGTTAGTCTTGAGCTACACAACTTCTTTGCCAAATACAGTTTGCTTGCCATGTACTTCCTCCAAAAATGCATTAAAATCAATTTCTTGAGCTTCATACTGATCAATACAATGTAAGAATTTAATCAAATTAGTGTCATCATTAAAAAATTGCCAACTATAGATGTTATCCAGGATTGCAGGTCTTGTTTTGAGCTCAATTTGCAAAATTCTTGCTAGAGTAACATCATCTCTCTTCAAGGCTACACTCGCCAAGAAATCTGCCATTAAATTCTTGGATCTATCTAACCATTCAATAGAGAAAGCATTGAACAATTCAATGGTGTCCCATAAAACATTTCTTTACTGCTTTAGCCTTTTATTTTTTGTAGAATACTTTGATCTCACTTGTGAAATAACCAACTCAGAATCTCCAAGAACAATCAGTAGTTTAATTTTGTGATTGGTAGCCATGTTCAATTCTATAAGCAAGGCCTCATACTTTGCTATATTATTTGTGCACTCAAATGTTAACAAGAATGAATATTTGAATGTTGTGCCCTCATGTGAAATAAAGACAACTCCTGCTCCATTACCTTCTTTATTGCATGCTCCATCAAAATGCATTCGCCATACACCATGCTCATTCTTGGAAACATCCCTAGCAATTGGATCAATGTTCAATAATTCAGGCTTTGAATGTTCTATTCTAAAGCTTCCTAAGTCCACATCACATAAGAAATTCATTTGATTGGGGTCAAAGAGCTCAATGACATGTTCATATCTAGGCTCCCTATGTAGCCTGACCTCTTTTCAATTCACAAGGATAGTAGCATAAGACAAGTCCAACTAAACATTCCCTCCTACTGCTGCTATCCACTGTCTTGACATTAGCATCCCATAGTAAGGAGGAGTATCAACCACAATAATGTCTATTTTATATGTTGCTTCTAGATATGATGCAAGTTTTAGTTCTACATCCCATATTACTCCTACTATAGGAACTGATCTATTATCCATGGCATAACATTTTCCATATGTAGTATTTACCCATAAACCCAGCTCCTTCATGACAGCTAGGGGCATGATGTTGATTTCTACCCCCGAGTCAATCATGCAATTCTTCACCATTTTATTGTTGATAACCAATGTGGTAAAGAATGGATCTACTTGGGACAAATTCTTTGTGAGTGTATCTCCCAAATATACCTCTCGTGCTTTTGTGACTTCCCTTTCCACAACATTTGCTTCTTTCTTTTGATCTTCATGCTTCTAAGATGTGTTGGTAATCATTTTGAGAGCTATATCTTTGAACTCTTTAATTTTCATCAACTCCATTAAAGGAACTATGATTTCTATTTGTGTCAATGCTTGGGCCATGTCAAATGAAGGGATAGTGATTCCTTGTTCTCCCTTTTCAGTTTTAGTAACTTTCTTCACTTCATGTTGAGTTTTGTCACCTTTTTGTGTTTTTTCTAGCTCAACATCAGTGGTCCCCTTTTGGATGTTTTTCTATGGTTTCTTTTCTTCATCCTTCTTTTGTTTAGATGGGATGTTCTCCTTATTTTTCTCCTCTTTAATGAACATACTCCTAGGTGTCCCTTGATCTCCCTCTGTGGACCTGCTTCTCAAATTGTATTTTCTCCCTTTTTCCTCAGCCACTGCTTTTGTTGTGATGACCTTCTTCTCTTCTTCTGTTAGTGTTATGAGCTGAAACTGGGGTGTTGTATTGTATGCATATGTTTCCTTCTATGAGTTTTCTTCCAAGTCAAAAAATACCTCTTGTTCCACATTCACATTATATTTCTGATTATTAATGTTATATTCATATCCTTCTTTTGAAGAAGAGTATCCCTCCTCTTTCTGATAAGACCTCCATCTAAGCATATTCACAGTATGGCCATCCCTATCTTGCTCCTATTGTCATTCATCTTGACAAACCTGAGCCAATTCACAATATTTAGGATCATGGGGTCTGTGGCAAGGTGAACACCATGGTGTAGTATCAAGTGCATGTGCTCCATGTCTTTTCAATGGGTTTGGAGCCTCTTTCCAATTTGGTCTTGTTACTGGCTTTCCATCTTTCCAAGTAGTGTTGTAGGGCATGTCATGTAATCTTGGTCTTTCATTTTTGTATGAATTCTCCTGCCTATTTTTGGGATTGTTAGAGTTTTGGGGAACTCCAAGGTTGTCCCTTTTTCCAGTCATCCTTGCAGCCCTTATATTATTCTCAATAGTTAATGTTGTTTTTTGTGCTTCAGTTAAAATTATAGGGTATCTGTTCCTAAGTTCATACCATGTTTTTGGATCAAAGGCTTTTAGATAAATACTTAAGGTTGTCGGATCAGTCAGTTTGGACACATGTGGTATTTTATTGTATAGTTTGGAGAACCTCTGATTGAAATCATAAACTGACTCATTTTGGTACTTTTGAATACTTATCAGTTCATGCAGGGAAAATTCATGGGCACACTAATTCCCATACTATTCTAGAAATTGATTCTAGAAGTCTGCTATAGAATCAATTGAGGCATCAAGTAGACTATTGAACCAATTCCTTGCTTCTTCAGTTAGGGACATCATGAACAATCTCATATTTACATCCTCGTACTCCATACCAATATCCTGTATAAAGGCATTGAAATTTTTGATATGTTCTTCAGATGATATCACATTATTCCCAATGAATTTGGGAACCGTATTTCTCCAATTGTTGTCGATTGGGTATGGATATAATTGGTATCATGTTAAATCAAATTGTCTACTTATGCTCATGGGGTTTTGTGGATGCAGATTCAGAGGTGGTGGATTGGGGTAGTATTGGTATCCATATTGAGGCTGATGGTAAACATTTTGTTGGATGTGTTGTTGAGGGTAGACATTATGATGTGGCACATGTTGCTGATGATGTGGAGCATACTGCTGACCTGGTGGTGGATAGTGCTAGGGAACATTGCGAGGATTTGGAGGTTGGGATCTTTGTGGTGGCATATTTTGTTGGGTGCATTGTCTTGGGTTACCACCTGCATTATGAGGTACTTTTGAAGTACTCAGAGCACCTGTATTCTGAGATGTCCCATGTGAATTGACATTACCACCTTGTTTATGTGGAGGGACATATTTTGGTGGTTTTGGTGCCTAGATGCTTAATTGTGCCATTTGTTGATTCAACTCTTGGCTTTCCTGTATCATCCATTGTCTCCTTCTAAGTTGTTGTCTTTTCCATTCTACATGCAGTTCAATCTCTTGGTTAGTCATACTATCAAAATCAACGACAGTGTGATCAACGAACCCCTCCTGGTTTTCTTCTTCTTGTGATGAGAATCCCCTATCATTTTCCTCTTGTCTCTATTTTCTTTCTTCTTCCAACCATTCCTCAAACTCATTTTCCTTTTGAGGTTCTACTATGTAATTGAGGATATTATCATTTATATTGCTTCTTTCAGGTGGTGTTGAGGGATTTCCACCATCAGTGTGAAGTGGAGAGTTAAATGTTGTGAAGGTTTGCTCTGATGTGTTCACATTATCTTATGGTTGTTTAGATGTTGTTTCACCCTTATTTGTGTTATTTTTTCCACGAGGACATCCATGATTGTCTTTCCAACTAATACTTCTCTTCTTGGAACTCTCTTGGTGCAAAGATCTTCTTCCATTCATGTTGGATGATATAATATATATTTGGTGTCTATCGTCTATCCTTTCTGATTTGATATTTACTTTATTAGTCATAAAAATCTTTTAGAGTCGCCACCTACTTTTCATTAGTAGGAAAATGATGATGCTTCTTCCCAGCAGAGTCATCTATTTATGATGTATTGGAATGACTCTATGATGGAAGGGTCGAGTTCAGAATTGGCTTAATCCCCAGTAGAGTCGCCAATCTGTTAGGTCTCAAAAACATAGGGTTTTAGACCACAAGAGGGTTCCAGTCTCTTGATACATTTTTGGCCCACGAACAAGGTAGAAAATATTTTGATTACCTCCTACTCTTCAGGCTCTGCCAAAACTAGGCAGGTGCACCTGAATGATAAGCAAATTTTGAAGGCTATGACCTCTAAATTAAGCAATCTACTCACAATGGAACACAAGGTGAAGTAGATGCAAGGCTAATTACTACTTCCTACTAAAAATGTTTTGAAAATCAAGTATATAGATGAGGTTTATATGAGATTATTCTAAAATAACCAATGCCTACACTATTGGGTGAATGGAGTCGAGAGGTAAATGATGTTTTTGGAGATAGGCTTCTGTAAGATGGGTAGATTTACTCTTCAACTTAACTTGAATAGTTGGGCACTTTAAAAAGTTTGCACCTTGTGCAAACGTGCAAGCATATTAGTGGTTTGGATTCTTCTTAGTGATCCTAGTGATATCCCCTTATGCTACTGTGAAGTTGTGAAAGGAAACAAATTAAGAAAACCTATTCAAAAGGACTTTAATCCAAACAGGAACCTATTAAATTTGATTTCTTAAAAGGAAATTTAATTCTTCTGCACACATAAACCAGTCAACAACATCACACAACTACAACAAATGTGTATTGAAAAATTAAATGTATTTCCACACACTCAATTTGAATAACATAAACAACCACTTCAGAGACAACCAAATAACATATTAGCATATAAATCCGCGCAATAGTCGAACACTTGAGAGCAAGTCAATAATTATGTGTAACCTTCTCCATTGTATTTATCTTTGAATAATATGCATTATAACAATAGTTTCTGATATGAGATGGATGGGCGGATGGGTGCAATCTATCTTCTTAATAATGCCTACTCTAAATGGAAAAATGATATCATGATGATCTTTTTTGGGTCTTGGTCTCTCTTATACATATGAGAGGCAACAAGCTACAGACCCGTTACAAAAATTCATGTCATTTGATAACTAAACATAATTAAAACAAAAAACAAAATACTGCCACAAGTGAATGCACCAATCTATTAATCTCCAAGAAAAAGCTCATAACCACCTAAGATCTGTTCAAATCTTCTATTATATGATAGGGTGCTCATCATGTTGTCAGTTGACTCTCTCATTCTGATGGTTGTCCTATTATATTTGGTACATCTACAGTTTGGTTGATAAAAAAATTGATTGCAGAGAGGTGATGGATGTACTCTTGTTCAATATAGGTGTCCGCATTGGAGATCACCTCTTTCATATCATATTCCATATACATCATTTTTTTGAGTTGATTATGAGTATTTTGTAAAACCATATCCTCGTCATTGATTTCTTATAATGCAGCAGTTAGAAGCACAACAAGCTCTTCCTTCCAATCATCATACTCTCAAGGATTCCCATTGTCATCATGAAGTGTTAGAGTTGAATTAAAGCAGTCGAGATCTTCTTTAATCCTATTATGATAGCCATTGTGTGATCCTACCAATTTTTTATATGTCTGTAATATTTGTCCTTTCAAGATTTTCTTGTCTAGGAGCTCCTCTTTCTTTTCAATCATCCTCCCCTGTAATCGTTCATTCTCCACCATTGCTGAGTGTGTTTGTTTGAATAGTTTCCAATATTCATCGACACATTTCATCATTTTATTGAATCTCTCCTTAATAATTTCAGATACAGTATTATACTTGATGGTTTTCACTTCTTTCTCCAGTTCTTTACATTTCCCCTAAGATTTCAAGTGGCAATTCTTCCAATAAGCTGCATCAACCAATGCATCGAATACTCTTTTATATTTTTCAAGCCATGGGGAATAAAAATCTGATGTGGAGGAGGAAGGCGATCTTTCTCTTTGATGTGATAGCTCCTTCTTCAATCTGTCATTTTCTTTAACCAGTTTTCAATCTGTGCTTTGTTGAATTTCGCCACATTGACATTCATTTTTTCCATCTCCATGAGGTTGGTATCCCCTACTCTTTGGACCAAGAGATGTCCGAACATTTGGTTTGGATTATTAATCATAGCTGGTCTTTTGTCATGGGGGTATAGTGACCAAATAAGTAAGGTGGCCTCGTCTAGGTTGTACCTAGATCCTGAATACATATTGTCACTTGCTTCCTCTGTTAAGTTCATTATTTTGTCCCCTCTTTTTTTGAAGCTATCAAATACAATTGCAGAACTAATATCTGACCCTGGTAGAAGAAATACTCTAGCTTCTTCAAGTAACTCTCTTCCTCTCTCAGGAGTGATGGATTCCATCTCTTTATCTATTTCCTTTTTCAATTCTTCCAAAGCGGTAGCCTTTGGTTCAAGAATGATATCCCGCATCTTTTGTCTCATTTTCCTGCCTTTATATTCATAAAAAAATGACTTAAATTCAGAAGATTTAACAAAATCACAATCAGAAATGAATTCTTGTCCAGCCCTGACCCTAACATCATCAGATAATTCATCTGATGCCTCAAATCTTACAATATTTTGTTCTTGAGGGGGCTCATACTATGCAACTACAGGAGCACTTATTTTTTTTACTTGTTGACCCTTCTCATCAATCTCCTCTTCTTCACTTACATTTGTATCCAAAGAGAAACACACCTCAAGAGTAGGATGTGAAGGTATGTAATCTAGGGGCTCTATGTCTTCAGCTTGTACTCCTGGATAGGTTGCATGAGGTGCATCAAAAACAAATGGGGGCACATCCTTCACTAATTCATTCACATGAGCAATGAGTTGCTCAATTCTTGTTAGGATCATGTATTTCACCAAATGCCTTTGAATAAGATGGGTCATTTTTTATTTTCCATTCTTCTGTGAGCATAATCTTGTTATATGCAACCATTCTATCAATGGTAGAAGGTTCATCATAGTTTCTAATCACATCTTCGACTGATAAAAAATTCTCATACCCTGATAGCCCTTGTGATAGTCTTGCTTTGTGAATAAAGCCTTTTGCATCAAAATTTTCCCTTTCATTACCTAGAGGGAGGTTTTACTGTGCTAATTTAGTATCAATTTCCTCATACCCCTCATTTGTGACCACTATAAAGTCTCCAAAACATAAGGTGTTGGGCATAATTGATTGTTTGTTGTGTCCTTTGAGATGTTTAACATTAGATTTTTCTAATTGCCTCACAATTTCTAAATAGGCAATTCTGTCAGGAACTACTTGTGGCAACAAGTGTGGAGTTCCTTTGAACCCATAGAACCTAATCACTGTACAATCAGAGAAAGCATAACAGTCTCCCTAGTTATGATTCACTTTATTTCTTAGGTCATTTTCCTTTGGTCTTAGAAATCTTTATACTTATGGGGATAAGTTATAATTACACGGATATCCCAACAACTTCATCAATGGTTTTACAAAAAATCTTCAAAATAAAGGTAATGAGACCTGCCAAATTGGCTATCCCACAATGAGGTCCACATTTGTACAGGTTTAAAATTTCCATTTTCATATGTATCTCTTATCCTTAATTCTTTACTCCAGACCCCTCTAACATGTCCCTCATACAAAAGCAAATGCATCAACAAAGAATAGTGTTTGAAATGAATATTATCATTGTTATTTTTAATATTTTCAAGCCCTTGATTTAGGGTGTTGGCCAAGTATATAGCATAATCAAATGGCCTGACATCCTTGCTTTCTATGTCTACAACTAAGAGCATTGGGGTAATAGACATGAGAGGCAGAACTTCTACCCCCAAAACCTGACCAGCTAAATGATAAGTGTATCAAAAATATTCCTCAAATAAATCCTCATGAAAAGGAGGGTTTTCATTGCTAGAAAACCTCCTAAGTTTGCCTCCTTCATTCTTGGGCCTATACAGGGGAAATTTCCATCATTTGTAGTTGGTATCCATATGATGATACTCTATCAAGAGGTCTTTGACCGTGAATGGAAAGTTCAGAGAACACTCCAATTGAAACACATTAGAAACGAGATCCTTAGAAATAACAAGCATGTCAGCCCCACTGTGTGATTGAATAGTTCTCTTCTTGGGGTCGTATTTGCTAGCAAGAGCTTTAATTAGTTTTTCATTCATGAACACATTAGGCACCACGAGTCTCCCCAGGTTCAACCTCCATGGGTTGCAGACTGGTTGAAACCTAAATTGTTTTATGTAATGGTACATGGAGAGCTCATATTCGTGTTGTAGTGTCCAAATGTCTCCCAAGCCCTTATGTTTGTCCAATAGTCAATCCATTGAAGGATTCATTTGAGCACTCCTCTTGGGTCTTGGCCCCGACCCAAGGCATTGATGTATCAAGTCTTGATTTAGGAGTCTCTTTTCAGTTTTCAATTTTTTAGCTTTGGGTTTTTTTGTACTCCCCTCCATTGTTTGAATTCTTAATCTTTTGAAAAATATAATTTCTCAACTGAGATTGATGTACTTACTTGAGTCTTTCCTCCACCGGTTTTTTGTTGTGTAAGAACTCCAAGCTTTTCCCTTTTGCTTCTTCCCTTAGCAAAATACTCTAGATTTTGCAACAACTATGTGATCAACTTGTGGTATAATTCACTTGAATTTTGGTTCATAAATACACCACCCATTTCAGTCTTGTCATCAGAGGAGAAAATTTATTTCAAATATCCCAATGATGCCTTAGGATGTCACATCAGTTAGTAATAATCATTATCGTTGTATCAGTGATACTGTGATTCGTCTTCCATCGATAGCCACCTTCTCCACCGATGAACAACTTTCCTTAGGTCTATCGGCGGGATGCCAGATAACATTACCCCGATGTACCCCAATTCCCTCGATATTCATTATGCACTTGGTAATCTATGGTTATATCAAGCTATCAGGGGAAAGTAAACATTTTTTCCACTGATTTATATGTGTTACAATGATGTGCTTTCTTTTATTGACTCTATCGGTCTATCGAGGAGAGCGCCTTAGGAGTCAGCTCAATAGGGTATTGTTACATCAATATTAGGTTGTGAGCTACTTTCATTGGGCCATCAGCAGGGCTATGATGGGGGTTCCGTCGATGAGGCATTGTTAGGCCAATGGTGCTAATTTCATTTATGAATGGGGGAAATACTGTGGAGTCTCAACTTATTTATGGATGTAATCATTTGGCAATGTAGGCTACAAAATGGATCTTGTCACACAAATTTCAAAAATTTGTATTGATCATAAAATTAAAGCGTGGAAATTTTTTGTGGTATATGGAAGATAAGTGGGTGGAGGCTAGTGAAAAATGTGAGGTTTTCCCAGTTATAATAGTACCCAGGGAAATTTATGAAGTACCATCAAGGTGTAGTTGTATTGATGCGTGTTTTATTACTCCAACTTAAGTGTATGTTAACATTCTCATGAAAAGAAATAAATTTCCCAAGACTTTAATCATCTAATCTAAGCCTCTCATATAATTTTATGGGGGACAGATATATGAGAACACAAATGAAGCCTAATGGTTATTAATTTCCTCATTATCAATTTAATAGCCATGCATTTGATTAAATAGGACTTGAGCATTTTTTACAACAAAACCTACCAAAAGATCTTCAATACAATCATACTTCAAATCTATCCTCCTCTTAAACAAACACTAAGGTAAAAGAAATAGCAAAAGAGACAAAAAGGTAAAGATAAATAAAGCAAATAGGCGCTATTAATCTTCGTGTAGTATCAATCAACAAGCTTTTTTAATAATCCAAGCCAAGCTTTGTAGCGATAGAACAACTTAACCTTCCCCATAGTAATGAAATAATCTAGAAGAAATCAACTTGAAAGATGTCTCAAATATTACAAGACCATAGATGTGCACACAAGTAACAACAATTCTTCATGAAAATAAAATTTGTAGAAATAAAATTTACATGATCTTTATTTACATTCTCACAAGGATTTGCATGTTAAAACTCATATTGATCTAAATCTCCATTCAAATAATAACATTCCTCTTCTTGTAAAACTCTAATTTATGTTACTCTAATATCTAACCATCTAACCTTCTAGTTATCCAACCTTTAGCTATCTAACTCCTTTTTCACAATATGAAGCTTTTGGTCTTATATATTCTCAAGAAATTCAATATAGTCAAAATTGCTTATGAACACAACCACTAGGTTTAATTATGTTTTTGAATCCATTTGGTCATTCAATCAATTTCTCTAACATCAATTCTATATTAAATTGGCAATCCCATCTTGGATCCACTTTAGGCTACTAAATTTAATAAATGAGAGTTATGTGAATATCTTTGTATTATGGATAAATATTTTTTGATATATTGATGTTTCTATATACCACAAGATGTTATAATGAACATATGATGGTTTGAGCTATAAAAAATGGGACTAAAATGAATTTATGCATGCATATAAGTTAATTTAATTATTTTATGTATTACCACACTAGTTCTAGTCCTTATCTTACCCATTTACATCGGGTATAAATCATAAACATGAAGAGAATACACCTAGATCTTGTTGGGAATTAAGGTGTCTCAATCTTTGCAAGTTCCTAACATTGATTTAATTAATTAATTAATTTATACTTATGCTTGTAATTTTATACTTTGTGGGACTTGTTTCAGTAAGGTGGCAACTTACATGTTAGGTGACTAAGATGACACACATCCTAAATTGGCAGAAATAGGCATCCCACTTTGTGGACCCCACTATGTAGCATAATTATGGCATGTGCCATAAGTTGTAAGTGATTATGATTTATTATGATGGGATTATGATAGATCATATCATATAAAAAATTATGATAGTCTAAGAGTTAGATGTTACACCCCAATTGTGTAATTACTATTTACTATTACTATGTAGGGTAAAATGTGAATGTAATGTGAATTCAGTGGATGAATAAATTGTGTGTGCACTTTGTTATCATTGCTTTATGAATGAATGTCATCTCATTTAATATTATATGAAGGAATTCATTTATGTGATTGGATGAATATTGTATTAATACTCTAACTTTGGAGATGTATTATATATAATACATATTTTGTGAACAACTGACTTTCATGTGCAAGTGTTAGTGATTGCAGGTATATATTCAATTCCTCTAGGCGGAGGGGAAGTATCACTTAGGAGAAGGTCTTGGTCAGGTAACCAGTAATGTAACCTATCTGAGCTTACACACACCACAGTAGAATAAGTGAGTCGGGTTATTAAGTGAGAAGTTGGTAAGTCATCCTTAGTTAATATGTCTACATTAGTAAGAGTCTTGTTTATTTTTGAGTGAATTATTGGGTGATGTTTATCTATTTGAGCTTGAGAGTTCTTTCCTTGTTATTGATATGTGGAACATACGAGGAATATGTACACGAACACACATGCATTCCAATGATAGACTATACACATGAAGGAACCCGTACATGAGGGTACATAGGTAGACGTATCCATGCACACTCATGCATGAGTTGCTTATGCGTATGGAACTATCTGATGGATTTCAGGGCATGTATATGTATATGTATAGATATATCACTCATAGGCTCTTCTCGATACCATAGTAATTGTGTATGATTTGGTGTGTGAATCAAGTGTCTATATATATAATGTATATACATATATCCATATGTATATATGTATCCATATACATGTATGATGGCAAATTGACATGCCCATACGAATGTATCAATACATGTATACATACGTATATATGTACATAGAGGCATATATTTATAAATATATATATATATATGTATACACAACCAATATATTAATATAACAATGTGATTTCTATCTTGATGTATTCATTTGTATATCGATTATATATACATGCTTTATTGACATATGATAAGTATGGATATATATATTAGCATATACATAAATACATATATGTATGTATGTATGTATGTATATATATACACATATACATATATATGTATATGTTAATATATATAAGCATATATATAAATATGTTAATATTTTCTTTGGGATCGACTATCTAAAGCAATGATTATCAACTAATTTATAATGCTTTGAGGCCGATTATCTTAAACAACTTAGAGGCTAAATATTGTTAGTAATGACTATATTCTTTAGTCACATTTTACTTTTGTTTTCTATGAAAGAAGAGTTTACAATCTGTAAATAGGGAACAACCATTAAGTCGATGATTAATAAGAGAATAAGTCGATGCCTTTTTATGAGGAAATTGTGGACTTAGTAAACTAAATTGCCATGTTATTTTGCATCGACCAACATCTATAAAAGCATGTACACATATCAACGACTTTGTCAAATCGATTTAATGAATGAATTGACTCATATGATGACTTAGTCAATATGAGTTTGGTGTTGCAAATTTGATGTTGACTATTTCTATTAAGAAGGATATCGTGCCATCTATGATAAAGAATAAGGAGGCTTTGGTGCCACCTTTGAATCCTTTCTCCTGTAGATATCTATTTTGAGATGCAAACTAAATTCTATCATGTGGGATTTGAATTGATCTATAATTGTTGTATCTAAGTCGATCTGTAGTTGTTCAAGTTGAGTATGTGCTTATACCTTTTGAGCTGAGTTAGATGTGTTGTTGTGCATGCATTTTTCTGTCAAAGTTCATGCCTATTTTGTAGGTTGTGTAGTTACCTTATTGTTGAATAAATAGAGGAGTAAGTTCATTTCCTTGGAAGAATTCCATATACAAGTTTACACATTCTTCTATGCATTATTCTAGAGCAAGTTTATGTATTTTGTTTACCTTTATGTCTACAATATTCTGCCAAAAAAAGAGAGTGTGAACCTTGAGTTTTAGAGAGAGTTTATTATTATCATTGAGAGAAGTATTTTCCAACTTGAGAGATAGTGGTTATTGAGTCTTTGCTAAAGGATCGATACCAGGCTAGTTGCTGATTTTGAAGTGTTGTGACTGCAGCCAGTTAATTGGAAAGCTTATTACATGCATGGGGATATTCTTCCATTGTTTATATTAGTGTTGAATGATTTGCTTCTTGAATGTTTAAACTAGTCTTTTATAGTTACTTGCTTATAGGGAAAAATAATGTTTGCTTTGTAAGAGAAGTAGAAACTATTTACTCTATGTGTGTAATGTTTGTAATTACTCCATGATAGGAGAGAGTGTTTGACATTGTTATTGTTATTATACTTGATATGATTGAACATGGGTAGGAGAGATTGTTTGTCACAGGTATTGCTATTATACTAGATATGATTAAACGTAGACAAGCTTAAGGGATACTCACAACTAGATAATTGAATATGCTAGATGGCTAGTAGGTTACTCTTGGGAATGTTGTCCAGTAAAGGGAGGGAACTAGTACTTTACTTTATGAGTTGTGTTTCCTTAGGTTGTAAAAAATAGATAGGTTATCTTGGGGAGTAGCTTGCCCATGGAGAGGGATTTCCTAAGAATAGATATAATGGCCTTAAGTCAAACGAGCTTGCAATAGTGTAAGTGAATGGTAGACCTTCACTCGAAGTACATAGTAAGAATACTTTGGCCAAAGTAGTGTGATTGCCCTAGGCTTCACTGTCAGTTCACTGTGTCCATTTAAAATGCATGAGGGCTACCTAGCATAGGTTGTACATCCTATTCATGTAGGGAACAACACTAAGCTCAGAGTGGTATGTCATACAGGGTTACCCAACCAATGCCTTTGTCAAAGGGTAGGGCCATCTATCATTGATAGATGTGCAGGGAACCACATATGAGTTTGTGGTTGGTGAAAAAGTGCTTGAGTGATGCTTCTCCTCCTTAGCATGCGATAGAAGACCAAGGTTTTGAAAGGAAGATTCCTGGACCATCTATATCTTATGCTATGAAGCTCGAAGGAGCTATGTATGTAGTTTTGTACTTTCTCAAAATATCATGGTTTGGGAATTATTGTAATGGAATGGAAATCCTTATTATATGTTGTATAGCATCTTTGTTCATATAATTTCAATAAAGAAAGGAAATTTGTTTACTGCAGTGGCTTATTACATAGTTTATTTTGCTCGCATAGTAAAAACTTAGGAAATTTACTTCAGTGAATGTTTGGCATATTACATTAGAAATGGAAGTGAATATGATAGGTTAGAGATTTTGCATGAAGGAGGTGTGTTGCATGTCAGGTGGGACTATTTGCATGCATACAAATGACTTGCATGTTGAGATTGGAGTTATTTTTCATAAGTCTAGGCGAAGATAGGTACCTTGCATGTTCATCTTCAAACTTGCATGCACACATTGAAGAGGATGATAACATGTGGCATTTCTAGGCATCCATCTTGCAAATCTATAAATATGGGTTTTTTCTTCAAGAGTGAAGAGGGGAGATTTATTCATTGCAAGGTTATGTTGTCAGATTTCCTCTAGAGAAGCAAGATGTAAATATCCATGTTAAGACTTTGAGCATATAAGTGTATTGTAACATGTTTTTTTGTTGCGGATTAATATGTTGGTTTGATGCTTTGAAGTGTACAAATTTTTACTTGAAAGGGGTTTTCCCGTGTACATTAGTGTTTCTTCTCTTTTGTCGTTCTTCTATTCTTCTTCTTTCGTGTTCTTAAAGTGTTGATTTACATGTATGCAACCAAAATTTACTTAGATATGTAAGCTATAATTTGTTTCTTCTAAGGGTTAATGTGATGGTTTCGTCAACTACATATGCCATTTTCTACTTTAAAGGCATGGTAGTATTTTCTTGTATCAATTTGTTGAACATTTGATTAAAATGAAACATAGGATAATGGAAGGTGCATACTACGTTCCTCTTTCCCTTTCAATTGATATCTAAGCCAAGTTCCATGGTTTGCATGTGCATGTATGCGAGTTTTTATGTACTTCCATGAACTTGCATGTTGCTTGCATGTTGTTGCATGTGTTTGTTCCATGGTGTTTAAGGTTTAGGGTATTTCTTTTGTTGTGATTTTTTAGCCTGGAAATCTTGAGGGAATATGTAAGAAGGAATTGGCTATTTATTAATCCTTGTCCAAGTGGAAATCTTGCAATTGATCTTGTTTTGAGGACACAATAGGAATTTGGAGGATGGAGAAGATGGACTTTTATGGAGTTTATCATGTGGTTTCATTTAATATGATATTGACGTGGAGCTCCTGTTTGACAATATATAATGATCCTCATGCATGGTTGTGTTCTTTCATTATGTAGTCATGTGTAACAGATTATTCATGTTAGGTGTATGTTCTTGGCTTGCTAATTATATGGAGAAACTTGGGTTGTCATGGCCATGGTTTGGTGTGCTTATGTTGGACACTTGGATTAAGTCCCTAGTATTAGAAGACACTATTTTATTAACCTCAAATACATGTAGGTTATATAATTGATTTTTGGATGATCTGAAAACTTTTTGAATAGCCTAGCTCCTTTGTATTCTTGTACATGATGGTGGTTATGGAGTTGGCCAACAAGTGTTCTTGGAATTCTTGGACCTCTTCTTCCTTTTGGTTGGTTGTACTTGCATGTCTTAATTTCATGTTGGTTGAATATGAGGGTTTTGTAGATTTTTTGTTCAAAATCTATGGTTATGATTATCTATGTTATTCCATTGTTCTAGTTTGATTATTCTAGTTTATCATACTTGTGGGTCTTTGTAATGTCCCCTTCTGTGAAGTGGCTGAAAATGGCCCATTTAGCCAATTTTATTCTCGTAGGCTACTTTCGAGTAATATCATCGAATAAATAAATAAATAAATAAATAAAATAAAGTAGTTCGATAAAGAAAATTTATAGGCGACTTTACTTTTAAAATTAATTTTATAAAGTGACTTAAGTGAATTAAAAAGATGAAATATTAAAAGTCACTTTATAAAGGTGATTTAATGAAATATTTTAAGAGAGAATTTAAAAAGGTTTGTCTAGAAAAATATAAAAGAGAATTTGGGAGCTCATTTGCTCATGCTTTTTTTATTTTTCTCTATTGTGGATTTGGAGATTCTTGTTGGTAGAAAACCTTAGTATGAAAACCCTATGGGAAATCAATTTTGGTGGTGAGATATCTTCCCTAGTTGATTGGTATGTAGAATCATGAAGGTTTCACGCTTGGATCAAATGATTAAAAAATTTGTAAGGCTTGTAGGCAAGACGAATTATTGGAGTTTGAAATATTGGAAGAATTGCTAGGAAGAAATGGGACAGCATAGGTTGTAGGATGGCATCCATTAAGTTGGGTGTGATACTTCATTTTGTTGGGTATGAGATTTTTTATATTGGTGGCATGGTAATATTCCATTGTTATTCAACTTGTTATACCAACTAGGCGTGACATCTGGTGAGTGATTATGGTCTTTGAATGGTCTATTATTGGGCTTTAAAATTGTCCTAAGCTTAGCATGGGAATTTGTAAGGGATTGCAACAACTTTTGGTGGCACGTGAGGCCAAGGTGCAAACTAGTAGATAAGTCATTGGCATTTGGAGTGTAGGGTGAGTTGTAAGGTGAAATATGGGATCTTCAAGGCAATTTCCAATTTTATAACTACTATTGATAGGTAGAATCTACATAATATTGTAAGGTAAATGACACCTTAATCCTAACATTCTCCCACATGACATTATGCATTGATAGTATATCCATAGGGAATATAAATACTATTAAGTATAAGAACCAAGGCCTATGGCCTTCCTACACCAAGAGAAATTATCCATTTTCATTGGATTTATAAGCGAATCTACAAAATTATCTAGAGTGTTAACTTTCTCTAAAAATACCTTACTATTCTCAATATTTTTACATAAATTGATAATCAACATCAAAATTCTTAGTATGATCATAATAAGTGGGATCTCTAACCAAATAATATCACTTTTATTGTCACATCCAATTCTAATAGTCATGCAATCAAAACTGATACCTATACAAATTCTCTTTAACCAAACCACCTACTTAAAGATGTGTGTAGTAGCTACATATTCTTCTCTAGTGGTGGAAAAATAAATCATTTTTATTTTTTACTCATTTAATCCACTCCAACTCTAAATAGAGAAAAAAATGTTGTCATTCTAAGTAGACCTTTGACTATCCAAGTCACTTGCCCAATTTACATCAACAAATCTATGTATTTTCAATAAATTTTCCACATCATTAGTAGTATGATAACACAAATAGTAATCACAAGTTCCACATAAATATGTAAATACCATCTTAACAAAATCCCAATGCTCTCTATCAGGGTCGAACATAAACCCACTCAAAACTCTCAATACTTGGGCAATATCTAGTCTAATGAAAGATTTTGCATACAAAAAACTACCAATAGCACTAGCATAAGGTAATTTAGACATCCCATCAAAATCATCATCAAATTTAGTATACATAACTAAAGTAATATTAGTACCAAAAATACATGAAATACTCTCTAGTTTACAAGCATGCATACTAAATTGTTACAAAATGGTATCCACATTCTTACTTTAACTCAACCAGAGATTTATATTTACTCAATCCATACTAATCTCTATCTAAAGAACATACTCCATAACCCCCAAGTCCTTTATGTCAAAAATACCATAAAGTTGATTTTTGAGCTCCTTGATCATTAATTTGTTACTACCAATAAACATTATATCATCCAAAAACAAGGAAATGATTAGAAGCTAAACATCAATAATTTTAACATAAACACAATGATCTTCCTCACTCCTAACAAAACCCAAAATCATGTAAAGAGATCAAAATTTTGGTACCACATTCTAAATGACATTTTTAGGCCATTCAATTATCGCTTCAACCTAAAAAAAATGAATATTCTATTCCTTTCACACAAAAATCATGCTACCACATGAAAGTCTCCTCTTGAGGATCCCAATGCAAGAAAGTAGTTTTAACATCCATTTCCTTAATATAAAAATCATAAACAATAGCAATAGATAATAGGAAACACAGTAACAAGAGAGAAAATTGAACACCAAAATCAACTCTATCTCTTTAAGAGTATCCCTTAATCTCCAAACTAGCCTTGTACCACTCTAACCAATTATCAACACTAAATTTCTTTTTGTACACCCACTTGCAACAAATGAGATTTCTTCCCCTAGGAAAAGAAGATCATAGGTGTTACAAGTGTCTAAGTCCATAATCTCCTCTTTTATAGTGTATGTCCAAGACTTGCTATTCTCTAAAGAGAGACTCTAAAAATTATTTTTTTAATTGTTAATACTTAATAAAGCATTTATACACAATGTAAATCTAGTGGGCTATACTTGCCAACTATATTTTTTGTCTATTGGATCTCTTTAACGTAAGAGTAATGGGCTCTACATATTTTTCTATATTCTCATCCTACACATCATCATTTGAACCTATACTTGCCAACTAGATTTTTTGTCTATTGGATCTCTTTAATGTAAGAGTAATGGGCTCTACATATTTTTCTATATTCTCATCCTACACATCATCATTTGAACCATCTTCTTCTTTTCCATCCTCTTATCCATCTAACTCTTCTTCCACATATGTGTCTTCTTTCTTTTCTATTTTTACTTAAAGTGTGATATTTTTATTTTGCCTTTTTATTTTGGTTTTTCTTCACCTGAAAATCATTTATACACAATGTAAATCTAGTGGGCTATACTTGCCAACTAGATTTTTTGTCTATTGGATCTCTTTAATGTAAGAGTAATGGGCTCTACATATTTTTCTATATTCTCATCCTACACATCATCATTTGAACCATCTTCTTCTTTTCCATCCTCTTATCCATCTAACTCTTCTTCCACATATGTGTCTTCTTTCTTTTCTATTTTTACTTAAAGTGTGATATTTTTATTTTGCCTTTTTATTTTGGTTTTTCTTCACTTGAATAATGTTAGGAAATTATCAAGTTGATCAAATCATTTCCTACATAACCTTATGAGTGAAAAGCATGCATACAAGCTTACAAAGTAACTATAATTTACAAGTATCAAAGACATACCATAATATTGCATAAGATATACCTTAGGAAAAACCCTTGTCTCCAAAACCCTCCACACTCAATTTATTATTTAGAAATAAAACATTACAATACAATTATAGAATTTTTATGAATGTACTTCTGAAATATCATGCTCTTCCAATGCATCCTCTATTTTTCCAAGAATAATGGGTAAGCATGCAGCCACACATCCCATCCCATGCTTCACATATGCACTCTACAATAGAGATCACAATAAATGACATTAAAACCAACCAACCAACTAGCCAACCCCAACCACTAAACATGCTCTTTATTTTATAGATTCAAGGTAACACAAAATAATTTTTGTTATTAAAAAACCATGAGTGCACAAAATCATTGACCCCAAGATATAATTGTTGGTACTAAGTTTTCCCAATATTAAATATTTTTCCAATGTGTAACACATACATAAAATATCTCTTCCAATTTCACACAAAATTGACAAGTGGACCCAAATAAATACTCAATGTGGCTAAACATACCTCTAAAGATGCACCATGAATAAATATTTTTTTTCATAATTAAAATAGTTATTTATTGTGCATGGTTTATGTTATCATTTCATGACCCCTTCATTTCCCATCAATCTGAACTATCACATGCATGGTTTATGTTATTATTTATTGTTTTGAAAATAATTTCTTTGTTAGAACTTTGAAGGATAATATGTTAAAGGAGCATAAGAAGATTGATATTTAAGTGCATTGGCTTCAAGAAGTCTCAATTCAATATTTTTGACATGTACATAAATCCATGAAAAAAGATCATAAATATTGAAGTGCATTATCTCTTGAATAGTAGGTAAGAACCCACTTAAGAATATTCTTTACAATTCATCATCATGAATTTGGTAATGAATTTTTGTTGACAACGATTGAAATCTACTAACATAATCATGAATATAGTCATTTGATCCTTTTTTAAATGTTCCACTAAATATGAGATTATAATATTTAAGATAATATTAAATTCAAGTGTTGCATAAAATTATTTGCCAAATTAGAGAAGGAATGAATTGAACCACAAGGAATCTAGAATAAAACCATTCAATTCCATAATCCTTTTAAGAACTTGGAAATAATTTGGAAAGAATAATATTATCATAAACACATTCCAAACAAGGCACATTAAATTATCTCAAAGGTGTCATAGGGTCGATCCCCTTTACCATTGTACATTTCAAAATGAGGATCCATAAAACCTATTGGAAATGGATATGAAAGAATGTCATATAAAAAAATTAAGCTTATTTTTACTTGAGATGTCATTTTTATAGGCAAGGGGTAAGGCATCAACTTTATTTTTTATTTCATAGAGTAGTTTAAGGGTGAATTCTAAGGTAAAAGGATGAACAATAGAAATTTAATGATAGTAGTAGAGGTAGAAACATGAGAGATAATAGGTGGAGTGTAGGTTGGTTAAGGATGGTATATGTAGGTGGGATGATAAAATGGGAGGAAAGAACAAGAGTAATAGGTTGAATGTGAGAAGTGGAAAATGAGAGGGTTGGTGGTATGAGCTATGAAATATGGATAATTAGTGGATGGGGTGGACATATAAGTCATACCTAGAGTGTGAAGTGTTATATGGAAGGAAAATTGCAAAAAATGCCCCCATGGAGAAATTTTTGGTTTTTGGGGGTTCGAATGAACTTTTGGTTCGATCAAACCCAAAAGGGGTTCGCTTGAATCCCCCTTCGAGCAAACCTATTAAATGTTGGGTCCCACCATATTCCACATTTCCCAGAATGAAAAACAAAGGAAAACTTTATGGAAAGGGGGTTCGCTCGAACCTAGGTTTGAATGAACCCAAGTTCGAGCGAACCTCCAAGGGGGGTTCTCTCGAACCTGGGTTCATTTGAACCCCCCTTTCCCCCCCTTCTCCCCCTCTAGCACCAAATTTCTCCAGAATTTTTCCTTTCGAAACTCAAGTTGAGGATGAAAATGGAGGAGACTTCATAGACCCAATTGGATGATGGTAGTCTTCGGAATGAGCTATCCAACGAATATAATTTTAATATGTTTTGGTTTTATTATGTATTTGTTTTTTTAGTTTGATTAAACATAGGTTTTTCACCAAAAATCAAGCTCTTTGTTCTGCACATGTGGAAAATAGTAGATTATCAAAAAAAATTTGAAAATATCGATGCACTAGATATTGATGTCCTTGATACAGTAAATTTTTTTTTGAATTTTGATACATACAAAAAAAGTTATGTTGTATACGGTCCTCCTATGTCTAAATTGTAATTAGTTTGACTTTGAAACTTGATTAAGGAAAAAATTATTCAATAAAACACTATGAAACCAAATGAAAGCGCTAGATATTGTAGTTACAAATCTAAATTTGAAAAAAATAGAATTTTATCCTTCATGAAAAATAAGTTATGTTGTATACGGTGAGCATCACTCCTTAGAAATGATGTTTACTGAAAAAAACTAGTTTTCGAAGGAGATGGAAAAAGAAGTGCAATCTGATTCCAAAATTTTTGAAAAAAATATATTTAGAATCTACAGACAAAATGTCACAAATCACTAGTTTGCATCATCTTCAAATTGTCACGGTTTAACCACTATAGGTGCCCAAAAGTGAAGATTTAGTTAGAAAAAAATAGTTCAATGTCCATTTTGGCCAAAAATTGTAAACCAGTATTGTGGGATCACCTAGGGGGTGGGACACGCCATTTAAAGAAATTGATTAGGTTACCTATTGACCAAGACGATTTAATACTTTAATTGCATAAGGCTTGGTTACCAAAAAATTAAGGACGTCAATCAAATCTAAACACTTATCATGATTCACTAAATTAGTAAGATCCAACTTAAGATTTTGCATAGTAAGAGTTGTATCTTCGTATCCATATGTTCAACATGAGCACCATGATCAAAAGTGTCTTTCCCATTAAGAAAAGTAATAATATTAAGATACTTAACAATAACTCAATTCAATTCAAAAGGAAAGTCCAAAATTAAAAAACAATGATAGTTTCCAATATCATGTGCTAAAACCATGGTGAAATTTTCATCTAAATCAAGCACAAAATCTTGTACATATCCACATTTTTACATGATGATCTCATGGATATACTAAAAATTATCATTGATTTTCTAGTCCACACTTAACTCCCTCTATTCATGTTCTTTTCCCAAAGTAACATTTTCACACCTTACAAATGTCAAAATCATATTTAACAACTTCCATGATAGTAAGTGCTACTTATGAAAAAAAAAAATAGTCAAACAAACTCTTCTATCAATATTTGATAGGAAATTAGTGTTATTTTGACTCATTGAACCAATATGAGTCCAAAGTAACTCACTAATGACCATATTTCCTTATGAAATATGTTAGGTCTTAGTAATTCAATAAATTATAAAATATGACTCGCATTCCACCTCAATTTTTTCCTTAAAGCCTTAGGAAGATAAGAAAATCCAACCAAGATTTCTTTTAAAAACCATGATTAGTTGATATCGAATTCTAGTTATAATTTAAAAGTGTAATTGTACCAGTATACTTCTTTCTGCTGGGGCATCTGAAAAAATAAGAAATTTTTTGAATTTTGATTGCGGCAAGGTTATTATTTGAACCAATGCAGTAGGTACATTGCTTCAAAGAGGGGCAAAATGTAGACACAAAAATATACCGATTGATCCTAATTTTACCAACACCGGTTTGTCGGAATCATCTCCTTTGCTAACCATTTAATCGAATAACCCTTATTTGGTTAAATTCATCACATTTCATCTCTTAATTAAATAAATCAATTTTATCTGATTAAGTCATCATCTCCTATTAATTAGCCGATAGGCTATATATGGTGTGAGGTTTCAGCCTGAAACCTGTCTCACGCCGTCAAACTATTATTGGATTGCCGTTAAATTGTAATGGTTTTCAGTCAGCGATCAAATCAAATGAAATTGGATTTTTGAATCAAATCGGTTTTTAAGTCGGTGATCATTAATTGACAACCAATATTTTACGTGGTCGGAAAGGAGAAGACTTGGTCACCAGTTCGGAGTCCTGCAATGGAATCAACAACCTAAAGGAATTTGAAGGGGCGGTGGAGACCAAGGGCATGCAGAGGAACTGTAATGGGTGGTAGAGTGGTGTATACAACTGCAACAAGTGCATACAGTCCATGGCTTTGGTGATCAACCAGCTGAACAAACAGGACCTGGGGCCGGCAAATCAGACTGCGTGCTCTTTGTAATGATGTACGTCGGGGGCTTTGTGTATTGCCTGATTGTTGCGATCAATTTGTCAGCATAGGCACCGACAGCGGCCTGGTGGCTGGACAACCGAGTGTGTCTGATGCACAAGACCGAGCATTCTGAAATGAAAAGAGGTGTTTTGGTGGTCGTGCTGGTAGTTACAACGGTTGTGTTCGTGTTGCTTTTCTACAAGTGTTTGCTACAAAGTAAGGCGTACCGACTGGGGATGCAGCGGATCAAGCTATGGTGGTAGCACCAGCTGCTGAGGGAAAGTGTCGATGCCAAAAGAGGGTTCGTGATTTTCAGGCTCGAGCAGATTAAGTCTGCCAGGGGGAACTTCTCGGTGTCCAACGTTATCGAAGGAGGAGGGTTCAACATGATTTACAAAGGCAGCCTGTCAAACGGGTTGCAGATAGTCGTGAAGCGGTTCAAGGACTTGACGACTTGTGGCGACGCCAAATCGACCAAGCGTTATACAGCACTGTTGTGGGGACAGTCGAAGCAGCACTGAAACCCCGATAGATTTAGATTCTTTTCCCCTATTACAGCAATAGGGAGATTTATTTCGGCTCGTCTCGTTATATTGAAATTTCTGCTTTTAAAGGGTTGGCACAACACAATTTGTGCAGATCTTGAGGTAAGTTAGTTGCCATGGTTTCAGTAAGAGTTTTTTTGGGGAATTTGTATGCATTCAAATCATTTTTTGTTGTGTTTTATTTCATTCTATGAAAATTGTGTTTCTATCTATTAAATGAAGGTACTATGGCTATTTTCAGCACCCGTCAACTTTCATGCTGTTCGACATTCCAAAAATGGAGCTTAAAAGTAAGCTGAATGATCTAGCCTCTATGCCTAGGATTAGATGCTACTCCTTCTTACAAACCCCTTAAATTCAAGTCTATCTCAAAACAAATCAAAACACTGCTCATTCATCATGCGTGCGGGTGATGGACATTCCACTTCCTTCCATGGCAGGTCTGCCCATTGGTGCATAAAACACCGACCAACTGATGCTCTCGTAGTTAGGAACCCTCTTCATCATCATTTTCTCAGTTTGTCACGCTAGAGATTTGGATTTCTGGGCTATGCAATCAACCTAAAGTTGATTAAATTGTGCATTTAGAAAATATAGTAATCTTAAAGTGAACTGGAATAGATGTTTTTTAAATTAATTGGATTTTAGGAAACCACTTAATTAAATAATAATTTTGCTTACTTAATGGCATTTACAGTAAATGTTTCCATGAAAATGTTTGGTTCACAAGGAGTTACCAATTGATTATCTTTTCCCTGCTTTAGTAATTTTTAAATCGAAAGTGACATATCTAGCTTGAGAAACTGCTAGTCTTGTACCTATTTCTAACATGAAGTAATGTCAAAGCAATATTCTTATACGTGCAGAGTTTGAAAAGTTGATAATTAGATTTGTTAAGAACTTACAACTGATTGCTTATGGACAATGCAAATGTGTACCTATTTTCTCCCTTGTTTGTTTGCAGCATATCCAAGTCCAATACATATCAAGTTTTAAAGCCAGAACTTGATATAGTGATTTTTGAAATTATCTTCCCCCTTACGTGCTTCAATAATAATGATGAGACTCTCTGGTTGTTTGCAGCATTTCCAAGTCCAATACACATCAAGTTTTAAATTCAAAACTTGATATAGTGCTTTTTGAAATTATCTTCCATCTTACGTGCTTCAATGATAATGATGAGACTCTCTGGCGTGAAGAATCTCATGAATATGTTAGGAAAGGTTATGGTGGGTTGCTGCCTTTGTTTTTCACAATGCAGATATCATTTTTTAATTGTCCAAAAAATGCAACTGTTACTGTAAAAGTTTTTAAAAAATCTCTGTGAGCTTAGAAACACTTAACAACTAAGCATTTTTTCAAATTGATTTCTTTTGTATTGTTTGTTTGGCGAAAGCTTTCCTTCCTTACAATGTATGGTTGTTGCAGATACTATTGAAGATCTGTACCGTCCCCACATTGCATCCATTGATTTCACTGCAGAGCTAGCGTGGAAACATGGAAAAGAAAACCTCCAAAGATTCCTTTCATTTGTTAGAAAAAATTGTCAAGTGAGGAATCCGTGCTTAGATTTGGACATATTGAAAATGCAACTTTCCAGCTATTGCACAAAATGATTAGAGCAGATTTTATGGTTCCTAAAACTGGTATTGTTTTAATCCCTCTTTGCAGCTATAATGAGGCATCTCCAGGCTGCAAACCATATAGGCAGAAAGATGTTGTTGTTTTAGCCATTGGTGCCTAATGTGATAAGCTGAAGTAGACTGAGCCATGCAATTCTCAGCTGGAACAAATGCTAGTGCAGCATGTGTTTCTTGAGTTTAGAAGCCAAGTTGGTCATTAGAGAGCAAAGGTTTGTGTGTTTATTTTACTCTCCTTATTGACTCATTTTTCTTAACTATAGAACTTAAGCCTTTTCACCCTTCTGTTAACTCAGTTTTGTTCTTCAATAATCTGACTACATCTTTTGGTTTGCTAATTCTTCAGGATCTCAAAATTGACTCATTATTCATTACAGTTCTAGATGAGGCACTGTAGAGTTTTTTCCATTACATGGATTTTGGAAGTTGGAAAATTTGAGAAGTTGTCACCTATTCCCTGGAAATAGAATTTTGTTTCCAAGTAAAATTTCAGCTTCAGGACAGTCCTAATATGATGCTAATAAGCTTGTAGCATTACTCAATTGCATAGTTGGTGGTAATGCATCTATTAGTGTTGAATATGCTGTCAGCATTTACAAACAAACTTGGGTTGTTTGAGGGGTTTTGCATCTTGGTTTTTGAAAGCTTGGCTGCACACTTGAAATGTAAGAGCAATGAACTGCTTTTTGCTTGTTGCAGTGCAAGTACATTTACCCTTCCACTTCAGGCATAATGCTAAGCTGTTTGTATCATTCCTACCTTGAGACAATTTATGATGTGATATATGAAGGACCCTTTTTGAATTTATATTGTCCCATACGTAACCGGTTATAACATCCTGATACAGGGGATGTAACTGGTGATATTAGTGGCAGATAAGGGCGTTATTATTCAACCCTCTAGACAGCATGGTTACCATCAGTTTTAACCGAGTCTCTAGGCACACTTGAACATATTTCCGTAGAGACAAGGCCATGGGAGGTTACTGGAGTAAGGAGCCACTTGATTTCGCTTTGTGAAGGACCTTTCTTGAATTTATAATGTCCCTTACATAACTAGGATGCCCTTTTCCAAGTGAAATCAAGTGGCTCCTTCCTCAAGTAAGCCCCCATGGCCCCGTCTCTGCAGAAACAAGTTCAAGTGTGCCTGGAGACTCAGTTAAAATTGATGGTAACCATGTTGTCTGAAGGGTTGAATAACAACACCCTTATCTGCTACTATTGGTGGGCAGTTATTATTATTTCTGCCATTGTTGCTGCTGGAATGCTCCTATTTTTTTGCATCTGAGGGAGCATTGGAGAGATATAATTATCATCTTACGCTGCACTGTCATTTATGGAGTGGGTTTACGTATGAACTATGCATAGTGCACACTTTGTAGAGCGTTTCATCCATGGTGAAATATATAAAGTTCTCTCCTTCATGTTGTAATCTGCTATTTGTAGAGTCTTATTTTAGTACAATATATGTAATAGGTTTGTAGAGTCTTGGCATTCCATTGTTTTTATAGTGGTTGAAGAGCAGATCCTAGAGTGGTTAAGGCATTGCAAAATATATGTAGTTCTTGTCTCCATTATGCTGTTTCTGTTAGTAATCTGCAGTTCATAATTTGAAAACCCATGGTTGTAGAGTCAATATATGTAATATTTTTGTAGAGTTCTGGTATTCCATTATTATTTTATGGTATTGAACAACAGATTAAATATAGTTCCATTCTATTATTTGTACCGACTGCCATAATTATTTGATGGCATTGTAAATCTTTCAGGTAAAAAATCTAACGAACAGCTAATGTTTTGGACATTTTTATTTTCTTAATTAAAATTAACTAATGACTGAAGGGGTCCAAGTTTCATGGTCCTTGCCTGTCAAGCAATTTTGTATGATGGGTATCTATTCAAAATTGCCATTCAATTGTTAAAAAATACTGTTTTTAAAAAATTATCATATAAATTAGAGATACATAATCTATCCTAACTTCCAAAGTCTTACTTTGCATATGATCATTCTTCTTAAATATTTGATTGTATTTACGGCTAACTTAACACGGCCACACGGTCATCAAATTTACCCTCTTTGAAACTTACATCTTGAGTGTTGCGGATTAAGACAAAATATCAAAAATTGCAAATTTTTGATTTTTTACCATTCTAATGTTTTTATCAAATAATATGGCAATTGCTACATTCTCTCACCTAAAACATCAGGCACATGTTACGTAATCTGCCTCTCTTAGATACGTAATCAGGCACATGTTGGCTAACCAGCAAACCAAAGAAACTAAGAAATTAAACCCATTAGAGTCACAGTGGAAAATATGTGATTTTTTTTTCTTGCCATAAATCTTATGGTTGCAGTTTTTATTTCTACAATTAAAAACTAATTATTATTATTATTATAAAATCAATGGAACAGTCGCGTGATGGATAAACTCGCATGTTTACGGTTTGAACTTATTTGAATATAAATCTGGGTATTATTGACTTTCTGATTTTTCAGATTTTAATAGACTTTACCTTTTAGAATGCAAGCATTTGTTTTTGGGCATGGATTTAGGTTAGATTCGAAAGATTAGATTATAGATGGATTGTTTTGAATATCGTTTACATTTGGCATAGGTTTGTACAATTTCAGAGAATGTCTGGCCATCCAGCATTAAGGATTCATTTTACACAAAAAAACATAAGTACTAATTTCCAAATAAAATACTTGGAAAAGCATAAAATATGATTAGGATGTTATAAAATAACCTGTCAATAATCAAATAATATGAATCTAACTTGTTTGTAATCATCTAGAAGGCAATATAAAAATGAGGTCAAAATTTTGCTCTTTTACAAACCTCTAACAAGTAAAATTTGGAATGAGTGTAAGCAAGTTATTGCTGAAAACAACACCCAAATCATATTTGTTTAAGAAATAATGAAATACAATACTATCTAGTGATTTTGATGCTTGATAGGAAGTATGAGTGGAAAAGGCCTTGAAAGAATCTCTCTTAACCTCTAATCAATGTTTTCAAACTTAGACATAAATGTAATTACAAAGTAATAGAATCATAACACCATTTGTATAGACAAACGGACAAATAGAAAGATAGATAGATAGGCAACCAAATAAATAGGAGGATAGACATATAGACAAATAGATAGATAGATAGATAGATAGGCAAATAGACAAACAAATAGATAGAGAGATAGTCGAACAAACATGTAGGTAGACAAACAAATAAACAAAGATAGATACATAGACAAACATACATACAAAT